>JAECUM010000352.1:0-193686 GCA_016617855.1 Megalonaias nervosa | reverse complement strand
AATAACAACAACAACAACAACAAAACAAAAAGTATTGACAACACCCATGCATCGTCTACAAATTAACACAAGGTGACTAACTTGTGTGGTTTGAAATCTGCACCCCTCACCCCTCCCCATCCATCTTATGCCAATTATTTCATTCTCTGGACATGTTCAGCTGTTGATAACATATCATCTTGAAGAAAAAATTCTTGATTTGTTCCCCATATGATTTCGGTACTTAACTGATAATTTAAGAACCATGTGTAACTTCGTATCTTAATTACTTTGTTTTGATCGAATTTGAAAGCTTCACTTCTTGTGTATCACATGTTACTAACTGTAGCCTGTTCACATTGTGACACACTGGATGTATTGGCATCAAAACTCAAATCAAACAGATACAAAGCAAAACAGAAACTTTGCAAAAGTGGCATTCAGATGATCTGTAAAGTACTTATATTGTACATGGGGAACAAGTTTGGGATGTCCCTTTTTATGCTGATATTTGTAATGAGCAGAATCAGTACAGAATTGGTAAGGGGGCAGATTCCAAACTGCCCTTGCTAGTTTGTAGAAGGGGAATGCATGTTTTCAGTAATTTCCTTTTTCACGGACAGATGCAAGTGTCTATGGCCAGGGCAGTTATTTTACGTCTGCAGGAAGGATTCATTTGTTAGTTATCTTTGCTTCCGCTTTGGACTTATTCTGGATAAGATTGACCTTTTACTAGAATACTACACAAATTCTTCTGTTTTAAAAATAACACTGTAATTCCTTTAAACTTAAAGTGAAGACATGAAATTGGTAATAAGATGTTCTTAAAGCATTCATGCAATGCAAAAGAAAGGGCATGGTGACCTAGATGAGTCTGGCATCTGATCCAATGGAGCAGCATCAAATGGCCTGAAAGGTTGAATTGAAGTCGCAGACATCTATCTAACAGGTAGTCAGTGGCTGAGTGGTCAAAGTGCTCACCGTTACGGATCATTGCCATTTCACCTCTGTCTGTGTGGGTTCTAGTCTTGGGTTCGGCCACTGTGGGTATGCGAGAAAGCTTGCCAGTAGCTTCTCGTGGGTCAGTGGTTCTTTCCCGGGTTTTCCCAGGTTCTTCCTCCACCATTTATACTGGCCGCCATGTATAGCCTATCTTGTGCTGAAAAATGGCGCTAAACCCAACAACAACAACTAACAGGTAGTCAGCTTGGAAGTATTCTTGGAGTTTTTTGGTTTTTTTGTTAAAAAACTTGCCAAGGATGAGAATGTCATACAAATTGATGATAAGTATGTCTATAATCTGCATACTGGAAATTCAACCATTATGTCAGCATGTATCTAGTGGCACCATCCTACCAGTGAGAGACCTTCTAAAGGTGAAAATTAAATTGATATTGTGCATCATTAATATGTCAACAGGCTGTGTATCATGAATCATATCAATATACGGCAGAAGTATATCATTTCTGACCAACTTGATATGCCCTCAGGTAATATACAGGAGTCAAGGTCTATACTTTTTTTTTCTAATTTATCTACACCCTAATTTGCCAAAGCACATTATGCTGTGGCAGAATCGGTCCACACTCTGTATTAAATATATATAACAGCTCCCATCATAAAGAAAAAGAAAGATTTATACGATAAAGCTTTCTTTTACATATTAGTCAGATATACATATGATACTAAAATAATTAAAATTTCATAGGAAAATGTCTTATGAATGACGCAATATAAACAAAGTAAAACAATATTGTACTTCTATACACGTGCATCTGCAATCACAATATCTTTTCCTCAGATGTGTCTAATGTCAATATTCCTGCAGCATCAAACTCCCTCTCAGCAATCTCTGATTTTTGTTTTTCATTTTGGTAATGAAAGTAAGGAGGTTATAATCACTGAGTAAAATAATTGGAGAAAAAGCTAATGCACTAGCTGCTTTTCCAGTGGCAACCTGTGGATTATTTATTATTGCAGAGACTTGATTTTGTAGGCGTTGTCTCCACTTTATCATTGCAAAAATATTCTGAGTATAGTACAACATTTTTGAACTTTGAGTGAGCCCGTGGAACATTGTCCTTCCCTAAGCTGCCAGTGTCTCAAGAAATTTAACAGTTTCCCACATCTTTATCTCGTATAGGGAGAGATACACAAAATTTCCACTTGACAATTTAACCAAGGCACACAAATGCAAATGACACATTGTCAGTCATAGCTTGTACACAGATTTATTGTTTGATTTATTGAGGATTGATTGATTGACTGATCATGCAAATTCATTATTTCCACTCAGGACCTGGTGGAGTATAGGAAGAAGGTGCGGATCCTCAAAGTTCGCACGCTGGATGGGACTGTTCGTAAAGTTCAGGTGGATGACAGCAACACTGTGGGACAACTTATGCTGACTATCTGCTCAAGGATAGGTACTATTATTTACGTTTCTAGTCATGTTTATGCTTCTTATTATTTACCTTTTTAATCATGATTTGTGCTTCTAATGGAATCTACAAATTAAATTAAATTTCACCATAATTTGTTTAGTTTCTTCTCTGCTTAAACTAGACTGATCTGGACCTTTAAATTTTTTTTTCCCACTCCAGGTGATTTTCAGCTTTCCTTTTACCTTTTTCAGTTGTGTCTAAAAGATTACTTTGCTTCTGATGTCCTCATTCTTCTTCCAGAGTATATGTTTTTTTGTTGTGTATGATGAATTTTATTTCAGGAATAACAAACCATGATGAGTACTCGCTAATCCTGGAAATGTCTGATGATGAGAAAGAGAAGACTCTGACACTGAGGAGGGACAAATCCATTGCTAAAGACCAGAAGAAACTGGAGGAGATGAGAAAGAAGCTCCACACAGAAGATGATAGTGAGTTTGAACAAAGCTCATTTATATGATTATTATAATTATAATCTGGTCTTTTAAAAAAAAAATTAAAAAATAAAAATAAATTAAAACTCCCTGTGTTTATTATGCATACATGATTCTTGTTAATACTGCATCTGATCCCATACGAGACAAATGGATGGGAAAAAATTGAGCTTTATTTTTAATTCTAAATTATCGTAAATGATTTAGCAGACTTTGCTAAGTACTGAACTGGAAACATTTATTAGATCAATTATCACACATTTATTAGATCAATTATCACACATTTATTATCACACATTTATTAGATCAGTTATCACTCATTTATTAGATCAATTATCACACATCATCAGGTTCAGTATATTTCTCAATATTGTTCCTCAGATGGAGATATTGCATTATTTTGTTTACGATATTTCTGACAATATTGGGATTTTTGTGAGAGGTAGGTATCATACAAGGGGATGAAGAATATATTGTTAGCCCTTTTATTTTTGAAAAGCTATCGGGGGAATTCCTCAGGTTCGAAAAACCCGCAGTTTATCCTCAGAGATAATATTAGACAAATTTATGGAAAATATAATGCATTATGATTGTACTGTAATTAGGGATGGATGAGTAGGCAGATTTTGCAATGTACTCAGCAGGTTGCTACCCAGTCATGTCGGTTTTTACCGAATCAGATTTATTCACTCCCCCACTCTGATTTTGTCTGGTTTCCTCACCATCCTCTCTCATCCCCATTTTTGTCAGCCGTAAAACATTATTTGTTTTTATGTTTGTTTTATTATTATTATTATTATTATTATTATTATTGTTATTGTTGTTGTTACTATTGTACTGCCAGAAGAGGACTGGGTGTGCAACCCAGCATGATCAAATTTTTATTTTAAGACCTGGACGGGATGGGTATACATAGGTAGTGCAAAACCCATTCAGATGGACAGGATGGGAGTTTGTCCATCTCTGATTTTAATCCTTAATGCCTGCTTAATGTTCGTGAAAACCTCGTAATTCCAAACAAAACATTAAGAAAGCTATTGATAAATCTCAATTTGAGGAAGAAATTGAGATGAAACCAGGGCCAGGTACATACAAAGTGACTGAACTAGGAAGAAATAAGGAGTTATAAAAAAAAAAACCCAACTATATCACATACATGACAATGCTGTTCATCCATACCTTGTTTTATATTCTGTCATTTTAGTTAGTTACACATTTACCAGAAATAATTATGTTGCATTTGAAGTTGAGAAAAATTTTGGTTAAATTCTTGTTTTTTTTTTTCTTCAGTATTGTAAATATTAGAATAGGAGCTTGACAATCTCACACACTATCATCTTTTCTGCAGCAAACTGGTTGGATCATTCCAAAACCTTACGAGAGCAGGGTGTGGATGAAGAGAACACTGTATTGCTCAGGAGAAAGTTCTTTTTCTCAGACAAAAATGTGGATGCCCGTGACCCAGTTCAGTTAAATTTGCTCTTCTCTCAGGTGAGTGATATTTAAGTTTTCCTTTGCAGTTTTTCTTGATGGACTTTAGTCTGTCATGTGGTGGGAAAAATAACTAGGTATAATAGTACACATGTAATGTTCAGAGTATAAAACTTGTAATCACGACATATCACTGATATAAATAGATTTAACCTGTGTCTGTGATCTTGATCTGCCATTCTGTAATTCACAGGCCAAATTTGGTAAATGCCTTTTGGATGAATCAGTAGAAGTATCAGTGTAAACAGTGATCTGTTGGCACATAGTGCATTGGCATCCTGGTCTACACTGTTCACAGCTGTGTGTGTGTGTGTGTATATATATATATATATATATATGGTTGAATCAGCTTTCACTAAAGTGTGGTTATCCTTTCCTTGTAGACTCGAGATGCCATTTTGAATGGAACCCACCCAGTATCACAAGAGAAAGCCACTGAGTTAGCTAGTTTACAGTGTCAGGTCCAGTTTGGAGATCACAGTGAGCAGAAACACAAGCCAGGATTTCTGGAGTAAGTGAAAATGCAATCCAAGTTTTTATCCCAAAGTTTTTTTTTTTCAGTAAAGCATTAATAATATTGTAGTTCCCTTCATCTGTCTTTCTTTAAAATGCATGGTGTAAATTCACAGTAGTATATTTGACACTTCTGATTACTATGTGAAAGAGGTTTTGTTTTTTCTTGGCACTTTTTTTTATGGTAGTTCCTTGGAAAATTTAAAAATCGAAATCAAATTTCTTAAATTTTCAGTAATTGTGACATTTCATCCTTTGATGCAATATCCATTCTCTTTTACCAAATATAATTTTATTACTAATAATAGTAACAAACTATATAGTGTCCCTAAATTTAGCAACAAAATATAGATCCACTTGTATTTCAGGTCAATTTTATATGTCAGGGAAGGCAACCCAGATGTAAGAAAATGAATAGCAAGATCTCAGGGGATATGTCTGTTCATCTGGTCTGATGTAAATTAGTGTCGCCTCAGTTGTCCAAACCATCAGCATTTTCAGCTCTGGTTAGAATATTGTATATATGCAGTAGGGGTGAAACAATAAGCCCCTGCCATGTATTGATATAATTCATGAGACACAGCCTACGATATAATACATTATCAGTACATGTATCAAATTTGATAGACTTTTCATCTTTAGAAGGCCTGTCAATGGTTTGGTGTGGCGTTTATTTTTGTATTGACATATATCAAGTAAACATATTACAGACGACATAAACTTATTATCTGTTCATATGCTTCACTATATATAAAAAGTACTTCCAAACAGACTGCCTGGTGTTTCTTAACCCTTTAAGCCATTTCAGGCTGTTCCATTTAAACCTACACAGGACTCTTCTTGGTCACCATGCCCTTTGTTTTCTACTGCATGATTGCTTTTATTACCAATTTCATATTGTCACTTAAAATTTGTAAGTCAGTGCAGAGCTATCTTCAAGCAGAAGAAAATAGTGCAGTTTCCTTGTGCAAAGGGTATCTTATCTAGAACATGACCAAGTAGGAGAGCGGACATGACCAACAGATAAATCCATCACATTGTACTTCCTGCAGATGCAGAACAATTGCCACAGCAACAGACAGTCATTTCGTCAGTGAATAAGGAAATTGTTGCCAACACCCACTCTCCTTCTACAAATTAACAAGGTGACTGACTCATTTGGTTTGGAGTCTAGCCCTTTTGTGAGTCTGTGCTAATTTTTTTTTTAACCTGTGTGCACATTCAATTGCAGATTACATATATCAGTATAAAAGGAGACATTACAAACTTATTCACCACATACAATTTAAATACATTACAGGTTATTTAATAGCTACTTTTGTGTGAAGTTTCTCCTTTGCTTCTTATCCATATAGCCCGATTGTGGATGCCAATAATTACGTTTTGTCACTCAGTGAATATTTGACCATTTTGGTTGGTGGTTATTGTTCTATCTTGAACAAACAATAACCATCAATCAGAATTAAATGTAACATACTCTCCGCTTGTGCATCCCTCAACAATAACCATCAATCAGAATTAAATGTAACATACTCTCCACTTGTGTATCCCTCAAATTTGATGCAAGCATACAAGATGCGAAGCAACAGACATTCTTCATGTAATGTGGTTATTAAGAGTCAAGTTCTTAAAACATACATGGGGAACAAATCTGGAATGTCTTCCTTAATGCTGATGGGATAAAATAATCAGCATGGAATTGGTGTGGTTGGGACGTGGGGGCACATTTCAAATCATGCAAGTTGGCCACCTTGTGTTTGTTAATTTGCAGAGGATGAGTAGGTGTCATTATTAGTTTTTCCTTATTACTGACAGAAATGAGTGCATGTTCCTGCTATGGCTGCCTCAGATGAGTTCTCAATTTAAAGAATGAAAAGGCAAATGACTAATAATTATTTACGACTGCTGAAGGTTGAAGTAGCTTGTTCAGTTAAGTAACCTTTTGTATCGATTCTTCACCTCTTGAATTGATAAGGTAAAAGTATTGATACATTGATATATCGATTAATCATTTCATGCAGTCATGGTAGGAAGATCAATGTAATTGATTGTTTGCTTGCACTTGGGGTAAGGTAGAACCATATCAGTTTCAGGCACAAAAGGTCAAAGGTGAAGGCAACTGTAACTAAAAGAAGACCAATGGTTTCCATTCAATAACTTGAGTTTTCCATCATCTACAGTTACCAGACTTTGTCAATAGATTGTAAGGAAGAACCCAATTGATTGTAGAGTCAGATAATCAAAGGTAAAGGTCACTCAGACTGAAATAGTTTCTGCACATTAATTTGAGTTCTCCTTCATCTGTCATTGCCAAACATACAATGGCTTGCACTTGGAGTAATGAAGAATCCTATTGATTTTGGGTTAAAAGGTTATGAGGTCAGGCTCATTGCCTGAAGGACAGTAATATCATTTCTAGATACTTAACTCAATCAAACTTTGTTGATGGCTTGCACTTAGGGTAACGAAGAAGATTATTGATATTGGGGTCAAAAGATCAAAGGTCAAGGTCAGTTTGAAAGAAAAATAAATTTTCTGAACAAAAACATTAGTTCTACATACAGACATTGTCAGAACTTTATGAATGGCTTGTACTTAGGATAACAAATAATCCTTCCTATTTTGGAGTTGAAAAGAGGTCAAGGTCACTGAAAAATAATCTACACAAAAAACAGTGACTACAGATTTGAGCAGTATTAGACTGTGTTTTCCAGTTGCACTCCATATATTCTGATATAGTTTGGTTTTGTCACCAACTGGGACATCCTTTGCAACCCTCAGAACTGGCTGACAGGACACAACTTCATGTATTGCTTGCACTGAAGGAAAGGAACAATCTTCTCTATTTGAAGGTTGAATGGTCAAAAATCAAGGTCACCGTGACTGAAAAATAGTCTACATGTAGAATAATAATTACAGATTTTACCTGAATTGGACTGCAAATGGTGTTTGATTTACACCATACGTGCATTGACAGACATTTGGTCTTGTCCCCTAATGGGGTAACCCTTGCGACTCAGAACTGGCTGCTTTTTGTACCAGAATCGATGGTAAAATTCTCTGTACACCCTAATCATTTCACAGAATAGTGTTATTCTAATTATGGATATGAGATCTCATATGCAGTCATTGTATTGGAAAATACTCAGATTTGAGGTTTGTAGTATTTCATTCCAAACTAAAATTCTGGTTTTCCCCAAAATAGGAGAAATACCAGCATTAGGTCTTCTTACATGTACTAGAGTCACCACAGCAGACAGAGCTAAGAAGATGAAAAGTAAACTGTATTCAAGACAGTCTCATTTAGCTCAGAGATTTAAAAGTAATTAAAGTCATACTAAACTTTGAGTTCTTGTCCAATAATATTATTTTGCACATTCTTCAGATTTTACCAATATTGTATATCAAAATATGTTGCAAAACACTGTCCTGTATCAAGTATATCATAATACATTCTGTCAATTCCCACCTCTGATAAGTATCTGATAAAAGCTGAATGATTCTCTGTTATCTAAAATCTAGTTATTGATTGCAAGAATCTGTTTATCTTAAATTGGTAAAAACTACATTCATTTTTGTTAGGATTTTGTTCTGCCAGGTAATGAAAGAAAGGCAGATGCTTCTGCAATTCCATCTTCGTCAATCTACTTCGAAAAGGACTTTGAAAGTTTGCATTTTTCTTCATTTTTTCCAGACTAAAGGAGTTTCTTCCCAAAGAATATTGCAGGGCTAAAGGCATAGAGAAAAAGATCTTTCTTGTAAGTTTATCACAGATTTACTGGACAATTTTTAATCTTCTGGTGTCACAGTCCAAACATAAGAATCCAATAATTTGTTAATTTGGTACCATACACTATTTTAGCATTGTAATGTTTGCAGATTATATGAACTGAGATCTTTCAAAGTGTAAACCAAAGTGTATTTTGACGAGTCAAGTTCCATAATTTCTGAAGTAACCAAGTATTAAAGTGAAAATGGTTGAGATCTGAAACAATCCATCATTGTTGCAGTTCTTTAACTGTTTGCATTGCTTTGTTTGTATTACTTTTTATGTCCAGAAGAGTATCAGTCCCATCTGTGGAGTCTTGTTATTTTGATCTGTCCTGTATAAATTCATTGAGAGTTTGATTGTTTACAGGAACACAAGAAATGGATCGGAATTTCAGAAATGGACGCCAAAGTGAAATATACACAGATGTGCCGAGATTTAAAAACTTATGGCATTACTTTCTTCTTAGTAAAAGTAAGTTTATTTACTTACAATGAATAACAGAGACTGTCTGTAGTTTTAAATACCTTTTATCCACCTGGTAAATAATACTGGTGGATACAGCTCTTACAGTGTATGACATGTCCTTGTACATTTTATATTTCTCTGTCAGCATATTTTGGTTTTCAGAGCAAGCATAACTTTCAAACCCAACTTGATATACATGTAAAGAAAGTTTTGAAGAAGCATCCTGATGCTTACAATTTTCCACTTCTAGTGTTATTTATGTTACTGTGGAAACAAAGTTTAGCACAGTATATAAAACAGAGTGCAGGATCATACTGCACTGAAATAAGCAGTATTAAAATTAAGCTTGCTGGACAGTTGTATTAGTACATAAATACTTTGGGGTATATGTCTTAATTATCTCAAAATTTCCTTTTTATATTGGAGGGCATTACTTTTGGGGGATATATTTTTGGTTTTGTATTGTACAACAGTGAAATTATTTACAGGGTGTAGTAACAGTGATTTAAAGAATTCCTTGATTGACTTGTAAATAAGTTTTACTTTATTTGTAAACATATTCTTGAAGATACATTTGAATTGTCATTAGACCACTTGTGTGGCCAGGTGGTTAGAGTGTCTGCCTCGGATGCAGAGGTTGTAGGTTCGAACCCCCAGCTGAGTCATACCAAAAACTTATAAATATGGTACTAATAGCTGCCTCGCTAGGTACTCAGTATTAAGAGGTTAGTGTTAGGACTGGTTGGCCTGGTGTCATGATAATGTGACTGGGTTGGTCATCATGCTGCCAGTCTGCGGCATGATGCCCCAGCGCTAGATATCACTATAAACTGCCAAACTGCCAACATTGTAGCGATATGACTGAAATTTTTTTAAAGCTACATGAAAAATCCAAATCACACACACAAAGTCACACATGTGTCATCATTCCGTATGAGTGATACTTGGAATATGGATGTGAATTTTTAAAAATCATATATAGTAAACTGTAGAGGCATATTTTTTATTCTTGTTTTTTATTTTTAAAGCTCTTCTTTAGCACATAAAAACATTTCTATATCAGCAGTATAAATATGGGTAGGTCACTTAATTTTCATTCTCTACGTGCCAGTTAAATGTATATAATGTTTCTTTATTTTTTTAAGGAAAAGATGAAGGGGAAGAATAAACTTGTCCCACGACTTCTAGGAATTAATAAGGAGAGTGTAGTACGTGTGGATGAAAACACCAAAGAGGTATTTATCACTATCTTGCTGGAAGCATTTTGAAAATAACTTTCACATTGTTACAGGGTTTACATGCTTCTGGGAAATCGGGAATAAGTTGGGAGAAAGAACAGGTAAATATTGATCAGAGTTGAGGCAACATGGAATTGCCATATGGATCATTTGGGTGCTTGTCCAAAACATATTTGTATAGTCAATCCAAGCACTTTGGGCACTCGGGCTGGTCAAGTGGACAGGTGGCCACATGTTCATCTCCATATTGATATTTTTGTTTTGTACAGAAGGAATGAATGCCACCTCGTATCACATTGTGCCTCAATTGATCGATAAGTTTAAAAGAAAATAAGAAAGATTATCTTTCCCGGTTCCCCTTTTGATATGTAACGTTAAGGAAAATGTATTATTTGGTAGTTTACACTGGAAACTAGAAACTACATTGTCACTATCATTCAGCATTATTGTCAATAGTAACTTTTGATACCATTCCCACTCCCAACTCACCTTGGTGAATTTTAATATCAGACCTTGTTAAATACATAGAAATATATCCACTGCTGGGGCAATTTTCAGTACAGAATCACACTCTATGGGTGTACTTGAGAATTATTGCATTAGATATACAGTCCCTCATCAGATCACATTAAAAATAGATGTTGGAGCACCAACCTGAGGTACTTGAAGTTTTAAAAAAATTATTTTAAGACCTTTTTATCAAAATCTTTAAACCATTTTGTAGAAGAACTCTCTTGATACCAACCTGTGCAGTTAAGCAGAGTAAAGTTTACATTTGTAAAAAATAGAAATTTACATGAATTTCAATAACTTGTTCTAGGAATACATCTTGTGTTTTATTATGTGGTCATGGAATTGTTGTGGGAGTGTGTCAAAATTGAAACAGATTTCGACTTTTAAAAATGCACATTTTCAGTCAATTTGTTGTTGATTATGTTCAGTAAGGGTCATTCATGAACCTTGAAGAAAGTCAATTCAGCCAGAGAAAACCCATAAAAGACTTGGAAAATTTTGTTTTGAAAAAAGGGGGGGGGGCACTTAAATTCAATGTTTTAAATGTATTTTCACAAAGAGTAAATGAATAAAATGGATGGGTATTTTGATATATTTTTTATCATTGACTTAGAGGGATTGAAACTGCTGCATGCCTGTGGCATAGAGTCAATTCACTTTTATCAGAGGGTTTGCATATAGCTGTAAAAAATTATGCATCAGGGGAGGCAACCAAATTAAGGTAAATGATTTTACCAAGTAGTAATTATCTCCCTTATGATTTTACCAAGTAGTAATTATCTCCCTTGTGTTTGGTATTGCTTAATTTCTGTTAATACTTGAAACATTAGTAAAATGTGCTTTTAAATGGAAATCTCCACAAAAATGCCTCCCATAGTGATTAAAGGTAATATAGATTCTCTAAAGAGACATAAAGGAAATAAATAAACAAATTGTAAAGATAATATAAAGCAGTACATTCACAATAGTATCAAGGTCCTTGAATAGCAATATTTCTGGAATTGTGTTCTACTATTAGTATCACCTTCAAACCATCAATATTTCAATATTTTGGTTCTTTTCATTCAGTTTTTGCAATTTAAAACAAAAAAATTTGTGTATTTTGAAGTTAATGTCACCTCCTGCTATGTCATTTCAGTGACAAATTTTGTTTCTATCTATAACTTTGAAAGGAACTGAGTTCCAAGTCATTGGTAAAAACTAAATGTGGCCTAGGTATGTCTTAATGCTCAGGAACATAACAAACCAAATTTGTTTTGTTCCTGAGCATTAAAAAGGACCTAGGCCAGATGTTGTTTTTCACCACTGACTTGGAACTTTGCTCATCATTTGGCAGGGGCATCTGACCTATCTATTTTGTTTCTGCTTTTCAGATTTTGAGGACTTGGCCCCTTACAACTGTTAGACGTTGGGCGGCATCTCCTAACAGTTTTACCCTGGTAAGTCACAATCTTTGGTTCATCATTTATCATTAAATATCAGAATATGTACTTTTTTTCTAAATACGTTTGTCTAAAAATGCAGCATGTATTTTATGATGCAAAATGTGTGAATGATCAAGCTGTTGCTAAATTTTTTTCTAACTGGCATTCAACAAGCAACAGAAGAATAAAATGGAATATTCAGAAGAGCAATTATTACATTTAGTGGACATCATGTTTTGATTTGTGTATGTCAAATGCTAGGAAATATGATTGGTGTTGCTGCCACAGGACTTGTATCATTGCTTACAGTTTAAATTCTTTTAGGCAGTAGAGCATCAGTTCTTTCAGGTGACTCTAGTATCATATGTTTAATAATTTCAGGACTTTGGTGACCATGCAGATGCCTATTACTCAGTACAAACGCAGGAGGGAGAACAGATAGCTGCTCTCATTGCAGGATACATTGATATCATTCTCCGCAAGGTAAGCATTGTTATATCATACTATATTTTAGTTTTATCCTTATTTTTTATACCACCCCACCCCAGCAACCAGGCAAAAGGGGTAGGGTGTAATTGAGTCAGGTTGTCTGTTGTTCATCACACATTTATGTAATATCTCCTGAACCATTTGAAATATCTTCATAAAACCTGGTATTCTTTTGTATCATGACTACATATTGTGTCCTGTAAAAGATGTCTTTCTGATCAGCATTTTAGGACTTGTCTCCATTTTTGTTAAAAATTAATCATCCATCCATCCATCACTGTTTGGTTAATAACTCCAGAACCGTATCAGATACCTTCATGTGACTTAGAATACATTGAACTGTTTGAGATCACTTCATTAATCTTTATATACATTAAACCATTTGAGATATATTCATGAAACTTGGTATACATTGAACTGTTTGAGATGTCTCCATGAAACTTGGTATACATTGAACTGTTGGAGATGTCTCCATGAAACTTGGTATATGTTGAACTGTTGGAGATGTCTCCTTGAAACTTGGTATAGATTGAACTGTTGGAGATGTCTCCATGAAACTTGGTATACATTGAACTGTTGGAGATGTCTCCTTGAAACTTGGTATATGTTGAACTGTTGGAGATAACTTCATTGTTCATTTAACATTGTATGCATTTGTATCATGACAATCAATTGGGTCCCATGTAAGATTCAGCTTTGTTGGATTAGTTCTTTTAGAGTTTTATGGCATATTGTGCCCATTATCTGTCCAGCCACCTATCACACACCTTTCTGCTTCATATCTCCTGAACTATCTGAGATATGTTTATTACACTTGGTCTATTTCTCTATCAGTTTTGAATCCCCCACAAATATTTTGATGAAACATTATGCATGTTCACACCTTGTTATATAGTAATCAGGTCTCAAGCTTAGAGGTGAAGAGAATGTCATTTCAGGGAAAAGGTCATGAGATGGGCATATCATGTGACATTTTGCAGCACTCTTCTTCTGCAAGGAGGATATAGAAAGGTCACATGGTACTTCATGACAAATTAGGATTGAATCCCTTTACAGCAATACAGTGAATACAGAGCATGGCATTGATAAATTATCTTTTGAAGATAAGAATTAGAGGAAGAAACTGGATAATGTTCAATTTGCATATATCCATAAAAGTTTAATGGTCTACTGACACGTTTGTTTTCTGCCATGTTGTTGGTGCTTGGGTTGTACTACACAGTGGAGGGCTATATTAACTAGAATCTGTTATTTGCACATTTTACTTTTTCCACAAAATTTCATCCCACAGTGTTGAACAGCTAAAAAACATAACTTCATATTATGTTCAATTATGGGAAATCATAATTGAATACTTGGTTGTTTGATTTTTCCAACAAGACTTTTGTTATTTTGATTCAGGATCTGACCACTAGTGTAGATGAATATTATGCATTGGTTGAACAAGATATACTCAGTTTGTTGTATTAATGATTTGAAGTTTATAGCGTAGACCCTTATTTGATGGTGCATTATGTGACAGCAATTCTGGGTCCATGCTGTTCTCATTTGGATATGCATTATACATAACCAAATACAGGATCTACTGGTGATCCATTTCCATCATTTATACTTACATTGGTATCTGTCTTATTCTCCTTCACAGCAAAAGGCAAAAGATCACTTGGGTATTGATGGAGATGACGAAGCACCAATGTACGAGGACAGTGTTTCCCCAGCACAGTAAGTCCTCATTATCAGTGTTTCTCTATATTGAGATCCTTATTTTTCCTTGTAGTTAGTAGCATATGAAAACTAGAAAGCCATTATACAAGTGAAACAAAATTTGCATGCATTGCTTGCAGCAAGCTCTTTCTCTCCACTTTAAGCTTTTATCACATAAAACACACACTTGAAGGCCTTCTGGTCATATTATTAGCTGAGCACTTTGTAACACCAGAATGCAGGCAGTTATGTGACTAATCATTTTTGGAAACATAAGCACTGGGCAGAATATTAAGGAATTACTTTAATGTTTTTATCTATTGAAATATTAAGAAAATTTTAAAATATAGTTGAAAAATTTATATCAGCTTTTGCCCGATGGTACTGTTAGTCCTGTAGGCTGTAATTATGGTTAAATTTTAATACAAAAGAACCTAAAAATGCAACGGATAGTTTCTCAGCTCTAGAATAATACTGTTCAGTTTTTGAAGCCAATAATCAAAATGGTTATTAAAACAATCAAAATTCAGAAAAGATTTCTTAAAATGCAGATCCCGAAATTAGCAGTAGTCTGCTAGTCCCAGGCTAGTAATTTCCTTTTGGACTAGTAGTTTTCATAATTTTCTAATGGTGAGTAAAATTTCAGTTGTCACCAGTCAGCATTTATTTACTCTGTTATATGTAATTTTCAAAAATTCGAATGATCAGATGATGTCCAAGTTCTCTTGGAGCTAATCACATAAATCCTCAAGATTCAGTTGCAGTTCCCCTAGAGGATTTGTGTTTCTAAACAAGGATGTATAAATCATTGCCGGCTTTGTTAGATTTATATGGTAAATTTGTATGTCAAAGATGGTTAGTCCTAGTTGCCTCTGACCTTTGCTACCCCATTTTAGATATTTTTACATTTATGTGGCAGGGTGAAGTCAGAGCACATTGCCTATTGCAAAATTGGGATTCACTGAAACCACAAGGTGTAGGCACAGAGTAGCCAATTACTATAGGGCTTCGCAAACTTTAACAATCTTAAATTAAGCCCTATCCACATCAGTAGGAAGATAATTTATCTTTAAATAAATTGCAAGTATAACATTTTGTCATGTCTTTAATACACAGGATTACCAAAATTTCAACTGTCAGTGAGCTCTGACCTCACACAACAACATAAATGTTGGAATTTCTAAAATTTAATAGGAAAGGTCAGAGGTTACATGGACTAAAAGATTGTAAAAGCAGACTTGTGAACTTGTCAAACTGTCATTGTAGTTCCATGGTCATCAAAATCACAATTATGATGAACCATTCTGTCTTTAAAGGAATAGCATCACAGAGACACATATTTTGTCCAAAGGTTTCTATCTGTTGCTAAAACCTGCACAATGCCTCTGTTGCTATAATGGGAGATCTTTCACCCAGCTTTCTCTGTAGAACAATTGGCACTGCCTTAAATCACCTGTCTGTGGAGTTTTGATATGTACTGACTGGTGTGTTTGAGGTCTTTGTCTTTTGCTTTTATTTATTTATTTTTGGGAGTTGTTTTTCTGGATGACGAAGCTCAAAAAAAATGTGTACTGGGTCCTCTTTTTTCACAGTTATTTTCTGGAGAATCAGTCATTGTTTTTCATGTGAACCTGAGCATAGTGAATATCTTGAAATAACCTTGGTGGCTTTCTAAAGCAGGATTTGTACTTCCGAATAATGAATGATTGTGATATTTAAGAAATAAAAGTGTTGTTAATTTAGATATGTGTCTGACATTGTTTTGTGGGAATGACTGGGGAAGATTCAGCAGGACTGATAAATTCCCCAATCTACCAGCCCATCAGGCTACAAGGAGGTTGTTTTTTAATTCTAGGCCTGAAATGAAGAGTTTTAAAGCTCTCAAAAGTTAAGAATATACCAACTTGAGACGAGTTATCCTACAGTGTTGTTCAATTTTGCATAGATTCAAACTTCACTCTTTAGGAGCATGATTGTTGCATTATTGCATTTATTCAGTTCCTTTTTGATGACCAAGATCAAAGCATAAAATCAAGGTTTGAGATAGTCTTAGACTAATACTGTATGTAAGGGCAAAATTTCCACTTTGTTTTGATTTTCTTGTCTTTCTTGGTAGAGTGAAAAGAATCTTTAAAACTTGTCCTTGTAGAAATTCAGGGAGTTAAGTTTTGTCACCAAGTGCCAAAATTGTGAAAGTTAAAAATAAGTAATGTTTCAAAGTAGTACATGTGATAATTTAATGCTTTGGAATTGATTTGGTTTGGTGTATTACAGCACCACAACACAAGTAGGTTATTGAGCTCTGAGGCAGTTTGAATAATGTGCATTGTCCAAGGACACAGCATGGTAGTTGACTTGGGCTGATCTGATGGTAGGATTTGAACCTGCTTCCTTTTGGTAGAGATTCCTGCACAGCAACCACTGAATCACTTTGGCTTCTTAATGTTGTGGAAATCACCCCATCTACAGCATTGTTATTATGTTGTTTTGTCAGGTCATAGTGTAATATGAGAATTTGATTCCCTTTTGTTCTTTCCAGGGCTACAATCATAAGCCATCAGCAGCATACAACAAACCAGCCCAGTACAGGGTCTGTAGCGATCCCAGCAGTACTGAGGTTTGGGGGTGGTGGTGAGTCACAGTTCTCGACGGGCAGCATGAACACTGCCACCTTTAGTCAGATGACCTCCCAGACCAACATGTCACATGCCATGAGACAGGTGTGTGTGTGTGTAACTTTACTTATTGTCATTTTATTTTCTCACCTGTGTAAGTATTGTGAGAAACAGTAGTTTATTTTTTGCCCACAGTGTCATCAACAATATTAAAGTTTTGCATTTCAGTTTTTGACAGTTTTATATCTTCTACAGAAGCTACATTGAAACTCTGATAATATCACTATAGGTGTATTGTTTATGCCTTGATTTGCTATGAGTTCCAGTATTGGCTGTCTTACCTTAAGTGTCACAGTGAACAGTGTAAAAGTTTCATGTTTAAAGTTTATGAAAATCACATATCATCTACATCTTCTGTATTAGCAGCTGCATTTGTTTTCTATTGGTCTAAAGTTTATATGCTAGAAGTTTCACATTGCAACATTATTGAGAATTACAAATTTTGTGCTGTTTGATTATCAGTTTTTTTAATAAAAAAAATGGCTGGCACTAGATGAACAGTAAAACATGTTATTACAGGATTCCCGTGAGAGAGGGTTTTTCGTTGGATAAGATATCACATGATATGTAATATTTCTTCATGTCACATGGTCATTGACTTTTATGTTATGCCATAACACAAAGTTCTTAACATTAGGCAGGTGGTATTTGTACCATCTGAAACAAATTAAATTGCCTTTTTTTAAAATCATGTAATAAAACTCTTATTGACTTGTCAGTATGAACGTTTATAAGTCTATAAACCTCATATTGATGGATTTAAAGCAAGAGAGTGTTTATGACTCATCATTCTCCTTGTTTTGTAATTTTCGTATTTAATGGTAAACATTCATACATTCATTGGAACTTGATCCATCTCTGATGCATCCTTAGCTCCTTAGTATTTTGCCAATGTGAATGCTGTATTTTGCTAATGGGAATGCTGTATTTTGCTAATGGGAAAGCTGTATTTCTGTTTTCAGAGTCAGAGTTATGATGAACATGGTATGACTCAGGCCCAGAGGGCGCTGATAGTCACCATACAGGATGGTCTGTCAGCAATTTCTGCAGCACAGAGTGAGCTTGACCAGAAACCAGATATTCCTCAACTGGGATCAGATGCGGTAAGCTTTTAGCTAACCTGTTCATAAGGCCCCATCATGCATAATTCATCATATATTGTGACTTAAAATTATTGCAGACCTGCCAACCCTTAAGATTTTGCCTTATTAGTCTTACAAAAACGACCCTTAAAATACAGATTTTCCGAACATATGCAAAAACTAAGTGAAAATGATTGTTGGCAAAATATCTGGATAATTGGTTCATGTTTTTTTGGATCAGGGTTTCACATTAGAATTAGTGGAGTTAGTCTGGGTACCAGACTAACTTTACAGCAGTACCTCAGACGCTTTAAACTGCACATATTTTTTCATGCAAAGCATCTGCATGGTCAAACTGATGATCATATAATTTTTTTAAAATGGCATCCAGCAAGCGATGCATGTTGAAGACAAAAAGAAAATAAGCCTCTTAAAAAGTTTTAATAATCGGCACAGAAAAATAAAAAGGAATATTCATATTATTTTGAATAAAAGCAGGAAGGGACACAAATAATTACACTTATTGGTCATCACGTGTCGATTTGAGTATGTCTCATGGCAGGAGATATCATTGACATTGTTATGTGAAAAGGAAAAAAAATTCCAAGAATTACATAGGTTGAGAGATAGCAACAAGCCATTGAGCTGCATTGGATTTGGAACTGAAGTTAGTGAACTGTACTAGTGGTAAATAACGTCTGCATGTACTTTACAAACTTTTCAGTTGATCATAATGTTTACTGTTGCTACATATTTCGAATACCGAACTTTTAAATACATTTTCCAGCTTTACTATAGTAGTTTATGATATTTTGTTACACCTTACTGAAAACTGGTTAAACTTAATGGAAAAAAATCAACTGCCATACTGAGGCAATCTCGTCAGGATTGGCAGGTCTGTTATTGCTTGTTACCACTGCAGAGTCCATATTTCTGATCCAGCTTCAATCATAATACAAGTTTAAATTATCAAAATCTTTGATGATTATGTTAATGATCAAGATTCACAAATATTAACAAGGTGATCGTGCGCTTGATCGGCTAACCTTGTTGTCACTCTGGAGGCCATATGTGTAATCTGAGTTTGATAAAACATTGCTCAATGTCTAGATCATTAAAGTCTTGGATGAGTTCAGTAATGAGTGAGAGCCACATATTCTAATGAGGTGAACTTTCAGTTATCTGGCTGAGCTTGTTACCACTCTGGAGGCTGTATTTCAGGTCTAATTTTAGTGAGACTTGGAATATATGATTTGATCATTAAGTTCTTGGATGGGTTTGATAAAGAGTGAGAGCCTTGCATCATAATGCGGTCATGTTGAATCTGATTGACTGAGAATGGTATCACTCACGTAGCTGTATTTCCGACCCAGTTTTGATCAAACTTGGAATGTATGCATATACCAGTAATGAACATGATCCATGCATATTAATGAGTTCTTTTTGTATTGATTGGCTGAGCTTGTTGCCACTCTGGAGGTCCTATTTCTGATCAGATTTTGATCAGACATGAAATATAGACTTGTTTCTTCAAGATTTTGGAAGGGTTTGATCTGAGCAAGATCTGTGCATATTTACTATGTTATCTTACATCTTTAGCTGATCTTGTTATCAAACCAGAAGCTGTATTTGTGCTTGAATTTGATCAATCTTGGAATGTGTGCTTATATCACCTAGATCTTTGGTTGTTTCACTATTAGCAAGATCCATGGATATTAATGAGGTGATCTTGGATGTAGTCAGTTGAGCTTATTACCAGAGTGGAAGCATAATTCTGATGTAATTTTGATTAAAATTGGAATGTGGGCTTATATTATTAAGATCCTGTTCAGTTTTGAACGTTAGTGAGATCGGCACATGTAAATGAGGTGATATTGGCAGTTGGCTGAACTTGTTGTCACACTGGAAGCCATATTTTTTATCTGTTGGATTCATTATCATCAACATCTTTGATGACTTTAATTATAAGTTAGAGACCTGCATATTAATTATGCCTTTATCTTCAGAAAGATTTTTTTCATCAGAATGTAGTAAAATAGGTAAAAGCAACTTAATGTAATGTTTCAGATGTAATTTACATAGGATGTTTTCTTACAGTACTCCATAAGCCTGGTTAGTGAAATGGGCAGCAGTTATGTAAGTCAGGCAAGTGATAACAGGCCAACTTGGGTCTCTTGTGAGGGTTATTTAGTGTTATTTAGATGGTGATAATATTGATGACAATGATTTTGATTATGATGATGTTAATGATGATGATTAATTGAGAAGTGATTAAAACCTTTGACAGATCCATCGGATAATCATGGCTATGTGCTTTTCACTATGGCAGAGTAAAATAGTTTGATAAGAACACATTTACATTTCAGATTTAGTTGGAATTATGTGGTCAAAAACAACTGTGTACGAGGACTTCAAAGAATTAACTTTGATTTCAAGTCTGTAGATAAATTTTCTAAAATGTTTCCTTTGAACTGGAGGATGTGTATATATATATATATATATATATATATATATATATATATATATATATATATATGTGTGTGCCAGATTTTATTTACCTGCATGATTTCTTTCCTTGCAGACATCAAGAAAATGGAGAGAAAACCACATGGACTTGTCACGACAGAAAGTTTCGGCTCAGATGTCAGCTATGAATGCTGCCACAGCTCAGCTGGTGACATTGACCTCTGAAGGTCAGGATGAAACTGACTTTGGAGCAGTGGGAGCTGCTGTGAAACAAATGTAAGGCTTTCATAAATTATAATTTATCTTGATTGCATTGAATAACTTGAAATTACAAACTTTGGCAACACTAGTGGTGAATTTTCAATATAACACCCAGAGACACAATTTTATTGTTACATAACTTACAACTTTGGAATGGCTGAAAAAATGATGAAAGCATGATTGCAGGATGTGAGAAAGCATTACAATTGATGACTAACAGTGCAGTTTTCTAATCATTGTACTTAGTTACCAATCTTGTTGAACTGAAACTCAGTGATGACACCTAGGGTCCGAGTGACTTTTAAAGTTCATTTTATGACTATCATGTTAGGGCTATTCCATTTAAATATACATGGTACCCAGGAAAGGCACATTTTTTAATAATATATGCTAGGGTATGCAGATTACCCAAAGAGTTCATATGAAAACAACATAAAATTCTAAATTGCATCTATGGGTGACTATTCTACATTTAATGTGCCTTCCCTGGGTCCCATGTATATTTTACTGGAACAGCCCTGACCTTCTTTTCCATTGATCTATATTCTTTATTGTCAAAGTTGCATAAACTTGGTGAGATACTTCATAAGATATAGTAGTCCATTGTTGGGTGGTGTAGGTATCATTGGTGGTGGCATTGTTGTTAACAGTGTTAAAGTGATATGACAAAGTTTGTGAAAGTTAGAAGCAGTAGTTTTACTGGTAAACATATGGTTTCAGGTGGGACTTCAGATTTTGGTGAACTTTGTACTACTTGTGTGGAACTTGAATTCTTTTCCTTGCAGTTCGTCCAATCTGGGAAGCTTTACATACGATGTAAAAATTCTGGCAGCATTACAGGAAGATGATACTGGGAACAGGCTGCTGGATGCTGCTAGGAGATTAGCTGGAGCCTTTACAGACCTTCTTAATACTGCACAGCCAGAACATAGAGAGGTACAGCTTGAAATTTATTCACTTTGTGCAACAAAAGTGCAGATCACTCTTCTTTAGTCCAGTCACTTGCTGTAAATTTGCTTTTAACTTGTGATATACATAAAGTAAAACACCATTACTACCAACATGGATGTACACATAAAGTAAAACACCATTACTACCAACATGGATATACACATAAAGTAAAACACCATTACTACCAACATGGATATACACATAAAGTACAACACCATTAGCACCAACATGGATATAAACATAAATTAAACACCATTACTACCAACATGGATATACACATAAAGTAAAACACCATTACAACCAACATGGATATACACATAAAGTACAACACCATTACTACCAACATGGATATACACATAAAGTAAAACACCATTACTACCAACATGGATATACACATAAAGTGCAACACCATTACTACCAACATGGATATACACATAAAGTAAAACACCATTACTACCAACATGGATATACACATAAAGTACAACACCATTAGCACCAACATGGATATAAACATAAAGTAAAACACCATTACTACCAACATGGAAATACACATAAAGTGCAACACCATTACTACCAACATGAATATACACATAAAGTAAAACACCATTACTACCAACATGGATATACACATAAAGTACAACACCATTAGCACCAACATGGATATAAACATAAAGTAAAACACATTACTACCAACATGGATATACACATAAAGTACAACACCATTAGCACCAACATGGATATAAACATAAAGTAAAACACCATTACTACCAACATGGATATACACATAAAGTAAAACACCATTACTACCAACATGGATATACACATAAAGTAAAACACCATTACTACCAACATGGATATACACATAAAGTACAACACCATTAGCACCAACATGGATATAAACATAAAGTAAAACACCATTACTACCAACATGGATATACACATAAAGTACAACACCATTAGCACCAACATGGATATAAACATAAAGTAAAACACCATTACTACCAACATGGATATACACATAAAGTAAAACACCATTACTACCAACATGGATATACACATAAAGTAAAACACCATTACTACCAACATGGATATACACATACAGTACAACACCATTAGCACCAACATGGATATAAACATAAAGTAAAACACCATTACTACCAACATGGATATACACATAAAGTGCAACACCATTACTACCAACATGGATATACACATAAAGTGCAACACCATTACTACCAACATGGATATAAACATAAAGTAAAACACCATTACTACCAACATGGATATACACATAAAGTAAAACACCATTAGCACCAACATGGATATACACATAAAGTAAAACACCATTACTACCAACATGGATATACACATAAAGTACATCACCATTAGCACCAACATGGATTTAAACATAAAGTAAAACACCATTACTACCAACATGGATATACACATAAAGTACAACACCATTACTACCAACATGGATATACACATAAAGTATAACACCATTAGCATCAGCATGGATATACACATAAAGTACAACACCATTACTACCAACATGGATATACACATAAAGTACAACACCATTAGCACCAACATGGATATACACATAAAGTACAACACCATTACTACCAACATGGATATACACATAAAGTACAACACCATTACTACCAACATGGATATACACATAAAGTACAACACCATTAGCACCAACATGGATATACACATAAAGTAAAACACCATTAGCATCAGCATGGATATACACATAAAGTACAACACCATTACTACCAACATGGATATACACATAAAGTAAAACACCATTACTACCAACATGGATATACACATAAAGTACAACACCATTAACACCAACATGGATATACACATAAAGTAAAACACCATTAGTACCAACATGGATATACACATAAAGTACAACACCATTAACACCAACATGGATATACACATAAAGTACAACACCATTAGTACCAACATGGATATACACATAAAGTATAACACCATTAGCATCAGCATGGATATACACATAAAGTACAACACCATTAGTACCAACATGGATATACACATAAAGTACATCACCATTAGCACCAACATGGATATACACATAAAATAAAACTCTATTATTAAGAATGATGTAAATGGTTTACACTTAGTATGAAGTGAATTTGCTTACCTAAAAAAGTGGTGTATTCGCATGATATCAGTAGTATATAATGGTATTTGCTTGGATCGAGTAACAAAATGGATATATTTCATTGAGTGGGTCAAATACTTTTTCAACAATGAGTTAAAATATATCCATTATTCATTTGGAGCAAGTAAATTTTCTTTTATATCATGCTCAAACATGTCGGTTAGCAATATGTATAACAGGCTGAAGTATTCTCACACTATCCTGTGCAATAATGTCATATTTGTTGGGTTTTTTTGCCATGGTTTCTGTATATTCACTTTGAAAATGTCATTTGAAACATAATTCCCTTTTGTAATTCAATGCATTAAGTGCATAAACCCAAATATTGAGAAAGCATATGGTTAGATTTAAACTTGTAACATCTGCATGATTGGTGCCCATACTTAATCTAGATCAAATACTTGACAAAAAGCATACCTGCTAGTATTATGTATAAGGTGTTGTTTTTTTTAAAAACATTTTATGATCACACTGCTTAACAGATGGTCATAACAGAAATGAAGATATGCACAAAGAATCCTGACCTTCTATCAGCCATTATTCATGCAAACAACAAATGGTATAAAAAGATGTGGGTGTCAGCTAATTAGATGATCTTTGTTATCAGAAATAGCAACACACATACTTTGCATTTTGGAATCTGATAAAAGATGAATTTTTTTTTCAATCAAGAGGTTATATTTCTGATCATATTTTGATCAAACTTGATATGTAAGCTTATATCTTCATGATCTCAGTTGAATGACTGGGAGACACAGTAGCTTTGTTGGAAGAGCATTAGACTCGTAATCCATGTGTCACTGGTTTGATGCCCATGCAGGCCAGCCTGGATCGACTGCCTTGGTAAAGGCAAAACTTAACCAAACTAACGAGCAGTTTAAACATTTGAGTGGTTATGTGCTACATCTGAGAATATAATGAAGTATCCTTTTGTCCAATTGGCTGAGCCTTTTAAATTTCAATTACAAATCAACCAAACTAAAGAGCAATTTAAACATTTGATTGGTTGTGTGCTACATCTGACAGACCTGCCAACCCTTACTGTAAGTCTTATGAAAATTACCCTTAAAATATGGACTTATAGAATAAAATGAAAAACTACACAAATATGATTGTTGTGGTAAAATCCGGATAATTGGCTCATCCATGTTTTATTTGGATCCAGGTTTCACATTATCTTTAGTGGAATTAGTTAGAGAACTTGACTAGCTTTATAGTTGTACCTCAGATGCTTTAAATGGCACTTATTTTTCCAGGCAAAGTGTCTGGATGATCAAATTGTTTATTATAGAATTTTTGTAAAATGCTGTCCAGCTACAGATGCATGTTAGAGACAAAAGGAAAAAAAAGTTTTAATAATCAGTACAGAAGAATAAAAAGGAATATTCATATTGTTCTGAATAAAAGCAGGAAGGGACACAATTACGTTTATTGGACATCACATGTCCTTTTGAGTATGTCACATGGCAGGAGTTACGATTGCTGTCATGAGTACCGAAGAAAAAGAACTCCAACAATTACATAAAGGTGAGAGATAGCAACCAGTCATTAAGCTGCATAGGGTTTGGAACTGAAGATTTTGCAATTGTACTAGAGGTTAATAAGGTGTATGTGTACTTTACAAACTTGTCAGATGAATATAATTCTTACTGTCGATGCATCAGTTTGGAATACTGAACTTTTTAAATACATGTTTTCCAACTTTACAATAGCAGTACATGATGATTTGTTTCACCTTACTGAAAACAGGTCGTACTTATGGAAAACAATCTGCTGCCTTACTGTGACGATCTTGTTAGGGTTGGCAGGTCTGCATCTAAGAATATAAATGAGGTATCCTTGTGTCATATTTACTGAGTTTTTTACCAGTCATGGGGCAGTTACAAAAAAATGTCTGTTGATTCTTAAAAATTCCTTTATTAAAATTTCCGTATGTAATAGTATGGTTCTGGGAGAAATAAAATAAGTCCAGTTTCTCATTTCAGTAGTTGAAGAAACAGAAAGGAGGCATTTTGTTATTAATAGTCATTTTCAGCTTTGATATTTTATTGAAAGTCCATCCTTTCATTCTCTTAGCATCACTTCACTATTTGTGCATCTAGACTTTGTTCAAGTCTCATTGATGAAGTGATATGATTGGACATGGTTGACGTTAAGATAGATAGTTTCAGTTATTAGAAAATATTTTTGTTGTGCAGATACAACTCTATAAAGTGAATCAGCATTCCCATTAGCTTTTTTTGTTGGGGGTACATGCACCTGCTGATGGTTCAGATGGTGGAGGGGTGTACATGCATCCACCTATGGACCAAAATCTGAGGGTGCAAGGATATTTAAGAAGTACAGTGATTTGAAGAAAAACTATCAAGTAAACCATTTGTGTTGTATTGTACAAAAAATCTCCAGTGTCATTCTCTATCTTTCTAACAGATGGTCAGGGGTATTTTACTGGATCATCATACTCGGCTGTTGGGACAACATGGCTCATGTTGGTAGAGGAGTGATACATTTGGATGTTGATATCCACATTGACCCAAAAACTTTGTTGCTTACATGATTCATTGTATCCCCTAAGGGTGCAAGATTGAGTCAAAAATCCTCAGGGTGTCAGAACTGGTGGTCAGATATAGTAAAACACAAACCCTGGTGTCAAAACTGGGGGTCAAATTAAAAATCTGGGGGTCTGTGATGCACAACTGGAAACATTGATGGTCTGAAGGCATCAAGGTCACCAAGATGTTTGACAGGTTAGAAAATCACATGCAAACAAACGTCTAAATGCTATGATTCACTCTGAATGGGAATGCTGGGAATTGCTCTTGAGTTCTTGATTAAAGTGATCTTCAACAAAATCTTTCTCTTTGTATAAATTTTAAGATGAAGTTATTAAGATGAAATATTAATTTTTAATGTAGTACCTACTGAGTACCATGGTTTTGGTAAGTTTATTTGGGTTGATTTTTGGGAAAACAAATCTTTTTTTAAAACTTCTTTTTATTATATGCTTGCCATAGGGTGGAGTGTATCAAATTATGATGTTTTCAGTACCGACAGTATATATTTGCTTATAAGTTTACAATAAGCCCCCTCCCCAACTTTAGGGCTGCAAAAAGCACATTTTTCATTGACTATCCTATATGTTAGGTGAATGTTGCAAGTTAGAGTTAAGCTTTGGAAAAACAAAGAAGCCAAACTGGATATATAGATAGATTTGTGGCATAAATAAACACAAAGTCGATGTAAAAATATATAGGTATATCATTTAGTGGAGTATGTCATAAATAAATTGATTTTTTAGTCCATCTTATGTAATAAAGACTTTAGAAAATCATAATGCTTGACATTTTAAATCCATTTATATGATAAATCCATGAATTCTGTGATAGGTCACTGGTATATAAATAATCTAATTCACAATATCCCATAATGTGTTAATTCTCTGAGTCTTGTGAATAAACAGTAAAAGTGAAATCCACACTTTTCTGATTAACAAAATCCTATAAATTTCTTTGTATGTCACCTGCTTCAGAGCTCAAGAATACTTATCATCTGAGTTATGAAATCATCATGATGGTCATCATAAATATCATCAGACTTCAGTTCCATGTGTCTGTCATCTGTGGGTGCTTACATGGAGACTGAGCTTGGGTTCAGTAAATGACACTAATCATATGGTCCGTAAAATCTATTAAAGGACATGCTGCAGCTGAACAGGTGTCAGTTGTGCAGGATGATCACAGCGAGTTAAAATAAGGACCATCTGTTAACTGGTTTTAGGATTCAACTTGGCACTGAACAAGTATAAAATCTTTGAGGCTCAAAGGATTGTCAGCAGAGAAAACTAAGCAAGTGCTGCCCTTACAAGTAATGGGATTAAGGTCAGACACACAAAGAGAGTAGTAGGACTCTGCTTGTCATTAAACAAATATCAAAATCACAGCCTGATCGAAGTATTGTCAACTGGGAAAACAAAGCAAGGGCTGCCTTCTCCAGCTAAGGGTTTATTGGCTCATGTGCACTGACAGATAACTTACGAAATATCACTTGGTAGTTAGATCTTGCTTCTGAGAAAGGCAAATATAAATCAACTTTTCTGCATCAAACCAAGGATGATAATTTTCTATTTTGGTGGATTTTCACTTCTTCGTGTCATCAGGGTTATGTTTTAGATCAATGTAAATCCAAGGAGACAGTGGTGGGTGGTGGTGGTCAGGTAGTGCTGTGATTAGTAACTTGCAAAGCCATAGAATGACGGTTTTATGTACTTTATAATCAGTGAAACATATTACTAATCATTCAAACATAAAACCTGTCTATGGCTATTTGACCAATTGAAGCACAGTTAAACCTTCCCAGCTGAGGTATCAGACCATATGTGTTCACAGTTTTGATTAGCAGGGAAGTGGTATTTTCCCGTTGAAGTAATTTTATGAACCAATGAAATTGGCAGAGAAGCCATGTTGAGAATAACATACAAGTGCTGTGTTGCTTGTTTAGAAATATATTTAATTTTTGGGATGATCTGTTGTATATAGTCAAACTCTGACGTTTTGCTGCGTGAAAGCAGGTGAGCGTATGTTGATATCGACGTTAGAAATGAGTTTTCATTTTTGTGGATGGAACAGTTGATAAAACTTCTGATAAAAAATGTCATAAAAAATTGAATTGAAAGAATTCAGACTGAAAGATTTTTTTAAAGAAAGTTAAGATTCCTGTGCGTTATCTGTGACAACTTACAACTTGTGGAGCATGAGGATTTAAGTCTTTGGAATTGCACTGCCCACATTGACAAATTATGTATAAGAAACCCCATTTATACAATGGAGTTTTTGACTGTCACCAAGAGACAGAAAACTAAAGGAGAGCCAGAATATGTGCCAATGTGTGACAGGATTGCCAATTGAGAGGTAATAATATTAATATATTTAGTGCAGTAAAGTGTCAAGTGATTTAAAATGTCTGTTGGAAACAGTGTTCACTTTCAAAAGAAACATCAGAAGTTACAATGAAAGAAAAAGTATTCACAAAACTTGGAGGATCATCCTGCAGAAGCCAGAAAAGAACCCTTGAGGCATTAGCTAAAAAGGCCAGGAAGAAACGAAAGTATTAGTGGGGTTCAAAGTGTAAATATGTAAATATATACAGGTATGAACCATTAACTGAGGCTTTTTAAACTAATTAAACCATATTCTAAACCAAAAAAGGGTCAAGGATATGCTTCCAATGTGCTCATAATTGTTTTTGGCCTGGGTGCTTAGTTCCCCTGAACACCCCCTACCAGGGCACTGCCCTAGACCCGCACTAGCCGAGACCCGCAAGGGGACCGTGGCAGCCCCCTAGCCCCTAGTCCATTTAGATTTTTTTCCTCCTTTTTGTTCTCATCCCTGATCAAACACACAATATAAAACAAATATGGTTATTCAGACTTCTACAAAAATGGAAGCACTATACCTATTACTTAACACCCATGGTAAATATTCATGGACTCCTCACTTTGTTTTTGAGTAATATTTAATATTTTCAAATTAATAAAATCCAAATAAATGTAGATACAATATGTAATGAATATAATGTAACGGTGCATATCATATATGCATTTCTTGATGTGAATAATGGCATTTAAAAAAATACAAATATTTGAATTGACATTATTTTGTATATACTACAAACATCTCGAGTTTCCAGTATTACCCCTAGATTTATTAAATTTTGCATAGGTTGTGCTTGTACGATGAACCCTACTCGGCATGAATTGAATTTTCAGTAAATAGAATGTAGACTTGTAAGCAAGTATATACAGTACATCTGTCCATCTGTCCATCTGTTCCTTGTTCTGTTTCCACTAAATAACTCATTAACTCCACCATATAATGCACTGTTCATGGTACTCATGTTGTTATTTATGTACTGTCAGTATTTTTGGCACACATTTTTAGTAAAGCAGAAGAAATTCATTTCTTTCCAATGGCATTAGTGTTTTTTTAGCATTCTTGATATTGATTTCAAAGTAAGCTGTTTTTAAGACTTTTTTGATGTTTTTGGCATTCTTGATATTGATCTCAGTGAAAGGTTAATTCACTAAGCTGTTTTTAAGACTTACTTTCATGGCAATCATTTGGAATATTTGCTTTTTCTTGTTTCAATCAGCATACTATATTTCTCTGATGATAACACATATGGACCAGCCAGGTATATTTTTCACAAAGTAGGGAATGGGCTTGTTCTTGGATGTGGCTTTATAGAGTCAAATTTTTAAAAAATTGGGTATAGTGCAATTTGCTATTTATTAGGCAACTGGCAGTGGTATTAAAGCTGGCATGGGCAACTTACTCCAGGGCACGAGCTGGATAAGTGATTTTTAAAGCCACACCCTATGATGTAATTTAGCAGCTTAAACCAGGTCATGGAGCAGGATTTGGCCCATGGGCCATATTTTGCCCAATCCTGTATTAAAGTAAGAGCAATTCTTTTGAGTCAAATTTTTTATTTTTTCTGATGAAACATCATAAATCATTCGGAAAGCATAATTACTTTATATTTAAAGAAAAATCATTTCAAGTTCCCAAGCTTAGGTCATTTAAATAATGTCTGACATCTTGTAGAGTAGTGATGGCAGATATTGGATGAAAATTCACATGAGAATATTTATTTTAAATAACAACCTAGCATGCAAAACTACTTTCCATTCTTGTGTATTTTATATTATTTTGAACTTACAAGGATTGAAATTTAAACATTTTTATGAATAGTTTGCTAAAAGTTTTCAGTATGAGATCCCTCAAAGCAGAGTCTATACATCATTTGACTTGACTGGAACAGGACGATATGCTAGCCATAAAAGTGCTCTGCTTTCAAAGTTATTACAGTCTCTAGTTTTCTTGGTTTATTGATTTGACATTCCAAATATCAAGAAATCAAAAAAATGTAATATCCAGTGAATAAAACTTACAATCAACAGAAACAAGGTAATACATGATCACTGACTTTGTATTAATACAGCGTGCCAAGTCAATACAGGATCACTGACTGTACTAATACAGTGTGCCAAATCATTACATGATCACTGACTGTGCACTAATACAGTTTGCCAAGTAAATAAGATCACTGACTGCACTAATTCAGTGTGCCAAGTCAATACATGGTCATGGACCGTACACTAATATAGTGTGCCAAGGCAATACAGGACCACTGACTGTATGCTAATACAGTGTGCCAAGTCAATACATGATCACTGACTGCACTAATACAGTGTGCCAAATCAATACAGGATCACTGACTGTGCACTAATGCAATGTGCCAAGTCAATACAGGATCACTGACTGCACTAATACATTGTGCCAAGTCAATACAGGATCATTGACTGAACTAATGCAGTATGCCAAGTCAATACAGGATCACTGACTATGCACTAATGCAATGTGCCAAGTCAATAGAAGATCACTGACTTTGCACGAATACAGTGTGCCAAGTCAATACAGGATCACTGACTGCACTAATGCAATGTGCCAGGTCATTACAGGATCAGACATTGTACTGATACAGTGTGCCATGTCAATACAAGATCACTGACTACATTAATACAGTGTGCCAAGTCAATGCAGAATCACAGATTACAGGAGCAATTACTGCACTAAAAACTATGTGGTAAGTGTTTTATTCTAATTTAATAAATTCTAGACAGCTGATAGGGGTTTAAAGTAATATCTGTGAATAATTAATTTTAATAGAATGACTGAACTTCACTGTGAGAACAGTAAGTCTAAGTTTTAAAGTGATTATTGAGTTTTGTTTCCATGTTGCAGGGACTATAAAAGTAGGAAAGAAAATTATTTGATTCTTTTAAATTAAACTGCAAAACATTATAAATGTTGGTAGACCTTTTTATTCCCCACTCCCAATCTGTTGAAAGTTTCTCCAAGGGTTTGGAGATAGGGGCAGCTTCTTGAACATGGACATATCATCAGAGAAATATGGTATTACCTGCACCAGTATTAATCCCACCCCCTTTTCAACTTTTATACTGCTCATTATGACCTTATATTAATTTGTTTGAATTGTTGAAAAGAATGTTTTGAACACAATTTAGATAAGACAAGAACATAATCGTGACACAAGCAAAATAAATGTGATGCATAGACTCAGTAACTACCCTTGTTTTTATATGACTAAAATAAATTCTTGTATTATATTTTAATGATGGTACACATTCTCTGCGTCTTTAAAGTTTGATTTTGATTATTTTTTGTCATTGTTAAGTAAAGAAGGAAATGAAGACAACTTAAAAATGCAGTGAACAATTTTCTGAGGATTTTTCTGTAAGTTTTCTGCACCTTGTTTTGTGTGTATATATTGACTACTTACCTATGGAAAACATTAATTTTAAAGAATGAGAATTCAGCCATTCATGTCTTATTTGAATTGAGTCACATTCATTGCATGTTTTTTAATTATATAGCAACAGTAAGATAGTTCAGCAAAGAAGTGAAGGAAGCTTTCAAGTCATGACAGAAGTTGTGTAATAAATATTAAGAATGCACTGAATTTAAGTTAGGCCATTCATATGCATTTATTCATTACGCCTTGAGGCCATGTTCATCAAAAAGAAATTCAGATTCAGGACTTGTATAGTTTAGACCCAGTCTTTTCATTATTTGCTAATTGGTCGGTAAAAATGTACAATTGAGGTTAAAGATGGAGTAAAAATGAAGCTGTGTTTTCAGTGCACCTGTGAAATTTTATTATTTCTATCTAAGAGGAGCAGTTTTGTCATTCATTTATATTGGGTATCTCAATTGGCAAATTTTCCAAACCTGCTTTTTAAACCAGAATATGCTGATCTTAATTTGTAGCCGCTGTCAACATTCTAGCAACAGCAGATAATACCACTTGGATGTTACTTTTCTGTTGGTGTTGGTAGCTTTGAAAATGGCACATCCTGGCACAGCTATCAAATGAGGTATAGTGTTGTTTGCTGATTTAAGCCACTGTCACTGTGATGTACATTGATTTTAGACTGCTTCCTGAGTGGCTTTCATAAACAATGCCACATCCTGCACAGGTCATTGGACCCTGAGCTCAGCATCATTTTGGGTTGTCATTAAAGTCATTTTTTGGTTAAAATTTTGATAGGAGAAAAATTTAGTAATTATAAAGTATAGATATTGTACCTTGATGTAATAGTTTAAGCCTTGAAATGCCTCTGTTTTCCATTATTTTATAAGAATTCCTTGGAAAATGAGACAGAAATAAGAACAGGTATATCCCCAAAATTTTGAAAGAAATGAATGTGCTGTGGCGGTGGCATTTCAAGAGACGTAAGAGTAAGACAAGGTGGAAGCATGTTGACATTTTTTTTTTTTTTACAGCCAAGACAGAACCTGTTGGCTGCAGCAAGCAGAGTAGGGGAAGCTAGTCAGGAGGTTATGGATGAGATTGGAGAGTCAGCAGAGGACATGGATAAAGCTTATCAGGTTAGTAGAATAAGGTCCTGAAGTCATATTGTCCTGTCCTGTGGCCATATTGTCCTGTCCTGTGGCCATATTGTCTCTTCAGTGAGTTGTAAGATGTGGGTATTACTTTTGTGTGTGTGATATGGATTTTTAATGTAGCTTTAAAATTTTCTAGTCATATTGCTACGATTTTGGCAGAGTGGCAGTTTATAATGATGTCTAGCATTGGGGCATCATGCCGCAGACATGTAGCATCATGTCCCACCTATCACATTATCCTGAAACCAGGCCGACCAGTCCTAACAGTAACCTCTTAATGCTGAGCCAAGTGAGGCAGCTGTTAGTACCATTTTTATGATTCTTTAGTATGACTTGGCCAGGGTTCGAACCTGCGACCTCCCGAATCCAAGGCAGACACTCTAACTGCTTAGGCCACTGGAGCGGTCAGGTAATACTTTTCCAGTGGCAGCAGCTTCATTGTCAGCCATGTGTTAGATCCTGTGTTCAAGGTTTTAAAAATAATGTTTTCTACATCAGTTGCTGCATTCAGCTAAAACTGAACATACTTTCATTTTGTAACCTCATATTCTGTTGTTCTTTTCTTGCCTGCATAATCCAAATACATCATCATAATGCAAGTGGTAAGATGCCATGCTCTGCTGAACTCTTATTTTTCCTTTAATGTCAGGTGCAATTAATGTACAGATCTTAGTCTTTGTTTCTTAGGAGCTGTGGTAGCTTAAAGGGTGTGGGCTTGAATCCTACCATCAGACCAACCTGGGTTTGCTACCATGGTGTGTCCTTGGGCAAGACACTTTACTCTAATTGCCTCATAACCTACTTGTGTTGCCATGCCATAAAATACCAAGATCATACCAATTTTCAGCTTTTTCTGTTCATCAGCATACCAGTTTGTTTAAAATTACATACAAAAGCTAATTGTATGAATTTAACCTTGCAGACATCAGTATTAAACAGTATTTTTTATGTGTTGAATATTTTTGTCAAAATTTGGAAGAAAAGGCCAAGTTTGAATTTGTGTATGTTATATAATGAAAACTACATAGGAATCCGGTATCAGAACTCAAGTAAAATTATGTCACACGTGATTATGAAATAAGTTAAAACAAAAGTTATTGTTTGGTTGATTAGTAGTCAGCTGGGGTCACCACTAAATAATGTATGATTGACAGTTTTTGATTGGTAGAAAACATTATGAAGTTAGTGTGTTCATCAAAAAGAACACATTATGCCTTCTAAAAAATGGACTGATGTGCAAACAAATAGTTTATATTTGTTACACAAGTCTACTTTTGTTCTACATCAGGGGTGTGTGTGTGTGTGATCTTCCTTTATTTCATGATAATACCTAGTAAGCATTGTCAGGTATTATAGTCAGTTCAGTTTGGTAATACTACATTTATTTCCTTGTGGATATTAATCTACAATAGATAAGTATACATTTATCCTTTAATAAGCTGACAGGGTTGAAACTTTTGGAGTAAGAGCACGTGTAGAAGCCTTTGACAACTGAGTGGTCTATATCTTTTCTATTTACTGTATATACTCATGAATAAGTCCTACTCTATTAGTCTTATGTTGTTTGATCTGCTGATTAATCCTAACAATTGTATATGCTCATATCTGCTGGTGCAGTGTACATGCAGTTTGCAATGGATCTGATTTGTATATGAGTATGTATGGTAGTTTTGGTTATGGCCATGCAGAAATAAAATCGTATTTGAAATTGTTCTTTTGTGAGGCCTTTCAAATTGATAATATAATTGCAAATTCTGGGGTTCAGATTGTATCATTTCTCTGCAGTTATCATCAAGGAGGGGGAATCCCTTTTCAGAGTGAGCTTATTGGCTGCACATTGGTTTTAGGAACCTTCTTGGTATCTTTCATTTTGTGAAATTATCAGTTACTTATGTAACAGAAACAGCATGTAAAGATTTGCTTTAGTTTGGTGACTGTTAATTTCAGGAAACTTTGCTAGCCCTAGCTAAAGCTGTCGCAAATGCCACAGCAGAATTGGTCCGTAAAGCCAAAAATGTGGCCAGTACAACAGATGATCAGGCAATACAGAATCGTGTCATCAGTTCTGCCACTCAGTGTGCCCTTGCCACATCACAACTTGTTGCTTGCACTAAGGTAAGTTACATCAGCTATAGAAGTTATCATAATTCCAGTCACAACATACATCTAAGTCACAATACATTTGAGTAGCAATATATTGACTGCTTATTTCTCTGGAACAAAGCAAATTAGTGTGCTACATAATTGAATTGACCTTTTTGATCCCATCAGAATTCAGCCCTGTCCTTGGGATTGATGGTCAAAATAAGTTGTGAGAAAAAGTCATTTATGCATTTATCCTTTCTTGCTTTTTATTATTATTGGTTTAAGACATGAATTGAGATGTATAAACCATTTTCTCAAAAATTTATTGACTTCAGTCAAAATGCACTAGGAATGAGCATCTGTTTTGGTATGTAGTTACTTCTGAGATTGTACTTGCTTTGGAGCCAGTACCACAACAATCCATGTACATGTATATAACAATTTTAAGAATGCATTGATTCAGTGAGGTTCAGAACTATCCATTCCAAACTTATTTATCTGTATCTCATTTTATTCCCAAATGACTGTTTTTCCATGAAACTTGCTGCTGCTCAACTTTGTATAATCACTAGACCCAAGTCCTCCAAAAAAAAAGAAGCAGAGAACTTTTATTAACCATGGTTTTATGGCTGTGTTTCCATCTTATCAGACTTTGTGTTTGGACTTTTAGTATTATATCACCAAGCTAACATTGTAGCATTTTTAACACTTTTATGTCAATATCTTCTTAATTGCTGTTGTATACTTTTTACTATCTTGGCATGCAGGTTGCTTATAACTGAAAGAAGGGATCAAGCAAAATCTGTAGATGGATAGGTTTTCGGCCTACTAATCAATAACAGTGAACCATGATATGTCCTGTTTTTCGATTAGAAGTGATGTTCAGTTGCTCAAGACCAGAAGAAATTGCACCATGGTCTGTTGTCTGGCATGCATCCTTCGGTTCATCTGTTAGCATTAGCATGCTATTGCAAGTAATCCTAAACTGCCGGGAAGATTGCCATGAAACCTGACAGATACATTCATCCAGGGTTTTGTTAGTCTCAGCCCTGTGAGACAGAAAGTTTTGATATAAACTCAGTTAAGGGATTGTATGATAATGTACCACAGAGACATTTGAAGAATGCAATTTATATAACAAATTTGTACTATATATTTAAGGATGTTGTGCATTTTATCTTTAATTTTATTTTATATATGTTTTTGAGAATTGCAAGATCTTTACCTTTTATCTATCTTTTATCTTGTAGTACACAATGATTGCATTTATTTGAAACAGTTTACCTTCCTAAAGTTTTTTGTGCTGTTCTTTATTAATACATATTTTGAACTTTACTTTTAATTTGCTGAGGTGTTGTTAATTGGAATAGAACAAGGATGAGTGAATTTTTATCAAACCTAATTTGTGGATATATGTGAAGGTACATCTCTGCATGATGCCAGTTCATTAAACTTGTTTTTTTTCTGTAAGAAAATAATAAATACAAATTCTTTTTAACAGTAACTTAACATGTAGGTAGACAGTGTTTGAAACAAGTTCATTGATTTTCTATCCATTATTCCATCTTTAAGGTCAAAGGCTAAGATTAAATTTGTAGGAAAATATTTTTGTTACCAAATCGTGTATCTTAAAGTTTGTCAAGAATATTACTTTGAGTGCTCTACAATTAAAAATAATATAAAGACAGAAGAAGTGACATTGATTCCTGGGAATTCTTTTTGACTAGTAGAGTATCACATCCATTGAAGGACTTTTGTTTTTAACTTAGATCATGTGGAAAAATCTTGCCAGGTGCATACATATAGGAGACAAAAATACAATCTTTGTATTATTATGACTTGCAATATCTGTGGTAGGGGAATATTAAAACTTGACTTGGTGTGAGGCTTTACATGCTTATGTAATAGGAGATTGGAATGCTAATACGTTCAAATCCACTCCCTTTAGAGATGAACTTCGCCTATTTTGTGATGAATATGGTTATATCATATCGGACTTAAAACTAATAGTAGACCACACTTCAAATTTTACTTATATCAGTGACTCACACAATACAGTGTCTTGGTTGGATTATTGTGTTTATACACAATCTGCTCATTCTGCTATAAGTGATATGAGAATAATACACACCCTAGTAGGGTCTGACCATTGCCCTACTTTAATGACTATCAAGACTGATCTACTTCCTAGATTTGATTCTTGTCCCATTGAACTCTTAAACTTGAAATACAATTATCAGTTGGTCAGACCTTACTTCTGACAAAAAACTGAATTATACTCAGACATCTGCATTCTTATTAAACAAGACTGAGATCCCACATTGTGTTGCGATCTGTAATGACCATGGCTGCACTAATCAGGTGCATATGAAACAGATAAATGGATTATACAATGATATAGTAAAAGCTTTGCCGAGCTCTGGTAATAGCTTGACTAGTAAATCCAAACGTGGTCACCTGGTTATACCAGCCTGGAATGACTGTGTCAAAGAACTACACAACTTTGCACGAAATGCTTACCTTATGTGGTGTGATAATGGTAAACCTCATCATGGCCATCTCAGTAACCAAATGCGCCAAACAAAAGCACAATTTAAGTATGCTCTTAGATTATGTAAGAAGGAGGAAGTAAAACATAGAGCAGACTCGCTAGCACAAAAATGTGAAAATGTCAACCAACGTGAATTCTGGAAGCAAGTTAAACAAAATACTAGGACAACTTCCAATAAACTACCAATTTGCATTGATGGTAACCATGGTCAAATCAATATATACAACATCTGGAAAAATCATTTTGAAGACTTACTCAATAGTGTTAAAAACGAATCGAATAAGAAGCGTGTTATTTCAGCATTGAATACCCCTTCTGCTCATAATGAGGTAATCACATTATCTGAGATCCAAAGTGCAATAACAAGACAAAAAGGTGGTAAATGTCCAGGATCAGATTTTTTTTTATATGTGGAACATAATAAATTTTCAGATACTAGACTTAATGTGCTGTTGATGTTTTATTTAATTGTATGTTTGTGCATAACTTTGTACCAGATGATATCAAAAAAGTTACAGTTATACTGCTACTAAAAAGCAAAATTGGTAACCTGGCAGACAAAAATAACTACAGACATATAGCTCTTACAACTATTATTTCAAAAATATTTGAATGCATCATACTACAAAGATGTGAAGTCACAATCTCCAATAATCAGTTTGATTTTAAAATGCAGCATTCAATAGATTTATGCCTACATGCCTTTAAGGAAACTGTCAGCTATTATGTAGAACATGGCAGCCCAGTGTTTGCATGCTTCTTAGATACTAGTAAGGCATTTGATAAGGTGAGTCATTGGACACTCTTTGAAAAGTCACTTGATATTAAAATACCTGTCTACATAGTTCATACTTTAGTTAACTGGTATGGCAAACAGTTGTATTATGTGTGATGGGAAAGTAATATCCAACGCTTTCCATGTAACCAATGGGGTGAGGCAGGGGGGTATTCTTTCCCCTTCGTTATTTAATAGACAAATTGTAAACTGGGTCAGTGTTACATGGGGTTACATCTGCCACCAAATGAGTTGTTTCTTAACAATTTTAGTTTTGCTGATGATATGTTATTGATAAGTCCTTCTATCACAGGTTCAAGAAAATTATTAAAGATATGTGAACAATATGCATTAGAGAATGATATCATCTATAATACAAAAAAAATCTGTATGGTCTTTCAGCCGACTTCTTCCAAATTACCATTTCCTCCCCCTGTACATCTTAATGGCAATGCTCTTATGTATGTCAAAAGTTATATGTATTTGGGTCATATTTTGAAATCCAATTGGTCAGATAATGAAGATATGATGAGACATTACAGATTTTTGTGTACTCAAATAAACATATTTCTATGTAAATTTAAGAATTTTTCATTGAATATCAACATTAGATTATTCAAGTTTTATTGCTGCACAATGTATTGTGCTCCTCTGTTGACAAACTTTAGTGAATATATGAAAAGAAAACTAGTTATTGGTTATAATAATAGTCTTTGTTTTCTATTAGGTCTTCCTAGATGGAACAGTGCCTCCAGCATGTTTGTAAATTATAATGTATTCAGTTTTGATGAAGTAATGAGAAAGTATGTTTTCTCAGTGATGACAAGAATATGTGATAGTAAGAACTGTATATTGAAATCTCTTTGGAACTATGACATTCATTTAAATTCTCATATTATTAGTAGATGAAACAAATTACTCTTTAAATGTGCCACTTAATTTCATTATTAACAATGCAGGGCACAGTTAATTGTTGTAGATGTATCTGTATACTTGTACGTATGATATACATGTTCTTTTATGTTTATAATGATTTTACTTTATATTTTAATTGAGATGTATGGACTAGGTAGTCTGAAATAAAGAATTCTTATCTTATCTTATCGTAAGAAGACCAAGAAAGGTAAATTCTTCTTTTCACAATTTTCCAACAGTTGTCAGTGAAAGCCTTGATAATCTAGGATTAGAGACCTTTATACAGTGAAAAGCCCTTACCTTTGATAATATGGGATCTGATCCCAGATTTCATTATACTGACAATTTCCAGCGTAAAAAGCCCCTTCATTCGATACTCCAGGATCGGATTCTTTACACAATTGAAAACTCTTCCATATGATACCCCAGGATCAAATTCTTTATATTGACAATTTCCACAGTCAGAGGTCCATTTATTTGATAATCCGGGATCTGAATCTTTACACTGACAATTTTGACTGGTTATAAGCCATGACACTGTTCTTGACAAGGTAGATGTAAAAACTGCCACTGACATCATTACATTGGGGGTTGCATTTGTACAATTTTTTTAAACAAAATGAAACAAGAGGTAGAATTTTCTAACAAATACACCACAACCATATTTTTGTATGCAATTGCAGTTAGATTTTTTTATTGTGAATTCAATGCTGTCTTTTGTATTTTATGAATTTGATGTTTTATTAAAGCATACTTTTAATAAGACAAATCATGAAAGCAATAATTCTCTCATTTTAACACTCAAAAAAATGGAAACCCAACTTTGGGAATGCATTTCCAATTCCTTTTAAATTGTTGAAAATAATTTAAAATGATGAAATGAGAAATTAAAAATTCAGAATGCGTTTTTTTATGCTGTTAACAACAAAAAAATGAGATGATAACTGAAATTTGAATGTCAATGGAATGCATTTGAAATTATTTCCAAATGCATGTTAGATGCAAATGAAGTTTAAACGAAATGCTGATTTGGTAAAATGACACATGTCAAGGTCTGTACAGGACAAAAATATCAAATAGATGAAAATCATGGCAGAGAAAAGGGAAGAGAAAGATGCAGATAAAAGGAAAACTTATGTTTATTGTTATTGTTTTGGCCAAAAAATATCGAAGGAATTTATGATTCTGGAATTGGAAAAATAGATACACTGTTTATTCTTATTGGATCTTAATTGTCACTGACTGTTCAGGTATGATGCAATATGTTTGTTTAAAAGTTTGTGATTTTTAACAAATGGATTATCCATTCTATAGAGTCTTCCAGTAGATTTGATGTTGGAGATGAGTTGCCAAAGTAGGTGGGGCGGGGGCTTGGGAACCTCCCTCAACAGGGATACAGGTTGGTTTTTTTTTAAAGCAGTCAGATGTAAAGTAAAATTAGCCAGGTAAGTCACCCAGCTCCTTGCTGATACGGAAAGCCCTGTTCCAGACAGGCTGTATAGATTCCCAACAATTGATGCTATGATTTGTGATAAGCATGTTTAACAAGGAGTGAAGAAGATATCTGTTGCCTTTCATGAATCACATGTGTGGAATTTTTTTTTTACCAGATTCTTGCTCTCATAGTGTCAATAAAATTATTTGTACATATTATTTGTGTCCAGGTTGTGGCTCCAAGTATCAGCAGCCCTGCATGCCAGGAGCAACTGATTGAGGCTGCCAAGATGGTTGCTGGATCTGTTGAGGGAGTTGTAGATTCCTCACAGATGGCCAGCCGAGACGAGAAGCTCCTGCAAGATCTCGGAACTGCTGCTACAGCTGTCACACAGGCACTTAATGATCTGCTGCAACATCTGAAGAAAGGAGCAGGACCAACCAAGGTGAGATCTTACAGATTGCTTGAGATTTGAATATGGATTAGTAATTTTTTTATTTTATGTTACATGTCAGTTTCATTGAATTATCAAAAGCCACAGATCCCTTACTTGCCATAATTACTTACAGAAAAATGAGTTCTTTATCAACAGAACGCGAACATATTTTTGTCACCATGAGAAAACTTTATCGGCAGCATAACATAACTCCTCCATTTTTGTCATCTCTATTAGGTGATATCACAAAAAAGCAAGCGAAAGTAGGATGGCCAGTTTAGAAATGTTCTATTTTTTTTACTGGCTTATATGGGTCCAAATTATTTGTCCAGGCTGTTAAGGGAACAGGCTATCAAAGAGCTAGTTTTAGTTTTAGTTCCACTGCATTATAAAAGATGCAAGAAGAAAAATATTATGCAATGTCCTTTGTGACAACTAATATATTGCATGTGATTATGTTAAAAGCCGAGTTTATCATTTATCACTCAGGCAGCTGTAACAAGTACTAAAGTCGGTTTGCATTGAATTCAGTTCTGAAGTGAGATGAGGTAGAAGCAGCTCACTGAAAAACAACATGAAACAGAAAAATGTTTTCAATGGCACTATGCCTCTAATCATTTCACATAAATTCATGGACACTTTAAGAGAACCAGTCACATGAATCTAAAGTTTTTTGACATTGAACTAAATATTACACACTTTACACTCCTAAGATATTTAACAAGTGAGAACTTGTGATGCTTGGTGTATATAGAATACAGGTAGAATATTAAGGCAGAAAACAAAGAATTGGAATAATCTTACTTTGAAAAAATTTCTTTTGCATCTAAATATTGTATTTACTGTAGGAACATTATTTAGCTTTTTTTCAGTCATTTTATGCATGTGATCTACCAAATTCGTTTAATTGCTGTTATTTGTTTTTAGGTCCAGGAGACCCATGAGCAGGCAGTAGACACTATACTAACCGTCACTGATCGTCTTTTCAGCAGTGTGGGAGATGCACATGAGATGGTCAAACAGGCTAGACAACTTGCACAGGTAATGTTATGCTAAGTTATTCATTTCAATGCCATATTATGCGGGCAAGTCTACCATGACCACTTAATGACCATAAGGTTAAAGGTTAAGATTTCAACAGTGGTGACAAGATTGCAATTTTCTTGATGAATGATGATGATGATAATATAAAGATCTGTCAACTTACGGTATGCACATGTGCTGATAACCTCACTACCTGCTGTTTTCAGGCCACCTCCCAACTGGTTAATGCTATCCGTGGTCAGGCCGAGTCACATCCAGATTCTGATGTCCAGAAGAGATTGCTAGCTGCTGCCAAAGCACTGGCTGATGCCACAGCTAAGATGGTGGAAGCTGCCAAGGTACTGCATTCTTCTCTGTATGTTTTTGCTCATGCCTTTAAGGCAGGATATGGTATGCATGTGTAAATGCCTTGAAGGCAAGACGTAGTATGCAAATATAAATGCCTTTAAGGCAAGATATGGTATACAAGTGTAAATGCTTTCAAGGCAAGATGTGGTATTCATTTGTAAATGCCTTTAAAGCAAGATATGGTATACATGTGTAAATGCCTTGATGACAAGATATGGTATACAAGTGTAAATGCCTTCAAGGCAAGATGTGGAATGCATGTGTAAATTGCCTTTAAGGCAAGATGTGGTATACAAGTGTAAATGCCATGAAGGCAAGATGTGGTATACGTGTGTAAATGCCTTGAAGGCAAGCTGTGGAATGCATGTTTTAAATGCCTTTAAGGCAAGATGTGGAATGCATGTTTCAAATGCCATTAAGGCAAGATGTGGTATACATGTGTAAATGCCTTTAAGGCAGGATGTGGTATACATGTGTAAATGCATTTAAGGCAAGATGTGGAATGCATGTGTAAAAGCCTTGAAGCCAAGATGTGGTATACATGTGTAAATGCCTTTAAGACAAGATGTGGAATGCATGTGTAAATGTTTTAGTACTGTTCATGATGTTCAACTTCACTGCAGGATGCAAGAACTCATTCTGTTTGAAAGTTGTTTTTTCTTCTCCCCAAACAATACCTTGTGTACGTTTTGATTTGTCCTGATAGAGTCCCCCCCCCGGGGTCATTGCTGGTACTTGTATGCAGAGCCAGTACATTTTGAAATTATCAAACTCATAAAATAATGTTTGTATGTCAGAAGATTGATTAGTGAACTGAGCAGAAAAAAAAAGAAGAGAAAAGTCATTTCTCAGTTTTTATTGATCAGTTTTGTTTTGTAGGGCTGTGCTACAAGTCCTAATGACTCGGAGAGACAACAGATGCTGAGGACTGCAGCAGAGGAATTGAGATCTGCCACGAATGCTGCTGCTAGCAATGCTCTGAAAAGAAGACTGATCCAAAGATTAGAGGTAATCACTGATGTATATTCATTTAGGGTCTGATCACTCTTGTGTTTGCAGAAAACAAAACATATTGCTGTCAACTTGCTTGTGTCAAGTCCATCATCAACGGTGTTCAGATATTGTTTTATATTGTTTCAAAAGTCGTATATGTCATGGCGGTGAGACAGTTTTCTGCAGAATCCATTTAAATTCATTTAGGTATAGATGAAGCTGTAGATAAGAATGTAATATGTGAGGTATTTTTTATCCTGGTTTCAAACTTGCTATATTTATTTAAATTCTATGTTATTTTCTGAATTATGTGTTAACTATGCTAAAATATCTTGTAGGTTATCTATTTATTATACATGAAAAATCAGCTGTTCTGTGATTTTTAATTTGAGTGTAATGTCCCATTTCTTTCATTGAAAAATCAGTTTATTCTTATCTTAATTTTCAACCTTTCTTGAAATCATAAAATACTGTACTCAAAATTTCCTGCAATAAAGTTGTATAAAATCTTGACCATGAACTGTTAACATACTTATTGTTTGCAGTTGTGCTTACTGAACCAAAAACTGCACTGTAGTAAAATTGTATTTATTACAAAGCCAAGAGAGATACCACATGAATTGTCTTCTTAGACGTTAATTGGTTTTAAACAGCAGCAGGTTTGATTATTTGTTTATAGGAAATTTTGATATGGTAGGAAAAGTTGGGATCTTAAATGGCTTGACATTTTTTTCTAATTTACAGAATGCTGCCAAGCACTCAGCAACAGCAGCTACTCAGCTGATCAATGCTTGCAAGACAGCAAATGAAACCAACACCAGTCCTTCCTCCAAACACCAGCTTAATGTCCAGATAGAGGTAGGGCAATACCTTTTTGTAAATTAATTGATTTTCATATGACTTTTAATTGTTCAATAGTTCTATCACGAGCTGAAAAAAAATAATCTATTTTGTCAATAATACAGAAGATTTTTTAACATGCATTTTGTTACATGTTGTCACCAAAGGGCTTGCTGTCAAATGTTCCTCTATTAAGGTGGTTATACAGAAGTACTTAAAAAATCTGTATAGACAAGTGTTAATTAGTTAGAAATTAACAAAATTTATTGTGCGTTTTAGCATAAATATTTGATGAGATAGCTGTCCAAACAATTCTTCTCTTGTTTGTTATACTTACAATGATAATTTTGTTACTTCAGAGGCAAAACAAGTCATCTAGTGTCACAAAATGACTTTAACAAAAATGACAAATTCCCTATTGTCTAATTTATCAACAAATTTATCTAGCTTTTGCCTAATTTATCAACAAATTTATCTAGCTTGGATGGTAATGATGTGCACTTAAATCCTCTACACACACACACACACACACACATGCACACACACAGAGCAGCTTAAATATGACAGGTTAAAATGATTGATTTTAATTTACCTATATTAAATCTGTATTGCTCATGTTGTCAAAGGCTGACCATATGCACAGATTTAACCCGTATTATACTGATTCTCTTTTATGATTGCAGATATGCAGATGAATAATGCTTCAGTGTGGGTTTTTTTCATGATAAGAATCCAATGTAAAACATGCCACTTATTTTACTTAGTTATCTTTCCAACATGTCCCTTGGGCATTTTATATCTCCTTTAAGAGAGAATCATCTTGTGACTAGATATGACTTTAACTTTCTTTGTACTACCTCTGTTCCCTTTGCTGTTCCATTTAAATGTAGATTTTGCTCCACAACTGCAGATAAAAGACAGATTTTCGGCACAAGCTCGGTGGTAACCTTGTCATGATAACAGCAACAGTCAGAAGTCAGATAAGATTAGGCTAATTTTATCTTGCAGAAGTGAAAATGTTGAAAATGCAATAAAGGTTTTCTCTGTTTTTGTGGCTCTATCTTGGTTTTTTCAAGAGAATTATATTTTGGTTTCTGTTGCTGTCAGGCTGTGAATGAGCAGTTGCCATACCTGGTCCAGGGATTCAGAGGAACGATGAATAATTCTGACAGTGCCACCGCTCAACTGAAACTGATTAAGGCCTGCCAGGAGTTCATTATGGTATGCTGTAATTATAGTCATTGTTTCCGATGATAGATGGTTTTGAAACTAAATTCATGAATTTTTATGAATGGCTTGGTTAGCGCAAAACAATTTTTTTTTAGGTCATTCTGATATAAGTATTATTAATTTCTTGTATGCAATGCCTTTAATGTGGATTTGAGCATGTGTTATTGCCATAGTTGGTGTGTCCAACAATTTAAGCTTTTAGCTCACCTGACCTCAAATCAAAAGTGACCCTATGGTGTTGTATCTGGTGTGTATACTCCATTATGTGTCATCTGTCAACAAAATTGTTATATTCGACTTATTCTAAAAAGTCATGGAACCAATTACAGCCAAACTTTGCAGACGGCATCCTGCTACAAGACATTTCAAATATGCACAAATTATACTGATCTGTCATGAAATATGACCACCATTGCTAAACACAGAAAAACCATCAAATGTCTCAAAAACTACAGATCAGAAAGCATCTTGGCTTGCAGACCTAATTTATACAAATGATGCTGCTCTGTCATCAGTTATACAGGAATCCCACATGCCCTGGAATCCTGGAAAAGTTTTGGAATTGAAAAAATAAATATCAGTGGCCTTAAAAAGTCATGTAATTTCTCAAAACCTTGCAAAGTTTTGGAAAAGTTATGGAGTTTCTGACAATGGAGTTAAAAAAGTCGATAACTGCTAATTTGATAGAACACCAAGCACTGATTAAAAATCTTGTTTTGAACATGACACAATTATGATTGATAAAGCAAGATACTATGGTCCTTGAGTTTTGTGAAATGGACCTGGAGAAATTTTGGAAAAGTAATGGAATTGTTTTTGTTAAGTCTACAGGAATCCTGGTTATAGTGACCACTGCAAAAAAAAAATTAGAACCTTTAAACGATCTCTCCAAAGCCTGTGAACAGATTTTGACCAGAGTTGAATTCTTGTGGGTCGGTGGTTCTTTCCAGGGTTTTCCCAGGTTCTTCCTCCACCATTAATACTGGCCGTCATGTATAGCCTATCTTGTGCTGAAAAATGGCGCTAAACCCTACAACAAAAAGAACAACAACAACCAGATTGGAAAAAAGTTTTGTGGCATAAAAGCTTGACACTTTATTCTAAAAATGATGGTTATTACTGAATATTGTCACTGTTGCTAAAAGTATTTAAAAAAACTTAATTCTTCTCAAAAATTGTTGAACAAAATTTGACAAAGTTGGAAAGAAAGCATTTTGGTTTAAAGACCATTAAATACAAACTGTGCCACAGTTAATTAAAATATTTTTCTTTAAAACAAAAAACCAAACTTCAAACAGTTTATTCTTGAAAACCTGAACAGATATTAACCAAGTTCAAAATATATTTAAAAATATTTGGCGTGAAGCCTTTAATACAAAATTGTATTAATCTGCTGTCAAATTTGGTCACTATTACTAAAAATATAAAGATTTTTAATGGACTTATTGGAAACTGGTCATCAGAAGTTCACCAAACTTCATAGAAAGCCCCATTCAAATTTCATAAGGCGTCATATTATGACTGATTTCCTGGCCAACTGCCATGGCATTTGGATTTTAGGTAGATGCCAGCCAGTTGAGAGATCTCAGAACACATGGAATTTTTGTTCATGTAGATAATTATGGCATGGCTTTTGTGTTCCATGTTTCTGTTCTAATAATACCATGAAACTATTAGTAGTTATTCTTCTCATAACATTGAACTTTTATCAGTAATGGTAATTGCTAATGGCTCATTAGTAAGGAAGCAATTTAATTAGTGTGCAGAAATTAGTGTAATTTATATTCATGTCTGGTACAAGAAAAATACCTCAGCAAATTAATAAAATTTCTGACATTGCCAGATATATGTGTTTAACTATATTGATTGTCTCATATGCAATTAATGATTTTAACAATTACGGACTCGGCTATCTCATTTACAGCCAGCCAGTCAGCTTGTTAACTCTGCAAACTCAGCAGCTCCAACAGTAACGGACCAGGCATCAGTTATGAACCTCAATTCAGGAGTCAAGGTCATGACAACAGCTTTAGCTGAGCTCCGTACTGCAACATCCAAAGCCCAGGATGCCATGGGCTCTTTAGAGCTGGAGAATGCGCTGGATGAGGTTGATGCACTCGACCAGGACCTGCAAGAAATCAGTCAGGCGGCCAATGAAGGTCGACTTGTTCCATTACCTGGGGAAACTGTGAGTTGATTATTTTATTCTTTGACTGATTAAGTCTTGTTATGATGTTACTAACATTTGAATACTGCTAAAGGTCAGATATGGAAAAAGTCTTCATTTGCTTTTGTAGAGCAGTATGTGTATTTTCATAATTTACTTCTATGGTACAGTTTACCCCCACCATATCCCTGAAAATTTGTGCTAAATATGGTGAAGAGTTAGATTGTCAAAAATTACAGACTGCTTTTTTATGCTAGACTTGGACTCCATTGTTTTGTGTGATGTCATTGTAGAACGAGATTAGCAGCCATTACTGTAGAAGTGTTTAATCAACCAGTCATTTCAGGTGAAAATAATGATTTTACGGCAGTATATGGTCGCAACTAAACCATCAGTCTTTAGCTGTTTGATCAAGTTTCTACATTATTACAGCAGTGAAAGTTTTTTTCATTTGCATATATTGGTTTTATCACATTTTGCTCTATCACATAAATATTGTATACAATCGTTAATTTTTAGTTCTTGGAATTTCCTGTAGTCTTTGTATTCAATTTTGATGAATACACATCGTTGGTTCAGCTGAATATCAGCCAGTTACTTTTTACTTAGATTATATTTCAAATGTCCATACATTATGTGCATACAATCAGAACATGCTCAGACCTTTCTGCCAGTATCCTACACACAATGTACAGCCATTAAAGAAAAGTAGAATAAAAGCTACAAAACAAAAAGGCCAATAACTTGCAGGAGCAGAGTCATTTGACGAGGTGCACATTTTTAGGTAATGATCATTTTATTTACTAGGTTCCATGGAAATCATGTAAAAGCTGTAGGACTATCTGTGCTTCACTGCATGAAGCTACAAGACAAAAGGACAATAACTCCTAACAAAAAGTGTGTGTGTGTGTATATATCACATAATTGAGTCACAATCTTAATGCTATTTTTTTTTTCTAGTCATTTGCATCATATAAATTGTCTAAGTTGACTGATTGGTGGTTTGTTCTGAGTTACAGTTTGCAAGCCTGTGAAGTGAAATATATCAGCCAGAAGCAAAGGATCTTGCTGGAATATTGATTTTTTTATTACTGACACTGATATTTACAAATTTTACTTAAAGACAATTTTTTTATTTTTTTAATAAAAATGCTGCATCATGGTTTTGAGTACCAAGAAAAAAGATGATATTAGATATTACAAAATTGTGTCATGCATCATTAAGATCAGTTGGGGTCAAGAAAATTGAGTTCTCACAAATAAAATGGCCTGAATGGGGCAGTGCCATGGTCTGGCCTGAACACTTTTGAGGGCTATTGCCACGTGACTTGTAGAAATAAATAAAATGGCCTGAATGGGGCAGTGCCATGGTCTGGCCTGTACACTGTTGAGGGCTATTGCCATGTGACTTGTAGAAACACATAAAATAGCCTGAATGGGGCAAGACCATGGTCTGGCCTGAACACTGTTGAGGGCTATTGCCATGTGACTTATATAAACTAATGCAAATGTATAAAGTATGCATAAAATTTAGCATTTTGTTCCAGGCGGAGTCTTCAGCCACCCAGCTTGGTCATATATCCAAGACCGTGGGGTCAGCTATGGCTCAGTTGCTCACTGCTGCAGCTCAGGTAAGTTGTTGCACAGACTAAAACTAATTGTTCCTAAGTATTTAAGTCACATAAAATGAAGAGAAAAAATAATCAGAATATTTACAAGCATAGAATTTAGTTCAAAATGTTTCTAAATGAATTCCTAAAAATCCCAAAGTAGTGATTTGGTTCGAAACTATGAATAACTACTTTGTAATTCCAATAAATACTTAAAATAAATCCTCTCAAATTAATAACTGAACACAACTGGAAGAGTGAATCCACTTCATGTGTTAAGATAGGAATAAAGAATTTGTTTACTTCTCCCTTATATTGAAACCTAAAACACAGTATGAGGACCAGGTTGAGGGTCAAAAGTTCATTTCCTGAATATTCTCAGTTGTAATTAGGTCAGGTGCATTACTAAAAGTTTAGTAAAGAACATGGCAAACATCAGGTAGACCAGGAATTCCTGAGGGGAAAACCAGTGTCCTGAACTCTGATCCAAGTAAACATAGTTTACCTACAAATAATAATAATAATCTTAACATATAATCTATAATCATTGACAAAAATTAACTAGATAATAATTTACACAAAAAAAAGACAGTCAGGTGGGCCCAAACACCTACCCCCAATTATGGATATAGGTCAATCACACAAAACAAATGAAATATACATGACAGTTTATCTTGCAAATATCCTGAATATGCAATAATTGTCAGAAGTTAAATTACTCTAGAAGATTTGTGTTACGATCTGAGACTTGCAGAAGTGGTTGTTGCATTGTTACAGTTAATTAAAAGTGGATTGGCTTTGTGTTACAATGTTATTTACATTTTTAATATCAGAGTAAGTCAGGGTTGAATAAAAAAGTTGTTAAAAGTTACAGAATAAGAGCTAGCTGTAATGATTATGCAATAAAGTCAACTCATTTCATTTCACCAATTGAACAGTTTTAAATAGTATTATTATAGAAGTAAAATCATTAAAGTATTAACATGAATGAATCACATATCCTACTCATTCACATGTGATCAAGGTTGGCCGGGTAACTAAGCGAAAAGACATAATAAGTACTTGGTACTTTAGTTTCTTAGATAGGAATCATTATAGAGATGCCAAATTTTGTAGTGAGTTTAAAATTGGCAGTCAGACATTTGCTCAAGAATGAGCAGAATTTTTGTGATTACTTGTAATTAAATCACTGTCTTTTTAATATTTTTTTTTTAGGAAAAGAATATAGTTTTTTTTCTGAATAGACTATAACATTTAACATGCAAAGAGCTGTGACATAAGACATTGTTTTTGCTGGTACATGTGATTCGTCTTGAAATGCTGTGCAGTAATTTTTTTAAAAATTCTTTCAGAGAGTGGTTAACTTGACAATAAAGGTAATTTGTACAAAAATCCAAACAGGATCATTTGAAAAGGCTATTGGTTGAGAACTATTTCTAATAATGGGCATTCAGCCATTTACCTACTATTTTTTCACTGATAATGTCCATCCTTCCTTAATGTTTTCATAGATACCTAGCTAACGTGTGCTTTCACTTATGCTGCGCTCTGTGTTTTTGATCCTATTTGCACGAGTTATTAAGGCAGAGGTGAAAATAGATTTTACACATCTTGCAATTGTATTGTGTAAAACCACATAAACCCCAATCAGCCATCACACAATGTGCCAGCAGATCAAGATCTATGTATGTTCTTTTAATTACTTCTAACAAGCTTCATAGACCCAGAAATACTGGAACATCATGTGATGAGAGATCTGTGTCTGTGCAGTTTGCAATTTGATCTAACTTGCATGCAAGTATATACATTATAAGGGATGTTTATGGTTATCTTGGCTGTTGAAGTTGTGATTGATGCTTTGATTAACCCAGACAAGGTGATTAAACAGCATAACTAAATTCCTGGTAAGACTAAAAATCCAAATTGTATTATCATGCTTTACAACTTTGCAGACAGTATAGACTGCAGAAGATTCAAGTATTTAACTAAATTTCTTCACACATTATTAAATATGAACTATTTATCTCGCTTTTCACTTAATTTTTCAGGGTAATGATGAGTATGTGGGCATAGCAGCCCGAGACACGGCTCATGCTCTGCGGGTATTAGTTGGAGCAGTGCGTGGAGTAGCTGCCACAACAAGTGATCAGGAGGTGCGCAGATTGATTATCGATAGTGCTCGTGACATCATTGACAAATCAAGACGTCTGCTGGAGGAAGCAAAGAATGCTGTTAATGATCCCGACAACCCTGACAATCAGCAGAGACTGAACCAGGTTTAAAATACTGAGTCATAGCATTTTCACTAGTAAAATATTTTCACAGACATTGCAATACAGCTGAATCCATGACAGTTGTACTGATATTAATATAAACATACAGTTACAATAAGTTTATTACTAGCATGTGAATGGTGAAAAATTTATGACATAAATAAGCTACATTTACTGATCACAGGAATTTGTTTTTTAAAATATCACAATGTCAAGAAACAGAAAACATTTCAGAGAAATCAGACTCGAATATACATCTCAGAAGAATAACTGTCATGAAGGAAAAAATATGGATGGTTTTATAATATTACAAATTATACAAGATACATTTTTTATTACCATGAGAATTTTGTTGTAATGAAGGATAAATTCAAGTGCCAGTTTGGATCCCAGAGAGCTAGCACTGTACCTGTTAGTTTTGTAACAGGGTTTTGTAGTAGCCTTGTAGAGCTGTACATGGATGTGTGTATTTTTTTTATATCCATCATTTTAGTTGTCACTTAAATTCTTATCCAAGGACATGGTCACTCCTTTACAGTTCTTACTGATACTTTTAATTAAATATTTAGTTTACGATAGCAAATCAACAAAAATAGAATTTTGACTTGCAAACTTTTATTATCAAAATTTTCTTTATAAGATTTTTGTTTCAAAGAGCTGCCTCAACTCATTCTAAAAATTGCTGCTGTCAGTTCCCATAATTTGACTTTTCCCATAATTTGACTTTCAAAGTACTAAGATAGATAGTCACTTATTTTTGTGTGCACAAGTAGCATAAACCATGTATTAAAAGAAGCAGTTTAGAATCATTTTTTATGTAACTGTGACAAAACTTTAGCAGTACTTATTAGAAGAACTTTTTTTTTTATCAACCATAGAGTAGGTAAGTAACTGTCGATATGTGGCATTTTGATTTTTCTGTAGTCATCAGTGGTGTCCCATGGAGGAAAAATATTTAAAGGGAAACGTCCAGTTTGCTTTTAAGAGGGAAACTTTGAAATTTTCTAATAACTAACAAAACCTTAAGAGATAGAACACACTGTTAATTGCACATATTTACAGATTGGACAAATTAAAATGCCAAGTGTAACAACTGCATAAAAGATAAATATATGCAACATAAAAAGGTATATTTTTTAAATATGAAACACTTTTGGTTACATGATACATCACAGATTGGATACATATGAACATTTAAATACGAAATTATTATTTTGTTGGTATTATGCATGCACAAAGGCCATGTTAGTAATTATGATACTGCAAAATGAAGGTGATTAGAATTGAAGTTTAAAATAAATAAAATAAACAGTTAGGTAGCAGGATTTAAAACAAAAGAAACGGAGTAAAATTTGATAAACCTGAAATTGATTGCCACTGACCACTAAAAACAGAATGATACAAGATATGTTTACATTGAGACCCAGAGCATGTTTGAATCGGCATGCTGAATTCTTTGAAATCAGAGAGTTCTTAATTCATTGGGAAGGCAGTTCTAGAATCTGGCTATTCACATTTAAAAGAAAATATTCTGTACCTTGTGGTCCATACCTTTTGTATTTTTGTCTCTGGATTTATGTTTGCATTTTTTGTATATAACAAGAGTATTCAAGTATTTATGAGTCTTTTGTGAAGTATCTTATATTCCATGGTTGCCATATATCTTAATCTACTGTTATATAAAGTAGGAATATTTGCTTTTCTAAATACAAAATCATATTAGCTATTAAAATCATCTATCAGTTGTTAGGAGTAGATAGGTTCAATTAAATATCAAGTTGTTACATGGACTTTTTGCGTTCCTGTCTTACAAAAGCCAATAGTCAGGATTTGTGTTCATATAGTTATGTAGAATGCCATGGCTGTGGAAGTTACATGGAAATATTCTTTTCCTGTTTGCAGGTTGCAAAAGCTGTGATTAATGCTCTGGACAACTGTGTCAATTGCTTACCTGGACAGAGAGATGTGGACAATGCTATCAAACGTATCACCGAGTTCAGTCAGACTCTCAGCACAATACAGGTGTTTACCAGGCCATCTGTTCCTGCCATCTAATCAAAAGCTGATCTTGCATTATATATTACCCCCTTTCGGGTGGGGTGGGTGGGTCCCATTTTTCAAATATTTCTGGTTCTGACCATTATAGCTCCTGCTCATTATAACACAGTAGTCAGGGTCCATAACCAGCTGTCATGTGCTGAACTGCATTATAGTGAGAACAACAGTATGTACAGAACCATGATATTTTGAGAATAGTGTAATATACCAAACTGTGGTGTAGTGGGTACTACTAAAAAAATTTAAAATAATGTTGTATTGGAAAGGAAATGAAGATAAAAGACCAAGTTTCTCCTTGTTATCTTTCAAACCATATTGTTATACAGTGGTATGATTTTGGTTGTGAGGTCCATACCAGTGTTGTATCTGGAATCGTGTTATAAAGAGGTGTGTTACAGTGGGGGAGAGCTTTAAGTTTGCCTACTTTTTGTATATTATTACATCTTGTAGTAACTATTTTGATCTAAGTATGAGGTGACACTGTCACCAAAATTAAAAACTTCCTTCCTCTCCCAGTATCTTAGCGCAATGCACACACTATTGCTCTCTTTCTCCCTTGTACCCACCCACTTAAGAAAGAGCCGCTACATCAGCCTCCCAGTCTCTCCTTTCTGATTTTCTCTGTTTCATCATCATCTACATTTTTTAATCTTGTTTCTGCCGTGTGTTTTTCTTGGTCAGTCAGTTTTTCTTTTCTTAAACTTGCACACTCTTCACATTCCATATTCATTACCTGTACCTTCCTTGACTGTTTTAGTTCCCAAGCACAAATAAGTCCTACCAAGAAGTTCAAACAGAGATGAACACTACAGCTGTCAAATTAAACTCTGCCGCCAGTGACATCATCACCTCATCCCGTGGCACAGCAATGCAGCTTTCTGCCTCATCCACTCGGTACAGTGAGGCTTACCAGGAGTTTGTAGATACAGGTCTGACCCTTGCTGGCATCTCGAAGGATCGTGATACCCAGACTCAGATAGTTGGTGGACTTAAGAGTGTGTCGATGGTCTCAAGCAAATTGCTGCTGGCTGCCAAGTCTGTATCCGCTGATCCAAATGCTCCAAATGCCAAAAACTTGCTTGCACAAGCTGCTAGGTTAGTTTTATTAGAGGGGCACCATCTGTACTCACTTATAAGACAAGTCTAACTACAAACTGCACAGACACAGAACTGCCATTGCATAATGCGCCAGCAGATCTGATTCTGTGCAATTTGTTAGGAGTAATCAGTAGAATAAACAACATAGACCCTAATCTGCAGGCACATTATGACACGGTAAATCATGATCTTTTTATTTTGCAATTTGGCTCAACTTATAAGCAAGTATATATGGTAATTGTAATTGTAATTATTCAAAAAACAATTGATCTAGGTGAGTATTTATAAAGGGATAATTGTAATTATAATTATTTAGTAACAAAGAAGAATTGAGTTAGGTTAGTCTTTGTATAGGGATAATTATAATTTATTAAAAAAATTTGAGCTAGGTTAGTCTTTTAGGAATACTTGTAATTAAACAACAAGCAGCTTTACACATAAACTAATTTCAATTTATGAATCATTGGCCATATTTTGGGGAAAATGAAAAACTTGTTAAATTTATCGTCTTGGCTATGGATGTGGAGACTCAAGTGTCAGTATTTTTCAGTAGCAGTGGCTTTGATGTTGATGGTGGTGTCAGCACTATTGAGGTTGCAAGTCGTTTATGTTTACTGTGTCAGTTGCTGTATTCAACTGAACGTTTGGTGTGGTATTGCTGTTTGTGGAAAGCTTATACTCTGATACACTAAGCTTCCCTAATGCACCAGTTTAAACAGAAAGATATGTCTTCAGAATGCCTTTCACTGGTGAGACACGGTGTTTTTGCAGAACACTTGTTTTGGCTAAGAAATTCATTAGGTGTATCAAAACTTTTTCAGGGTTTGACTCCTAATGTCAACCAGATTACATTTGTTACAGAGATGAAAGGACAAAATAACTCATAATAGCTGTGCTGATGAAAGAACAAAAATCACCTAATTTGTAATAACCTGACAGATAAAAGGACTGAAATAACCTAACTGGTTAATTTTCTTAAGTGGTATTAGTAACTTGCCACATTTTGAGGGGTAATTTTTGGTCCCATCTGGACAGAATCTTTACTGAAACACTTGTATATGCAATTACTGTTGTAATTGTAGATTAGGCTGAACTGACTGCTAAATTTTTAACATATTAAAAATAAACATTCCTGAGCCTTAAATTATTTGACTGGTCATAATGTAGAATAACATTTGTTTAATTTTCATGCTGTTTATACTTATTCCAGGGCTGTCACAGAGAGCATCAATCAGCTGATTGACATTTGTACAGTATCTGCACCAGGCCAGAAGGAGTGTGAGAATGCACTCCGCCAGATTCAGGTGAGATGACAGCAGTAATTATAATAATGATGATGCATTTGTTTTGAGCCAGGCTTGGCAGAAGCTCAAAACATTGATCACTTTGGTATCCATGTGCATGTTTATTTGTTCATGCACCTGTCTGTCTGTATATCAATCCATCTTCATGTTTAATTTACCTCACTGTTCAAGTTTTTCTATGGTTACATTTAGTTACAGTCATGTTACTTGGTATTTTAGATACACATGTCCAGTGCCAATTTATGAAAAGCTGTGTGGTGGGCAGGGCTTGACTTGCTTCTTGTTATATCCAGTTGTTTGTGTACTTGCTGATTGTGTACCTGATCAAAATGAAATTGTATTAAATGTGTACAAACCTGAAGTTAAATATGCATTTTTTTTAAAATTCACAGGATCCAGTAAACATCAGTACCTAATATCATCTACTATAAAGTCTGAGAATTCATCCTCATTGTCTGATAAAAGTTCTGAAATCCTCCATCATTGTATAGTAAGTTACTGTGTTCTGGTCATCATAATTATCATCTAACTCCTTGGCCTCACTGTCACATGTATGTTCTTATTTAGAGACTGAGCATGAGCTTTGTAAAGAACATGTTAATCACAGTTCATGAAGTCTGTTTTAGATTGCAAAACATGTCAGTTATGTGGCAAGATCAAACAACTGCCCTCTGTTACTTGCCACTATACCACACTTGTGCAAGGAAAGGGTTGTCACATGGGAAAACCAGCTACAGAATTAAGGTCAATTATTTACTGGAAGAGTCAGATCTCTGCTTGGCACTGAAAAAGTACATGTATTCACAGCTCAGTCAAAAGGATTGTCAACTTGAAAACAAATTGAGTGTTGCCTTAACAAGCACTGGCAGAAAACTTGTGTATGGTGAATATTTACCCTATGGCTCATTTTATTACCTCGGCTTTTATCAAAGGGCAAGTACCTGGATACCCATTGACTTCTTTATTTATTACTAGACTTAATGTCAGAGTTTTTGGGGGAAGAATGTGCATGACCTTAATTTCTTACTCCCACTGTATTTAAATAGAGTGCATGGCATCATTTATGTCCTGGCAACCCACAACAAGAGTAGCACTGATGGTGGCATTAATTTTAGTATTCTGTGTACAAGTTTTGTTTTGAAAATTTATACTTGTAAGATTCATTATAGCATGGTGTGTAGGTAAAGTTCTGCACTCTGCAGAATGTGTGTTTCTATTACAAATCAAACAGTAAACAGTTTTAATCATGTGCTGAGAATTAACTGTTTTTAGGAAGGTACCAGCTTTTGTGGATTTCCTGGTTATAAATCATGAATTTATAGACCTAACCAAAGTGACCCTTCATTTTGTAGGAGTAAAACCCCTTCCCTAATCCATGAATTTGCAGACCTTAACCAGCAGTGATCCTTATTTTAGAAATGCTGGAATCCCATCCCTAAATGACCAACAGCAATCCTTCTTTGGAACAGTGGAACTCCTTCTTTAAATGACAAAAGTGTTGGGGGTTTTTTATACAAAAATTGAGGAAATGGATACCAACAATAGTAAATCATTTCATAGGATTAGATGCGTCACATGTCATTATGCTGTTAAATTATGTATGTGACAGGTTTTCCAGTTTTAAACAAATGTCCAGAATATATCTGATCTTTACAACTTTGTTGTTTTTTTCTTCAGATGATGAAAAATTGGTTGGATAATCCAAATGAACCAGTCAGTGACCTGTCTTACTTTGAGTGCCTTGATTCTGTCATGGAGAAATCCAAGGTAACAATTTTCCTCACAAGCTCCATTAAAAATTTGTTTTTATTGACCATTTTATGTATGATGTATTTTAATGTGACAAAAGGGTTACAAAATTAATCAGGAATTAAAACAATGTAAAAAGCATATCAAGACGGAGCAAACTCAGTTGTGTGTTTAATTTAATTTAACCTGTAGCATTTACTCATTACTCCATAAATATTGTTTCCTTGTAAATTTGGTGATTTTTTAATGGAAAGAGACAGTACTGTCAAGTTTATAATAAAAAATATAGGTTATAAGATTTTCAGACATTAGAAAATGTTAGACTTCCAGGCTGGTACTTGTCATTTATGTTATTTTTTACTGCCATAAAATTTAAGTAATTGATCAATATTTTAATATTAGTGGTGGATTGCAGAATATAATGTCCAGAACATTGTAATTATTGACTTTCAAAACATTCTATGGGAATTGTTAGTCACTATTCGCAAACCAGATTTATAGGGCTTGGCAATCAATGATCCTTTATATCTGATAGATTTGCATTTGGCCTGAATACATTAGACAAGTGAAACTATTTATTACATAATTATATGAAGTTTTCTAGTATGTCCAGGTAATTTTCTATGTAGTCATGTTTGTTAGATTTGGTGTTTTATGGTATAGCAAGACAGATTCTTTTAGTTCTGAGGCAAGTGATTTTGATTTCCCATTTATTTCAGTCCCTCGGTGATGCTATGACAGGCATATCTAATCATGCCAAGAAGGGGGAGGTAGAAGAGTTTTGTTCATCTGTTCAGAATTTCTCCAGCTCTGTTTGTGGCTTGACAGAAGCTGCAGTACAGGTAAATAGTCTTGTGAATTTTTTTAAAAATTTTGATCAGTAACCTTAGTAACCATTTCAGAATTTCACAAGCTCTGTATGTGGTCTGATAGAAGGTGCAGTACAGGTAAATAGCCATGAGAATTCTTAGAATTTTTGTGATAAGTAACCCAGGTGGAATTTGATCCCCCATTCAGAATTTCTCCTGCTCTGTATATGTGATGGCTTCATCAGAAATGTACAAGTAATAACTCAGATTTCACAGTTGCTTGATTAAATGTTGAAATAGTTTTTTTGGTCTGTTTATATTCCTTTTAATTTAATATATCTTTCCTCCATTATTTGAAATATTTTTGTTATTTCAGGCTGCATACCTGGTTGGAATATCTGACCCAGCTTCTGAACCAGGCCGTCCAGGGCTTGTGGACCAGTCACAGTTCTCACGAGCCAATCAGGCAATTCAAATGGCATGTCAGAATCTCACCAACCCCGCCAGCTCTCAGCAGCAGGTAAGTCGGGGGCTGTAATAACCCCAAATTAGAGTCCTGTTAGGTTCCACTATAAGACTGATGTAGCATAGTTGTAAAGACTTGTGTTCATTTCAGTCATATTGAACATTTGCACAAGGGGATTAGAAAAATTGCCAAAAATATATACTGTTCTTTGATACTTGATTCCTGGAATTAAATTACTAATTCTCCTAATTTCAAGTTTTAGATGTTCAGTGCTGTTTCATTTGAAATTTTTGGTACCCAATAAAGGCATCTTTAAATAATATATGCTAGGGTATGCTAGTCAAAGAGTTCATATGTAAATTATATGAAATTCTAAATTGCCTCTACAAGTGATGATTCTTCATTAAAAGCACCTTCCATGGGTCCCAAGTATATTTATTAAGTTATTAGTTATTAAGGTGAAAAATATTTATCATTTTATTATGGAAATTTTGTTACATTTAGCTGTTTTATTCTTCACAGTTTACATTAGATCACAGAAATTTTATAAAGATCACAGAAAATTTTTAAAAACACAGTTGTCTTTATTCGGTTGATCCATAATGTACTTGCTCTCTTCTGCCCAAACAATATACTGAGGTTCCTTACATCACTCAGTTGGTAAGGATGATTGTTGTAAGAGAAAGGGCAAAATGTATGATGTACAGCTCAGTTGGTAAGGACAATTGCAAGTGAAAGGGCCAAATGTATAATATACAGCTGAGTGGGCAAGGACTTTTGTTATAAGAGAAAGGGCCAGATGTATGATATACAGATGAGTGGGCAAGGACTTTTATTCTAAGAGAAAGCGCCAAATGTATGATATACAGCTGAGTGGGCAAGGACTTTTGTTGTAAGAGAAAGGGCCAAATATATGATATACACTGAGTGGGCAAGGACTTTTGGTATAAGAGAAAGGGCCAAATGTATGATATGCAGCTCATTTGATAAGGACAATTGTAAGTGAAAGGTTTGTAATGACTTTTGTTAGAAGAGAAAAGGGCAAAACGTATGATACACAACCTGGCATCTAAGTCGTGCAGTCTGCATGTGCAAAGTATGATGACCTAATTACAACTGTTTAATACCATGCTATAGTTAATGCCTCAGAATTGTATATATTCCTATATTGAAAGAATGGGGATGAAGAGGCTCCAGTTTATATAATGTCTTGTTTTCACTCTTATTATAATCAGCCACTCTTGTTTGTGAAATGCAAAATGTATACACTAAAAAGTCACATTTTTGCCTTCTCTGCATGCAATCCAAATTAAACCTAACTTTTCTGTTTCGAAGTACTATGCCTTCTGGACATATAGGTCAATGGTAAGGGCAAAAATTGTCAAATTGTCCTGCAATGCCTCAGTTTTATATATCACAGAATTGATTGATTTTGTAGCAGAAAATCACAGGGCTTCTGTCTTGACCAGCTTACAGTATTGATATTCTGTTTAATTCCAATTTTGTAAGCTTTATCAGTGTTTTTTGATAAATTTGTGCATTCTACCATGTAGTGCTTTTTAGCTTGCCTTTACAAAGTATTGGAGAGTTATTATATTGCCTCCAACTAAGGCATCCTTACCTATAAAACATACCACTACATCCAGGGGAGTTAACTTTCCACACTTACATAATTAGTACATTTAGTGGCTACTTGAGACTACTAAAATCTTTGTAGAGGCGAGTTATCATTGATAATATTCTGGTTGAAATACTTCATGCATGTGTCATTTCACATTTATTGTATATACTATGTTTTTGTTGATCTTAATGTTTCATATTCTTGACTTATGTCCTTCGGTTGTAATGGTGTTTTTTAATCTTATCTTTTGAGTCGTACTGTTTAACTCGTCGTTGCTGTGTTTTGTCAATATGTTCAGATTGCATGGGTTGTATGCTTTGAATGTTGTAACTCTAAAGAATCTGTGTCAGCTATTACAAATGTAAAACAGCCAAACAAAATTATTGAGTGATTAAAGTTCTTATAAAAAGAAAGTTCAGAATACTTAATTTGATCACAGTATATAATTAGCAAGCAGATATTGACAGTTAATTTATGAAGTATATAGTGATTGATGCAACTCTAGTACTAATTGGTCTAATAAATACAAGTGATTTACAGAAGTAAAACTGTTGATGTACAGTTTATTCATGTACTTCAGTAAATAAACAGCAAGAAGACCAATATCTGCCAATACATCAGGTGATGGTAGATCAGGGTATATACTGTTTGCTTGAAATTGTATGTCAACAAACAGTACAGACTCAGATGAATCTGTGTATTGGGTGATATATGAGGGTCTTTAATGTTCACTCAGTTTCTTAAGTAAACAAACAGCACAAACCCAGATGTACCTGTGCACCAAGTTATAGTAGATCAGGGTACATGTTTTATTGAAATCGTCAGTAAACAAATAACACAGACCAAGATCTAATCAGTTGCATAAAAGTGTTTCTAATTGTGTTGAATAAAATAGTTTTCAAAATGTTACTGTTAGAACACAGTGCAGGCACAGAATCACTTGAAATGGACTGTAATGGGGTATTTATGTCAGACTTCATTTGAAAATCATTCCAGGATGTTTGATGTGCACCATATGCAATGACGAGATTATGTATGGGAAAAAAAGGAATTGTACAAACATTTAAGATCAGAAAAACATGGGTAAAATGCAAAAGCATAAAGAATACAATGCATAAAATATTTATTAATTGCAGGACCAAAAACAACAATTATATCTAGAAATCTTGTTCACAAATGACTTGTGAGGCAGAAGAAAGAGATTAGGTAATATGCAACACATTGCTATGCTTCAAGATAGGGCGTGTGTATATATGTATATATATATATATATATATATATATATATATCTATATATATATATATATATATATATATATATATATATATGATTACAGAGGAGTTCTTTATTTTGCCTTCATGCTACTGAATGTTAATTTTAATCAACTGTATTATCTTTGTAATTGTTGGCTTCATAAGAATTTATAATCAGCTAACATAGTCTCCTGCAGTAATTAAAATATTCTCTGCCCCTAAAAATATTTTTCCATTAGTCTCTAAAAACAAACCAAGAAATTGTTAGAAATCAATTGCAGATCATCTTGACCTGAATAGCTTCTGGAATCTAGATGGCCTCTAGACCCCTGGCCCATATGCTGTGATCAGTCTTTTTCAGTTCAGGCTGCTGACATCACTATAGTGTTCACTTGAAACCATCAGTAAATAAACAGTACAGATGTAGCTGTGCATCAGGTGGTGGTAGATCAGGGTCCATGCTTTTTTGTATTAGGGTGAGTTAAATATAATGAATCAGAATTGAATCTGTGTTCCCAGTCTAACATTTCATTGTATGTACAGTATAGTCCACATAATCTTAATTCATTTCCACAAGTACAGATAAATTCGGATGTCTGATTAACAAATTTTAGTTGAATTTAGTTACTGGATTTTTACATTTCCATAGTGTGCACCCAGCTGCCAGCAGTATAGACCCAGATGTGCTGGTACATAATGCATTAACAGATCCTGATCATATTGTGTTGTTTGTTGAAGATTATATGAAGTAAATTGTAGTTAATGTTTTCAGATATCAGATGAAGAAATGGCATAATAAATATACAGGACATTAGTGTGTGTACATTCATGACAAATAAATGTGGCATGGAGTGTGTATTCACAATTTACCACTACATTAGCATACTAAAAGTTGGTATGATCAATCAAAACTCCTAATGGTTGTATAACATTTGTATCATGCCAATTTCCAAGAAAATGCCAAAAGGATAAGACACACAATTCAGTTACACCCCATGCCATGCAATAAGCATTCATTTGCGTTTAATATTCTTTTCTCTTTGCATTTTATGTGCAAGTCACAAAACGCTAATTGTACATTTATATGAAAGATGGCTAACTAATCAAGCTTGTGTTATATATCTCTGCACATGACGTATTAAATCCCCTTTGCGGGGCCCCGAGTGGCCGAGTGGTCTAAAGCGCTGATCGTTACGGATCACTGCCATCTCACCTCTGTCTGCGTGGGTTCGAGTCCAGGCTCGGCTAACGTGGGTACGTGAGAAAGCCTGCCAGTAGCTTCTCGTGGGTCGGTGGTTCTTCCGGGGTTTTCCAGGGTTCTTCCTCCACCATTAATACTGGCCGCCATGTATAGCCTATCTTGTGCTGAAAAATGGCGTTAAACCCTATAACAACAACAACAACAACAAATCCCCTTTGCAGTTATTCCTGACAAATTTGTGTGACGTTTTGTTCAAGGTACTTACTTGGGGGTAGTGTTAGAGTGGTTTTCAATTCAGATACCTTCATTGTGTGTGTGTGGGAGGGGGGGATTTTCAGCTGAGTGGGGCAGCTGTCAGTCTATTTATGACCTTTGAAGCTTGCTATCGTGGTTTCCTTTGCCACAAAATAACATTGTTTAAGGTGATGATGTGGATGTTTGTTCTCTCTCATATACCAATGAATGGGAGGGGTTGTCACTGATAGGAGTGTAATGGGAGGGGTTGTCACTGATACAAGTGTAATGGGAGGAGTTGTCATGAGTGTGTAAAAGGTGGAGTTGTCTGTGATATGAGTGTGTATTGGAGGACCATTGTCACCGATGAGTGTGTAAGGGAAAAGAGTTGTCACTAATTAGAGACATACATCTGTGATCTGCTGCTAGGAATTTTTATAAAAAAAGACACTATGCAAATTAAGTTTTTTCACTGAGCCTGGTGTTTGACTTAGTTCAGGGGACAAAAGAGTTAGAATGCCCATTTAAGGGCACTCAGTCATTGGTACATCTGACTTGTAATCAGTGGATTGTAATTATAAGTCTCATAACCAGCTAACTGCTGCATACCATATGTCCTTTTTTTAATACAGTATCTTGCCTCAGCCCAGCTTGTTGGGTCTGGTGTTAAGCAGAGATAGGTAACTACAGCTACTTTTACAAAAATGAGTACTTACATGCAGAATGTTCTTTTTGTGTTAAGTGGAAAATGGATTACTATTATCTACCTAGAAGGACAGATAGAAGGGTAGGGAAATTTTGCCAGCTACCTCCATACCCATTTCCCACCCCCATTTCCCGTTTTTGTCAGCCATAAAATATTATTATTATTATTATTATTATTATTATTATTATTATATTATTATTATTATTATTATTATTATTATTATTTTAATACTGCCTCCCTTGGGGAGGGGGCCAATCTAGCAAGATCAAATTTTTATCTTCAAACCAGGTAGTGTAAAACCTGGCTAGGTCCAGGTGGCCATGCCAGATACACACCCATCCCTACTTAACAAGCCAATCTTTTTGCAACAATATGCACACATTTGCACACATTTATAAAAAGTAATGAATAAAAAAAAAAAAAGACAACAAATAACAATATATCCAGTATATTAGAGCTGACCTAATTTGTTTTATCTAGGACAAGGATATATATAACCATCAGTTTCGAGGAAAGTACATACGCCTCCATGCAAGCATGACCAAGAGTTCAATGATTGCATAATTTTTTTTTTTTGTAAACATTTCAGTGCATCATCACTCAGGTTTGGAGATTAATGTTTGATGTTTACTTGTTCATGTCATTTGCCCAGCATGTCTGATACTCTTGATCCTCATCTGGTCTGATCCTCATCATCCTCGTCAGAATCACAAGTTTATTTTCTATTATCAATCACAGTTGAGTTTTCGTTCATTTCGATATTTTTCGTGTTGTTGTTTTTATTTAATGATGTTTTTGTTGATGCATGTTTTTGACATAATTCTATCTGTGTTGTGCTGTAATGTTTCTATTGTTGTGATATTTCTCTCATATAAGACCTATTATATATTTTGCAATCTTATTCTTTACACATGCTTACACCTTTTAAAAAAAGTAGGCATCAACTCGGTTGTTTTGGCATGTGAAGAAAAAAAATTATTTTACCCTCACCGAAGATTCTCAAAAATACACTAACTGTATTGCGTACCTTCATACTTATTGAGGAGCCACTGTGGCTAACCTGTCAGACTTGCAACCAGAAGGGTTTGGGTTCAAATCCCACCATACAAATAGCTCAGTTTGACTACCATGATTTGTCTCTAAGATAAACTTTCACTTTTTTCTGGTTGTCTCTGCACTAAGTAACGTCACAGGTTTCTGTGCCATAACTTAACAGAACTAAATCAAATCATACTTGTTGGAAATTTTTATTAAGGATTCAGATATAATATGGCCATGTTGTTGTCATTGGTATTTTTTACACAGCAGGTTCTAATTCCTGGCTTAACTATCTGTACAAAAAACACAGAAGTAAAGAACAGGATTGTACTATAATAGTAATAATTTATTTAAAGAGGATAACACAATTAGCTAAGAACTAATCTACCTTGAGGCCCTCATACAAAGGAATTTATTTTAGCTGTTGAATATTGGATGACTTAGAATAGGATGGCACTTTTGCATATTGGATTTTATATATATATATATATATATATATATATATATATATATATATATATATAATCACAGTAATGTGATCTTGATTGCTAGATCAATTTGAGTTGTCAGCATCATAAAATCCGGATCATTACAAGATGGAGGGATTGGGCATGTTGCAACTAGATCATACAGATTTTGTTAAAGGGAATGATTTTCATTTTCATTTTATGTCGAGGGAGGCTATGGCATAGTTCTTCATGTTTATTAGTAACCAGGAAATCTCATATTTCAAGCCTCGGTCAAGAGTATGGTAATACAGGATCAGAAAGTCACAATAATATTTTTCTACATCAGGATTGGACTGTAGAATTTTGGCCCATTCTTGGGTAGAAAATTTATAGGTATATAATAAAAAAGGAAACATAGGTATGTACTATTTGTAGTTAAATGTGTATTGATTGGTACAAAGGCAGACCCAGGTGTATGCTGTTTTCAGTTAGATGAATATTGGTAAATTGTTGATGACTACAAGATCTATTTGAAATGCTGTAACAGTAGTAATGTGTTCCCGTAGTACATGATCCATTTGTTATTCAGAATCCTTAGAGGATTGACCACTCCAGTGGCCTGGTGGTTAGAGTGTCCGCCTCTGATGCGGGAGGTCTCAGGTTCGAACCCCGGCCGAGTCGTACCAAAGACTTATAAGAATGGTACTAAGAGCTGCCTCGCTAGGCGCTCAGCTTTAAGAGGTTAGTGTTAGGACTGGTCGGCCTGGTGTCAAGATAATGTGACTGGGTGGGACATCATGCTTTCATGTCTGTGACGTGATACCCCATTGCTAGACATCACTATAAACTGCCACACTGCAGACATTGTAGCGATATGACTGGAAAATTGTTAAAGCTATGTTAAAAATCCAAATCACACACACTTTAGAGGATTACTGGATTAAAGAGATGTAGCATACTGATAGAGATGTTGGAATAAACTTGAATCCTTTACATTGTGGACATGCTTGACTAGACTTTAATCCTTTATAATTTAGAGATGTTAGACTTGACTTTAGTACTTTACAGTGTGATTGGTACTATACTTAAATCCTTTACATAGTGGAGTTGTTGGATTAGATATATAGTGTTTATATATATATATATATATATATATATATATATATATATATATATATATATACATGTATATATATATATAGTGTTTATTGCATTATAAATTGTATAATTACAGTATCATACATATAGATCTTAATATTTCTGTTTACAGGTATTATCAGCAGCCACAGTTGTTGCTAAACACACATCAGCCTTGTGTAATGCATGTCGTGTAGCTTCCTCCAAGACAGACAATCCTGTTGCAAAACGACATTTTGTCCAAAGTGCCAAAGATGTGGCTAACAGTACAGCCAACTTGGTCAAGGCAATCAAGGTAATTTCATCTCAGCCAGATGGTTATCTGTAAATAACTTGTTCCAATTACAACAGCATCAGTTTCAAGAAATTTTCTCTTCTCTTTAAAAAATATAATACAGGAATATGCACAGTATGTCTTGCAGTCAACTACATAGAGATGATGTGTCATTTTTTTTTTGTTTTTCACAGCTATGAAAGTGAAGTTCAAAAACATAAATTTAGATGAAATTTTACTGATGGTAATGGTAGAATAAAAGACTTGGGTTTGAAAAAGATGATCATTGAGACTTGTGTTTCTAATGGGTTTAGATGCATGAAGTCTAAAGATGGAAATAATGTGTCAGGGTTTTGTCAAGGTATAAATTAACATGTTAGGTACTGCAGCAGAACAGATTGTTAGTTGTGGAAGAGCATGACTATTTATCAAGATAAGGAGAGTGGAATCGGACCTGAGAATCATCTTTCAACTTGGCAGTGATTGTAGGAATGTTCTTTATAACCACTTGCAGACAATGTTTAGAGGTTTATACTCAAGTCAGCTTGTCTGTTTGCCCATCAAACATTTCTTTACTTAATATCTCCATAACCTTTTGAGTTACCATAATGTGTATCATGACTAGATGCAGTGTGCTGTAGAAATGTCGAGTCTCCACTATGTTATGAGCTATTCACCTTTTAGTTCACCTGATCCCTATTTTAGCTCACCTGACCATAAGGTATGGTCCTTTATCAATCTTGTGTAATCCATTGTCTGTCATCTGTCATGCATTATTCATTCACAGTTGCTATTTACAACTTCGCAAAAACCAGTTGAGAAACTTTGACCAAACTTGACAGATGGCATCCAGGCATGGTGCTGGTCTTTCAGGTCTGTTGAGGGGTTGATTTGCCATCAGATATGGCCACTGTTGTAACAATTAGAAAAAATGTGAAACTACTACTTGTACACCTTGCAACAGAATTTGACCAAATTTGTTAGAAAATATTCTTGCATAAAAGCCTTTCTGATTTTTTCAGATGATGCCACTCAACCACTCCAGAACAAAAAACATTCTGGCATGAAGGGCTTTTGATATTTTTACCCTGGTGCCAGTTCACCATTTAATTATGGCAGCCATTACTGAAAGTAGAAATTCCTTTTTGAATGACTTCTCATAAAGCACTTGGCAGAATTTAACTTAATTTGACAGAAAGTATCTTGGCATGAATGGCAGTTAGGTTTTGTACAAATGGTGCCGGTCTACTGTCAAATATGTCTGCTGCTACTAAAATTAGACAAAAATTAATTTGTTCTAAAATGCTGCTGAACAGAATTTTACAAAATTTAGTGGAAAGCATACTAGCTTGAATTCTTTCTTGTTTAAAAAAATAATCTACCATGATATTTACTGGCCAAAACTAGTATTTGACCAACTTGAACAGAAAGCATCATGGCATTCAGTATTTGAAAAATGGTGTAGATGTGCCATCAGATGTGAATAAAACTTGTAACATTTTTAGAAACCTTGAAACCATTGTTTGTTTTCATAACTTATGCAATCAACAGCTTTAGAAAAAACAATTCTTCAGAAAATGTACTACTCATTCAGATATTTTGGTATGCTACTTTTTGCATTTGGCTATTATATTGATGTCAGACTGGTGTAAGGCCTACTTGGGTGTCATGTTATTACAAACTTTGTCCATCTATTCATCACTCTTGTCCGGATGATATCTCCAGAACTATTGGAGATATTTTCATGAAATTTGGTATACATTTTGTATCATGACAAGAGTTTGTGTCACATACAAGATTACATTTGTCATATTGGTAATTTTAGAGTTATCTTGCCATAATTTGCATATTGTATTTACACGTTTTATGGAGAAGGTTTCTGTAAGCATTCACTTACAGATTTAGTTTCATTTGCATTATATGTGTTTGTGTTTTTAGGCCCTGGACAGCAATTTCACTGATGAAAATCGACAGAAATGTGCCGAGGCAGCCAGACCACTTATTGATGCTGTGGAAGAACTGACTACATTTGCATCCTCACCCGAATTTGCTTCATTTCCTGCCAAAATCAGTCCTGTGGTATGTGACTGACATTCCTACCATTTATTTTGTTTATAAATACCAGACATACTTGCTTGTGCAATTGCAAACAAAATAGACCCTGATGTGCCATCACATAATGCACTGGCAGTATTGTTGTTTCCACTGATTACTCCTAACAAACTGCATTTAGCATCATGTAAATAATTATTTTTGTATGCATCCACTGCTGGTAGCTATGGCATCTTGATTTTGTCCTGTTCATCCGTCTCTCTTTCTAGCCATCACAGAAATCTTGCCACCATATTTGCACAAAATCTGCTTCATGTAGACAAGAGACATTTGTTGGCCATGTTGTTATGCATATGTGGGTGACCTGATAATATTTTTACGTCACTTGAGCAATTTTTCCATGAATTTGTTAATTTTTGGGGGAACAAAGAATTTTCGGGGTGAAAACCTTGTTAGTGCTATTCCAGTAAAAATATACTTGGGACACAGGGTAGTCACACATGGTAGTCATTTTCACCCATAGATACAGATCCTGCAATAACATGTCCTAGAAAATAGCCCTTTATCATTGTCAGCTGTGTTCAACTTTTTGAAAGTCATATAACAGAGACAGTAATGCTGTTTTCAGGAGAAACAATGTAATCTTCTGCAATTATGTTGTTAAAGAATGTTGTTTCATTTACTTATGATCTCTTCAGTAAATCTGATTATCATACTATAATCTGACTATACATCCCCGTTTGTTTGTACCCCCCAACCGATTTCAATAACGAAAACGTTTAATGTGATAGAAAGTGCACAGAACTAAGTCAATTGAATCATGGATTTATAATTTCTAACCTGACTGAACCAGAAAGGCACTAATACGGCATCCCCTGCACCTTTCACATGTAACAGACTTTCCATACTAACACGGCGCCATATTGCGTACACTATGGGCTAGTTTATTTCCATCAGGCAACATAATGACGTAGTTCATCCTTTTCGGTAATGGCCTGATAATTCCGTAAATGGCCATAACGTTGAGAGTTTGGAATTATATCCCTTTGCACACATGAACATAGAAATTAAACCGCTTGTTAAATCCAAGTGAAAGGCAAATTTGTTTTTGTCATTCTTTTCCTTTGCTTGATTCAACATTATTAAATATCGGAAGAAGACGACATGTATGTACGTCTGTAGTCGTGCTCACATCCCTTTGCTGAAAATGGACTTGTCCAGGAACTGGAAATGGATCTCGAGCATGTCCGTCTATTATATTGAAAACTGCCATTAAGCAACAAATGCGCAGATGATGAAGGGTGTTAGGGCCGTTCTGCTCACAGTCAGGTTAGAAATTATAAATCAGTGAATGAATTGACTAAGTTCCTTGCACTTTTTATCACATTAAAGGTTTCCATTATTGAAATCGGTAGGGGGATACAAACAAACGGTTTGGTATAGTCAGACTATAGCCCTCCAGACACTAAACTAGTTTCATTGGCATTGGCACCAGCTGTATCCAGGGTCTGTTCTACAACGGAATATTTTGGGGCAAAATTGCCCTGTGCATCTGAAGACAAGGGGAAAACTTTCTGACAATAGAAGGAGTTTAAAGAAGAAATAAAGTAAGGCTTGTAAATGTTTTAGGTTATTTTAGCACATTCAGTTTTTTCAATGGAGTGTTTTTAGAAATTACCACAGATCCTGCAATAACATATCCTTGAATAGACCATTATCATTGTCAGCGGTGTTCAGCTTTTTTTAAAGTCATATAATAGAGAAGATAATGCTGTTTTCAGGTGAAACAATGTAAGCTTCTGCAAGTATGTTGCTATTTCTTTGTTATTAAACACCATTATGGTGATTCAGAGCAAATGACAGCAGTCTTTCCAGTAGCCCAAAGTTTTCCAACTTTTCCTAATTATTTTTTCCTGCTTCCTTGTCAGACACTTTTTTCCTACTTTGTCCGAAATGACCCTACTGTCCTATCATTGATGATGACATATGATAAAATGACTTTGATGAGAGGCCTCTATTTTGCCTCAATACTTTTCCTGTTAGTATTTTGGAGCATAAAGAGAGGTGGGTGTTTAAGAAGACTGAGGTAACATGAACCAGAGAGACAGCTACTATGTAAGACTATGCTTTTTTGTTCAAGAATATGAAAGTAAGTCAATTAACTGTTTTATTTTTATTTCTCATTAATTTACATAAATTTCATACTTTCAAATACACATGTTTCTCTGTTTTATCCTAGCTGTTTCTCAGGATTGCAGAAAAGATTGGAAAGGCATAAAAACGTTGATGATTTACATTTGATATATATTAATGCAAATACCTAACATATAGACACAAAATTTCATGGTGAAATGAAAGGCAACTGTATAATTTAAAACAATATTATTATTGCACCTGGCATTTACACCTTGTGAGTGTATGGTATAGTCCTGCATTGTGCATTGTCTGCCATGTGTTGGTCAACTGTTTCCTATTTTCAACATATCAAAAGCCACTAAACCAGTTTCAGCCAAACTTGGCAAACAGCATCCTTGCATGAAGACCTTTCAACTTTATACCAGTGTCATCAATCACCAATTTGTAGTAAAATATGGCCACTGTTGCTAATAATAGAACATTTAAATGATGATGGAAAACAGGATTTGGTCAGATTTGATAAAAAGCATCCTGGCATAAAGGACTTTCTAGTTTTTAAAGATGATGCTTATTCACCATCAAATATGGCTGCCATTACTAAAAATAGAAAAATTATGAAATGAATTCATGTCAGTAACTGCTTTACAGAATTTGAGCAAATTTGACATAAAGCATGCTGGCATAGAAAGCTTTCAGACTTGTACAAATGATGACAATCCACTGTCAGATATAGCTGCCATTTTACTCAAGCAGAGAAAAACATTTCAATGACTTTTCAAACACTTGGAAAAATTGGATCAAATTTGACAGGAGGCATTGGCATTGATGCTTTTTAGTACTGAACAGATGATTCTGATGTTCCATAAACAAAATATGGATGTAGATACCAAAAAATAGAAACTTGGACTCAGTTGTTTTCATAACATATGCAGTCAGTGTCGTTGGATGAAATTTCTAAAGGAGCATCCTATTGATTTGGATTTCTTGGCCAGCTTCTTGCATTTGTCTGTTAGGCAGATGTCAGATGTGAGAAATCTCAAGTTCACTTGGGTCTCATGTTTCTTCTTGCAATTTTAGGCCCGTAAAGCACAAGAGCCAATAACAACAGCAGGAAAGTCTATGATAGATGGTGCCTGTAACATGCTACAAGCAGCAAAACAACTGGCCATCAATCCAAAAGACCCACCCACATATCAGCTGTACTCCAGCCATTCCAAGAGTGTGTCCGACTCCATCAAGAGATTAGTCTCTTCGATCAAGTAAGTTGTACACTAAATAAGGTCAGAGTTTTGTCAGACTTTAAAAGCATAAGTCCTTTGATGGGTACAGTTATGAGTAAGATCAATAACGAAGTAATCTTTCATCTGTTCGGCTGAGCTTGTGGAAACTTAGTGAAAAAAGTTTGTCATCTGTATATCAAATTAGTTTATTATGAACACGATCTGCACAGATTAATAAAATTTTGCGCAGTTAGAAATAGTTCCCAATTTGGTTGCGTTAAAATAATAAATGGTTCCAATCTGATGTCAAATATGGCTGCCACAATGAACATATTGAAAATCTTGTGACTAATTCTCCTGCATCAATGGTCACATGGACATTTGTTTTCACCAAAGTCTCCTAATAGTGTCCAGTTGTCGTAAATGAAAATGATGCCAATTTTGCATCCAATATGACTGCCACAGTGGCAGATTTGAAATCTTATCACACAAGAATATCAGGGATGGTTTCAACACTTGATGTTTAAAAAGAAGAAAATGGTCTGGAATTCCTGGAAATTCTTTTCAGCAGTAGAGCATCAGTCCCTTCAGGGTACCTCTTTGTGTTATATTGTTGCATTGACTTTTGGCCTTGTGCTGCTAATTTTGAGCCAGTTACTGCAAAAGGTGAGAAGGTTGATAAGAGAGAAATATTGTTAGAACAAATATGCAATTGCAGGCTAGCATAATCTATGTGCCTTGTTTCTGTTGAGGCTCAGGATGCTTGACACAGTACTTTGCAAGGAACTTGCACTTGGTAAGGAACAAATGTGTTGATTTTGGAGTTTAAAGGTCAAGGTCATGGAGTGAAAGAAAAAAATTGTTTTTTTCAAAACAACTAGTTCTAAATAATAGGCATGGAGTTTTGGATAACTTGCACTTGGAACAAGGTAGAAGCCTACTGATTTTGTGTTCTGAGCTCAGGGTTATTGGCTGAAAAAAAATAAAAACTTGGTTTCTGCACAAAAATTTACTTCTTGAACATGTACCATCACAAAGGTTTGAATCCCAGGCTTGGCTAATGTGTGTGTGTGTGAGAGTAAACTTGCCAGTTTCTTCCCTTTGGTCAGTGGTTCTTGCTGGGGTTTTCTTGGGATCTTCCTGTACCAGTTAAATTGGTTGCCATGCATAGCCTGTCATGCACTGAAAAATGGCATTAAACCCACGATGACAACAGCAACCATAACCAGTGTTTATGGATGGTTTACACATTGGGTAAAAAAGAAGTATTTTCGTTTGTGGGTAAAATGTTAAAGGTCAAGGTTACTGACTGAAAGAAGAAAAATGTTTTTTGCATAATAACTTTAGTTCTAGACCATGTACTTTGACCAGAGTTTATGGATGCCTTGTACTGGAAGAGGTTGTCTGATGTTGGAGTCATATGGTTAAAGGTCAAGGTCATTGTGATGTAAAGAATACTTAGTTTGTCAGAATAAATTTTGTTATAGAGTAAATTCATTGACCAAACTTTGTAGATGGCATGCTCATAGAGTAATACGAAACCTGTAGATTTTAGGGTCTAAAGGTCATGGTAAGTCTAAAATGAAAATGTTTTCTGCACAGCAAATTTAGTTCAAAGGTTGAGGTCAGTGAGGTCTGTTGATTGATAATTTTTAAGATCTGCCATGCCATTATAGTGACTTTAAAAAGGATGTTCAGCATTGAATGGACATAAAATATACTGCTCAAGATCCTCTCACACCTTTATTAAACATTTGATACTTTAAGTATTGTTAGTGAAAATCGTACTAGTATGGTTGAACAATAACCACTTGAGGTAAACAAATAAAATTTGGTAGGCATGCTTGTATGCATATATAGCATAGCTGCCAAGTGTCCTGTTTTTTCCGTATTTGTCCCGTATTTTGGACCTTAATATGGGTGTAAAATTTTTGCCAAAAATACATTTTTTAATTAAAAAATAATAAAAAATTTCCTTGCAATTTTCAGTTTAGAACGGGCACTTGGTTCCATTCTGATAGAAATGTATCGCACATATATAGGAATACAGTTCTACAAAATGATTGGTTCATTCGAAATTGAGGCTACCATGCCTGTCTTTATCCGCCATATTGGATTTTGCAAACAGTTACTGCTATCACTGTATCTCATCTTCGTAATAATCTAATCATGTTGAATAGGAAAGCAGAATATTCAGAATTTTCGCCAGGGAAGACAAGAAAACAGAACTGGAAGGACATTTGTGCCGTCTTGTTTAGATTTGTGAAACCATCTAGTAAAGGAGAAAACTTTACGTTTTGCAAATTGTGTAATGTGATTTCGCTATTGGGCATGGAGGCACCATGAAATACAAGAGCACGAAAAAGCTAATAAACATACACAACTCAGCCTAAACTTATGACATATAAAAAACCCAGAGATAACCTTGATGTAATTCGATCAAAATTCGGTTTACTAAATTTCTTTTAGAAATGAACCTTCATCTTACAGTTACTGGTGTTGCTGGCACATTATTTCGCACACGTCTTCCAGACAGTAAAATCGCAAAGGATTACTTGTGTGAAAAATGAAAACAGTTCAGTAAGAAAATCACACAGAATTCAGATCATCAGTGAAAGATGGGACAGTGGAATCGATAATGATTGAAAAAAGAAAATAAAATGTGGTATGGAAAAGGCTCATATAAACAGCCTGTGCATGAGTGCCTTTAATGGAACAGGGTGCCTATTCAGAAGGTGAAAGAGTGCAACACATGCATATTTGACATTAAATAATTAAGGAAGGTACTGTCCTACTTGGCAGATAGTTGTAGATGTTGTATAAAAGTTACTAATGCATTATTATTTTAAAAATCAGTATTTTTTCCTGAAAATCAGTATTTTTTTCATAAGCAGTCAGTTTTTTTGTATCCCAGGGTTGGCAGCAATGATATAGATGACCAGTTTTTTAATTGTCTTGCCATTATAGCAGATTTTTACATTCTTTAAAAAAGTGATTGATTTTTGGGGGTCCACATTGGAGGCATATTTTCACAAACACAGATCTAGCTGTACTCAGATTCATGTCTCTCTCATTGGTCAGAATTTGGCCAAACACAGATCTAGTTGTGCTCAGATTCATGACTCTTTGGTCAGGATTTTGCCAAACAAATCTAGTTGTGCCCAGAGAGACTCATATCTCTTTGGTCATTATTAGGTGACTCAGTGTTCTGTTTGCATGTAATATTTTCATTTTTTTTTTTTCTTCATGCAGAGATACAGCACCAGGCCAGAAAGAATGTGATATAGCAGTGGAAAAAATAGGCCATGCCATTAGAGAACTCGATCAAGCCTCTCTGGCAGCACTTAGTGAGAGTTTGCCTCCTCGTACAGAGAGATCTCTTAGGGTAATTTTGCCTTAATTACTGTGGCGAATATGTGGACTGTATGTTAAGATAAAGAAAAGCAGACAGATACATGCACAGAAAATTTTTGATTGTGGTCGTAGTTGTTGTAGAAAACAGCACCAGATTAATAGAGGTACTTTTAGGTTATAGAAAAGAACAAGAAAAAGAAATTCTGAGATTCATATTTATTTGTAGGATACCAGTTGTTGATTGCTGGGTTGGTACAAGCTTTGAATCTAAAGACTGTTGAAGAATGATTGTGTTTGGACATCTTTATTCAGAAGTAGTTTAATTTGATATTTTTTACAAAAGTGCAGGCCTTTAGAAATCCACCAGATCACTTGTTCTGATGAATGTGTTGGTGTTGATTGAATTGGGACAAGTGACTTTTCCAGCCCCACCCCACCCCCTTCCCAACCCCCCAACCCCCTTGCAGTATGGTTTATATAACCTTGAAAAATCCTTGAAGTTGAAGGATTACCCTGAAAACACATTTAAAATTTGAATTTAAATAAAGTTAGTTTTAGGCCTTAAATTTGTTTTAAAAGCTCTGAATGAGAATTGTGCCAATAAAAGACTGGATTTATCAGAGGTGATACAAAACAATACAATCAAATAAATAGAGAATATTTTCTTTTCTTACGTTAATACCAGATGTAGTTCATTGGGTGGTATCAAACACCTTATATTTTAAACGAGTGCTGAAGCCACGAATTAAAATACATAGTTTTGGTACCACAAGCTGAAATATATTTGGTATTAACGTAGGAAAAGAAAAGGTTCTCTTTTATTATATACCAAACTTGCTTCAGAATCGAAGTTTAGAAGATTAAACTCACTCTTTGGCAAAACACACTCTCATCCCCATACCATCTGTAAATTCAATGCCTGATGACATAAATATATGTGTCTTAAGAAAGCTGTAAGTTTGTTTGCCCAAATCTGTTGCAGTAAATTATATTTTTGTCATTTTGTAAATTATTTGACCCTATCTGAACACAAAGCAAGTCCAATTCAGCAATGCATCACAAGAAGGTTTGTCACTCTGATGCAGGAAGTAAGGGGAAATAAGTTTGTAGAGATGCAAATGGAGCCAGGTCAGATTTCTTGATCAAAGATTAATTTCCATGTCTGGAATGTAAGGCAGTTTCTGTTGTATTTGTTTTAACTCACATAGTACTAGTTTTGTTGTTCGGGTACAACTTTTGTAGGCATACACAATCAAGCATAGCATGGCATGATAAGAAATCTTATATTTTTCACGTGAAAATATAAGGATAATATTTTCAGATGCGAAAATATAAGGATATATGTTTTCTTTGTGAAAATAGAGGCATGAGATAAAAAGATGAAAAATATTTCACCAATAAGTCTCTCTATTTCACACTTAGTTTATAATAATACTTATTAATTTCAGGAGTTTTGTTACTTAAATATTTTCTCAACATAATGAATAAATACAATTGGATTAAATTGATTGTCTTAAATGTTGTACGATATAATTAGTTACCAGATGGAGTTGCATCCCTTTGTTGTTGTAGTGCTAATTAATGCAAATGATGACAAATTTGAGAAAGAATGTGACCCAGCTTGGAATGAGTTGTGTTTACATTTGAAAGGTAAATGCGAATCACTTTTCCAAAGAATAAAATACACTGTATAAACCTTTGAAAGTCTTTTGAAAGGTTTTGGAAAAAAAACTCTAGGGCAGTGGCAATTTATAAAATGTTCAGGCCTTCAACATAATAAACTGTTGTATAGTATACTAATGAATAAATAGACAGAAAGAAGGAATGAGAGAGAGTGTTCAGTCATATGGTCAGAATAACTAGACAGCTTTAAATTATTTCAGTCATACCAAGAGCAGATGATCAGCTGTTCTCGAGAGATCCTGGATTGTATTGAGTCCATACGAACTGCCGCCAAGGGAGAGCCTCAGAACCTCGGACATCAGGTCAGGGGCTTTGGGGGGAACTTTTTCACAGCTTAGAGCTTGACAAATAAAAATACTGTCCGGTTTTATTATCATTGTGTCATAAATGGAACAATTTATTGATGTTTATATTCAGTTTAAATATGTATATAAAGATCCATTCTGCTTTTTCTTATTTGCACAGTTTTTATTTGAATAAGAGTAGACTAAATTTAATAAGCTTGATGATTTTTAGTCACAGAAAAAAGAAACATTTGGTTTAAAACCATGTCAGTTTCTATTTATGATACATAACATTAAAGCTGACTATTTTTTATTTGAAAATCGGATGACAGTTTAAAGCTGTAATGTATTTAAAAGTAAGTTGAGAACTGGCAGAAATCTGCTTACTGTATATAGTCACTTATGAGTCGATTTGACTATGATTTACACACACGTTTTAGTTCAGCAAAAAGCAAATTTTTCTATGACCCTCCTATAAGCCAAGTGTTTTCTTGCAAGTCAGATCCGTCCACAAGGGGTGACATGTAGTCAGTCAGAGCTGCACATGAGTAAAAATAAACATCAACCTGGACAGATGGATAGACATAGAGACAATAAAGACAAAACCACTGTAGAATAAATGCACTTGTATTATTGAGTTGAATATGTACAAATAAAGTGAAAACTTATCTTGTTCATCTTCATGGAATGAAATCCATAATGCTTAACTTTGTAATCTATTTATTTAATAAATCCATGCATTGAATTATATGTCCTATGCAGGTATAAAGATGGTAGTCAAGAATGATGCCATTCACAGTATCTTGTAATATATTAATTCCAAAAGTATTGTAATAAACAAAGTAAAGTCCACACTTTTGCGATTCACACCACCTGATATCATCTGTATCTAGTTTAAAGCCCATTGGAGAATACCAAATAAAGTTCTGAATTCGTCCACGGTAATCCGGTTTTCATAAGCATCATCTGACTTGGATTCATTGTCTGATTATCTTGAATGAAAGCACTGAAGAGTGCATCCTCCTCCATCCCATCCATTGCATTGGAAATACCACATTTCTTAAATGATTTGATCACCATCTCATTTGGAATTTCCTCCCATGCATTAAACACCCATTGAAATACTAACTCGGTCCCTAAACGCTTCACATTTCCTGCCTTTGTAAATTCTTTGGGCCCATCTGCAGTCTAACATGTGCCACAGTTTATGCATATTTGCCTTCTATGGCTTGTTAGGTAAACATCCACTGGTTACAGTACCAATGTGATGCTGCCAGGGATTACAGCTTGGTATGTTTAATGTTGCTGCAAATTTTGTTTCACAGACTGCATTAAATGTGCCTAGAACACACTGCTTTAGAACCCACTCATTCAAACCAAACTCTCAATTTGCATAAAGGCTTTTTATCTGTTTTATTTTCATAAGCTGTCTGGCAGTATAATCTGCAGCCAACTTTTCTTGCGCCAGTCAGCAGCTGTTTCTCCAACTCAGCAAATTCATGTTCTGCAGCTTTATTGTTGTTTTTTTGCAAAGTCTATAACCTGTAACTTAAATGCTCCATCATACACATTACATTTTCTTTTCTCCATATTAGTGAAAGTTCCAAATTTTGCAATTCACTATGTATGATATCTAAGTGACAAAGTACACTGTAATTGACAGAACATTGACTATTCACAAACTTGGACCATTATTTATGTAGAAGTTCAACTTAGGGTCTGTAAGAGACACTTTGATCATACAGTCTTTGAAATCTCATCCAAGGATTGCCTCAACAGAACAGGTGTCATTTGCATGGTATGATCAAAGGGACTCATTGTGATATTAAACAAGTATAAAATTCATGGCACAATCAAAGGATTGTCCACTTGGGGAAAACAAAGCAATGCTGCTTTTACATGCTAAAGGATTAAGGTCATATGTATCTAATTAGCATCTCTATCAAAACATTGTCAATTGAGGAAACAATGCAAGTTTGCCTTTACAAGCTATGAAAGTAAGATCAGATTTTATTTTTTATATATCTCACTTATAAAATGAGCCCTACTCTGCGTTAATAAATTTTTTAGTAAAAAAAAGGTCGACTTGTAAGCGAGTATATTTGGTATATGATTTGACTTGTACAATTTTCAGTAATATTGCTTACCAAATAAATGAGTTCAAAGCTGATTTTTGTTTTCATGGAATTTTAAGTTTTCTATGTTACTTTAGTTTGTTCTGGGATTTCTAAATATTTAAATAGTTAAACAAAATTATCGAAACAAATAAACCTAAATACACTGGTAACAGCCATGGACTCTTTATATCAATAAAGTTATGATTTCACCTCGAAATGATTGTTTCAAGGTATAATTTGGTTTTCATGATAGATTTGGTAGTGATGCACATTTATACAATGGCCAGTTCATGTGAAAACAGACAACAGTTTTACTAATCAGGCAGTACCACCTCATTAGCACTAATTGCCGTAATATCATTTCAGCAGGCATAGTTAACACAACATTTTTGAAAGACTCTACCTATGGAAAATAAAGAAATCATGATTTTCTGCAAGAAGTGTGTAAGAACAAAACATAGAGACACTGCAGTGTAAAGTTTGCCTAGCAGTAGAGATGCTGGAGTCCTCAAGCAACAGACGGGTTAATCGTTTTGTCTTTTAGATGATTTCTTCTCTGGGACAATTCAAGATAAACCAGTTTTTGAAATTGTAGATTTGTCCCAATTGTGTGTGTGTGTGTGTGTGTGTGTGTGTGGGTCTCTCTCTCTCTCTCTCTCTCTCTCTCTCTCTCTCTATATATATATGAGTTCAGTTAATTTTGTTTCTCTTAGATACATTTATTGTACAGAAGTGTCATTATAAATACAAACCACAATTTCCATGTTATGATTAAATAAATCGGTACATTTTTCTCCTTTCATTTCTGTTGAAACACAAAACATTTTGTCAGTAAGTACTTGATTGCTACGTTTTGAAATTTTCAATGTTTTTTTTTTATCTCTTTGTTTCGACAGATCCATAGGATGGCAAGCTATTTCGAGCCTCTAGCTGATGGTGCTATAGGAACTGCGTCATTGACTACAGCTTCCAAACAACAGATGACCAGCCTGGACATGACAAAAACTGTTATTGAATCTGCCCTGCAGTTTGCTTTCTCCTCTAAGGAGGGAGGTGGTAATCCAAAGGTATAGATGCAGCTATTCTCAATAACTGATATGAAAGGGGGAAGAAAACTTACAGTGTTAAGGGAGTGGAAGGGAATTTGGGTGTTTGAGGAGTAGAATTTGGGTGTTTGAGGAGTAGAATTTGGTTGTTTGAGGAGTAGAATTTGGGTGTTGAGAAAGGGAAGGATAATTAATATGCAGAAGGAGAAGAGTTTGTGTGTTCAGAGAGGCTGAGGAGAGTTTGGGTGTTCAGAGAGGCTGAGGAGAGTTTGGTGTTCAGAGAGGCTGAGGAGAGTTTGTGTGTTCAGAGAGGCTGAGGAGAGTTTGTGTGTTCAGAGAGGCTGAGGAGAGTTTGGGTGTTCAGAGAGGCTGAGGAGAGTTTGGGTGTCCAGAGAGGCTGAGGAGAGTTTGGGTGTTCAGAGATGCTGAGGGGAGTTTGGGTGTTCAGAGAGGCTGAGGAGAGTTTGGGTGAGGAGAATTCAGATGTGGAAGTGGGGAAAGGAGAGTTAATGGGAGGAGAGTTAGGTGTTGAGGGAGAGTAGAGAGAGAGTTCAGGTGTTGTTGGAGGATTAGAAGGAGTTTGGGTATTGAAAATTCATGTGGATTTAAGGGAAGGAGTTTGGGTATTGAGAATTCATGTGGATTATGGGGAAGGAGTTTGGGTATTGAGAATTCATGTGGATTTAGGGGAAGGAGAGTTCGGGTGTGCATATTGTTATGACTGTATGGTCACAAACTTAAGTAACAGAAAAGAAGCAAACAATTTAATTATCAAAGTTATAAATGAAAATTGTGAGAGGAACGGACAGTATTATGAAGTAAATTCAAACTAGTCCTGTAAGGGTCTATAAAATGTCCTAAATGAATTAAAAGTTCCTTATAAATTTCAATACCGGAAATGTATTGGTCCTCCAAGAACCATGATGTTGTAAAGATGGCTTTGTCCAGAATTACTTTGAATAATATATATCAGCAGACCTGCCAACTCTTACGATTTTGCCTTAAGTCTTACGAAAAAAACACTAAAATTACGGACTTATGGAATGATAGCAAAAAGTATGGAAATATGATCGTTTTTTTTTCTGTTCTGGATTTTTTTGTACTGGTTCGTTCCGGATCCGGATTTTCGTATTAGACCCTGTGTTCAGATTCGGAGTTTCATCTTAGACTGAGTGGATTTTGGTAGGGAACCAGACTAACTATACTTTGGTAGTACTTCAGATGCTTTAAACCTGCCTATTTTGTTCGTGAGAAGTGCACATCTGATCTAGATTTCATTTTTCATTTTGTCATCTGGTCATCTGAAAATGTCTTCCAAACGAAAATGCATCAGAGGTGGAGAGGACAACCAGCCTCCTAAAAAGCTGAAACATTGGTTGCAAAAGTATAAGAGAGATTACTCAGATACTTGGTCATGCTTAGAAAAAAGTCAAAAAGGTGACCATTACATTTATTGCACGTTATGTTGTGTTGACTTGAACAATTCCCATGGTGGGCGAGATGACTGTCGCCGCCACATGAATTCCCAAACACATACAGAATATGTTGCAATGAAATAAAGTTGTAAGTCGCTGACCTCAAAGGGATTTGGATCTGTAGTGCCAGAAACTGAATTGGAGGTCATTAAGGCCACAGTATATTCTACAGACGTTTAGGTTGAGCATATGTTGCAATTGCTGCATCTGACCATGCTCCTAAAACTATTCAAGTGCATGTTTCCCAAATCATCAGTAGCAAGTAGTTATCAGTGTGGCAGAACAAAAACTTTTGCTATTGTATTACAACAGTGCAAGTCAATACAGGAAGGCATTGTTAAAAATATTTCATCCCAACCTTTCAGTATAGGAACTGATGGTAGCAATGATTCTGAGAAGCTGTACCCAGTTGTTGTTAGATATTTTGATAACACAGATGGGGTTGTAACTGAAGCACTTTTGTCAGTTCCAACATGTGATGGAGCCTCTACTGGGGAAAATATTTTCACATTATTGGATGAGGATTTGAAAAAGAGAAGTGTAAGTTGGAATAACTGTATTGTCTTTGAATCAGATAATGCTTCAGTGATGGCAGGTTGCAACAAAGGTGTATTTGGACATATAACTATGGTGAATCCCTCAGTGTATCTGAGTAGACGTTCATGCCATTTGATACATTTAGCAGCTAAAACGGGGGCTGATATGCTGCCTATTAGTTTTGATGACTTATTAGTGGACATATATTATTTGGATAAAAGTGTGAATAGACAGATGGAACTGAAAGATCTTCAGACTCTTTGTGGGAAAGAGCAGAGAAAAATATTGAAGCATTGTATAACAAGATGGTTGTCTCTTGGTGAAGGTATAAAGAGACTGATGGAACAGTGGGAACCCTTACAAATATATTTTGGTAAAGAAACCAAGAAACAAGAGGTTAAAGGCAAAAGAGCTAAAGCCAAAAGTAGGATGTCAGAGAAGGTGTCTAGTTCCAAGGATAAAGTTCCACATGTATCTAGTAATAAAGAAGGAAATAATGGCAGTGCAGGTACATGCAGTAAAGCTTTGAGCTGTGATAAATCTAGAAGTCAGGAACTACCCTCAAGTCTGCCTCAGCGGGAAAGACAGAGAAAATAAAACCCAAGATAGGTTCCTTAGAGAAAGCTATATCACAGAAATCAGATAAAAAGGCTCTGTCTAGATGTCATACACCATTGGTTAGAACTGACTGGAAAGACAGTAAAAAAAATCAGTTACAGAGAGGAAAAGGTTATGAGTGTGTGTAAGGCTTTGCAGTCCCGGAGGGCGAAGATTTATTGCTTATTTCTAGACCACATAATTCCATTATTTAACAAGTACAACTTAATCATGCAACAGGAGGAGCCTATGATCCACAAACTTAGAGAAAACATGCTTGAATTATTAAAGCAGTTGCTGATCAGATTTGTAAAGGCTACAGAAATTTCACAAGCCAAGGATCTTACTGATATCGATTATCATGACTGTAAGAAACAAAAGTCAGATGATAACACTTACATTAGGTTCAGAAACAAGAAAATACTTGGCTGAAAGGAAGCTGTATGAAAGTAGCCTTTGTCAATTTTATAAAGATGTAAGGGACTATTACACAACTGTTTGTGATTACATTGTTAGGAGGTTTCCTTCAAATAATGAACTTCTGAAACACAGTGCAGTTGCTGATGTGTCAAAAAGGATGATGAGTGATTTTAGCAGTGTGATGTTTTTCCCATGAAGATTTATGTGTATGGAACCCAAAGAAACCAACTGGCAAGACAATTTGGAAGCAAGAGTTTTTGAATTACCTAGTAGATGAATTGAATCCTGAGATCTTGAACACTAAGCGAGTTGACAGGCAATGGGATCTTATTAGTAAACTCAAGGGTGCTAATAGCCAGTTCAAATACAAATTGTTGTCCAGCATCATGAAGAATGTACTTATTGTTCCTCATTCAAATGCAGGTTGTGAGAGGGTTTTCTCATTTGTTGCAAAAAACCACTCAAAATCCAGATCATCTATGTCAGTTGATACCTTGGAAGCAATACTAGTCGTGAAAGTGATGGGGGGAGAATGCTTCAAAATGGAGTTTGACCAGAAGTTTCTTAGAAAGTGCAAAAGTACCATGTACCAGTCAAATCAGTAGCTATATATTGCAAGTTACAACATGGATATAAACTGTAACGGTTATTAAAATTTTACTTGTTGCCAGTACTTTATAGTTTTTACACCTTACTGAAAATTGGTCCAACTTACTGAACAATTTCGACTGACTGACTGAGAATGTCTCTTTAGAGTTGGCAGGTCTGTATCAGTTCCAGAATAATATTATAATCCAAATAATGGGCACTTTCTACTTTCACTGGACAGTCCAAAAAAATGTTTTTCCTCTCGAAAAATATCTAAATACAACATAAATCACGTCTGCAGACTTGCAACAAGAACATGCGTCAACTAAGAATATTCACGTGACTTCATACAACCTATGAGAAGCCACAGAATTATTCTGGAAATATCAATATCCTATCAGTCACTGAGAAACACATATATAGGCACCATTTTAAGTCTTATTATTTAGATTATTATTCCTAATTGTCAACACAAACATAAACGTCTTTATAGATCTTATGTCATACTAAACTCAAGTCATGGCCAGGTTGAACTAAAGATATTCTGTACACATTACAGTGATAAATAAGAATTATTAAATAAAATCATGTACCAGAAGTTACAAAAACTATAGATATACATAACAATATCGGCAAATCACATTACATCTGCCGTTTTTTGTTAATAGCCCATTTTGTATTGTGACGGATGCATTATTTTGCACAATATACAGGAAATAACTGTTGTTTGACATTATTACTCTATTTTCAGGCAGTTCACACCCACCAGAACATTGACACAGCAGCTGATGAGCTGCGGGAAGTACTTGGAGACCTGCTTCAAAATCTAGAGGAGGCTGCCTCGCAAGCTGGTGTAGTTAACAGCATGATTGACAAAATCAGTAAATCCATCTCCAGGGTATGCTAAGTTTATCTTCATTTTACAAATGTGTAAAACTGGTGATAACTATTATCATATTTTTGAGGTATTTACCATCTGTTATGTTTAACTTTATTGTTTTATCTTGAAAATCTTTTCTTTGAGAAGGTTTGTAGCTTCAGGCAACCATTAGTATTAATGGAAGGAAATTTATAGCATGTCAGATACCTGAAAGGGTTCAGTTTGAGAAAAATGAATATATTGCCTTTTGTTATGAGATAAATGACATTTGAATTTCAATGTTTTTTAAGGAAGTGATTTGCCATGAATTGGATGTTTCATCGTCAGATATTTTATATGGTTACAAATTGCTTGCTATGGCTTGGCACAAAACCATATATGTTAATGTTTCTCACTTGAAGTTAAACTGATGTGGAGGTGGGTGTTCTTTGGTTGTTATATGGTTTATGATGATTTATTTCTTGCAGGTGACATCATGTCTGTATTTCTGTTTGAAATACGTATCATTGCCCATTACATTGTATTCTTGTTTCAGACTGATGAGCGTGTCACTGTTAGTGATGATATGTCCTTTGTTAGCTACCAGACTAACATGGTCAAGCTGGCGAAGCAAATTGCTCACACAGCACAGGACATGGTGAGAAATTTCTATATCTGTAACCAAGCAGAGGATATGCAGATTTCAGTTTTAATTATTTTAATGTACTCTTTAGTTATCCTATTTTTTTATTGTACCTGGACTAGACTTAATAACATAGATGAATAGACAGATATTATTACATTATGTTGTATATGGATGGGGCTAAGTAACAGATGAATAGACAAATGTCATTGCATTTTTAGTTGTATATGGACAGGGCTTAATAACATAGATAAATAGACAAATATTATTACACTTTTTGTTGTATATGGACTGAGCTTAATAAGAGAGGAATAGACAAATATTACTACATTTTCATATTGTACATGGACTTGACATAATAACATAAATGAATAGACAAAGTGAAAATACTGAAAATCACACCATTTTAGCATCAGAATATATTTTCCAGAAATTGCATCCTTGAAAAAATAAAATTTTGAACTACTGATATCATCAGCTACCCATTAGTCTGATGGTTTTCTTTACATTGGAAGATCACATGCCAACATCTAAGCTGTGGAGTTTGAATAAGTTTGGAAGAACTTGTTTTGGACTTGATATAGAATAAATAAAGTTTAAACCTTTTTTAGGCTGCTGATGTAACTTGTGTTTGATATACAGAATCTCAGTTATTTGAACTCCTATTAACCAGGTACCTGATGTTATCTTAACTATTTGTACAGTCCTGTCAGAATTTGTTCTTCTTTTGTATCTTTTTTTACATCTATTTTCTGAACATCGATTATTCGAGTACACCCCCTTAATCAAAATAATTTAGTGGACCAAAATTTTCTAATCCTATTGAAATTGTAACACATTATTTGAAGTGTGAAAACTGTCATAGTGGCGTGTTTGATTTCTTGAATCATGACACCTGTGGGTCCAAACTGTGGGTACTGATTAATTAAAAAGCAGGTCATGTTTGTTGTTTGTCATTCATACAGTAATTGACTTGCCTTTTGATAACCCCATTATTAATTCAGTTGGTGGTAGTAATTTTATGCAAAGTGGTTTGATAAAAGAAAATCAGAAAATCCTATGAACCTTTCTGAAAGCTACATTCAGCTGTACATGTATTTTCATAAAATCTATAGGAAGTCACTTTTCTTTTTGTCTTTGTTTTATGCTGTGCAAATGAAATGACTTCCTAGATACTTTGTAAGGAAACAGAATACAAGAATAACTGAAATGATACTTTCTTTGTTTTATTTCTGTGGAATATACATGTATATAATATATGGGTTTCATCCTTTGAGATATGATAACATTTTCATGAAACAAACCAAGAAGAGCTATATATAAGAAATGAAACATATTCAGTTTGATATACATATGCACCTTCATGACCATGAGTTATTCAAACTCCAGAATTATCTTCTAGTCACCTAGACTTCGGATAATCGAAAGTCTACTATACATACTCCATTACTGCTGGCCTATAGGACTGTAGGTACTAATTCAGTTCCCATAGTAACCCTATGCAAACACCATGATATAAAAAATTCAGTAACTTAAAATTTTGGAGTGCTCATTATGAAACCTATATTTATAAGCATAGATGAAACCTTGATGTCGCTTCTGTGTAGAGAAAAGGATGTGAGATGCTGCATTTTCTGGAGCTACACATGTTTCAAACATGTGCTTCAGTTCCGCACCAAAGAGTCCAGTGCTAATTTCAGTAATGAGTGCACCAAACTCAAGACTGTTAAAGGACTGAAATTCCATCAATAAAACAATATCTCTATTTTTTTCATTTACAATTAGGATAAGCTCTGAAAAGATTCTTTTCCTAAAAAGTAACTTAACCAATCCTGGCCAGCTAAACCCATATACACTCTATTTTATGTTCACCCATTTCCAGGCTGGTTCCCATTTTTCCATACAATTAGTAGCATGTGTCCTATGTGGATCACTCACACATCTCATCTGTCTGAATGAGTTCTGAGGTTCAGCTTGACTAATGTGGGTATGGGAGAACTCTTTCCAACATTTTGATGTGGGTTGGTGGATCTTCCTGGTATCTTCCCCACCAAGTATACTGGCTGCCATCAATAGCCTATAATGTGCTGAAAAGTTACATTAAACTATACAAAAACAAACAAATCTTGAATGTAATATGATTGAAATATTTCAGAATTTTATTATCTCAATGAAAATCTAATGCTTGCTACATTTTTGTTATTGACAGCACATAGCTCCAATTTGAGGATTATTTCATGCTAGATATATCTGTCAAGCATGGATGTTTCATTAGTTTTCTACAAACATTTTTTACAGGAACTTTTGAAGGTTTATGCTCAATTTACAGTGTTTGCAAAACATTTTCAGGTGGGAAAGTCTTCATCAAACATTGCTGAGTTGGGTGCTGTTGCTAATCAATTGACCCGTGACTTTGACCTTTTGGCTAATGATTCTCGAGGAGCAGCTGCCACAGCTTCTAATCAAGATGTAAGGATTGGGACTTTTTTTAAATGGAGATTTTATGCTCTTGCTGTCCATCTGGTTAAGTTTTGCTCATAGGTCACTTCTCTGACACTGTTATGGCTCAGTTTTGTTCCATGTTGAAATTTCTAGTTATCCTTCAGCAGTTATAAATAAGATTTGACCTTTTATTTTAGGGATTCTTTTTTGCTTTTATTGTTTATTTTATGTGCATTTTAAAGAAGTTTAATATCATTTGTCTTTCATCTTGTATTACTTCTTGTTTACGTTTATTTGGAAGGGTTTAAGTTTCCACGAATTTTTTACAATTCTTCATCTTTCATTCGGGAACTTTACTTTTTAAATGGTAGTGTATAACCAGCAATATGCTGAGGTGGCATTACACCCTATATTTACATATTCTTTATTTACTTTCATTTTTAAACGTTATTACTTTTTTTCTAGTTTTTCTTAATGGCAATGGAAAATATAGATAAATGACATCTGTCCATATATGGGTATAACTTTTGAACCAGTGAAGATATTTTAATGAAACTTGAGTGTCTATTCTAGTGCTTTTAAAAACCATTTGATCTTTCTGTCTACTTAACATGGTAAACACATATACTTGGACCCTGCTTGGGGCCAGTACATCAGAAGTAACTGCCAAGATTGCATAGTAACAATAGTTGAACACCCAAATATTGAATGCTGGTACAGATTGAAACGAATCAAAAATGTATATTTACACATTGTGAAGAACATAGATATGTAATTCTTTTCTTTGTTCAGTCATCAGTTGTTCTTTGATTAGAGTGACAAACATTTAAGAAGTTGATGCATTTAAATGGTTATGATTTTATACAATGCAAGCATACAGGCAGTGGCATAATAATCTGTTGATATTGAATCATGGTTTTATCCAGTATCTGTCATAGAGCTTGGCATATCCAAGTCTGAATTATTGGCTTAGAATGCAAAGTGATTCAAATATGGCGTGGTCTTGTCCATATACATGGTACATTGCACATCAGTATTACCATTTTCAACTTGTATTCAAAAAAACAAGTAGACCAACTTTAATGAATTGAACAGAGAGCATAATTCCATGGAGGTCTGTCAGGTTTGTACAAATCAAGCTAATCCACCATTCAGTAATTGCCACCTCTACTCAAAATAGATAAACTTTGAAAGGAATTGAATTTCAATAAATAATCTAACATGTTTTTGTACAAGCCATCAGGGATGATTACTGAAACGGCCTGCATTATTATATTCTATTGAGATAAAGTCTCATAAGATTTGTCCAAGATAACAACTTTACAGAGAAAGCATCATATAGTCTGTTGTATCAATTCATGACGTGTCAAAAGAAGCATTGCCATGGAATATGGAGAAGATAGTGTCATGACACAGCGCAATAATTACATTTCCAGTTATTAAGATCAGTTTGTTTTTTTAAACCAAAAATCTATGTTTAAAGAATTTTGCAATAAGTTTTATCTAATTATTTTTTTTATCCTTCTGTGAGGAAAAAATAACACAGATGGTGTTTTAAGTTTTAGTTGCATTTAAAGAGCTGTTTTAACTTGCTTGTTTTTATCAATGATTCTGTGATCTGTTTAAAGTCTGTTGCTGTATGTTGATATTCCTGTAATTTTGCTAATTTTCTTGTGGGTGTGCTCAAGTAGATATTCCTATAACTTTCGTAATTATCCTGTGGTTTGCTTGAAGTCTAATGCTGTATCCTAATATTCCTTTAATTTTGGTAATTATTCTATTGTCTATTAGATACCTAATAATGTATATTGATATTCCAAAATTGTTTGCAATTATTCTTTTGTCTGTTTGAAGTCAGAGATGCTGTATGTTGATATATCTATAATTTTTGGTAATTATCCTACGGTCTATTGAAGTCAAATGCTGTATGTTGATATTCCTATAATTTTGGTAATTAACCGATTGTCTGTTTGAAGCCTAATACTGTATGTTGATATTCCTGTAATTTTGGTAATAATCCTACAGTCTGTTTGAAGCCTAATTCTGCATGTTGATATTCCTGTAATTTTGGTAATTAACCTATTGTCTGTTTGAAGCCTAATACTGTATGTCGATAAATTTTGGTAATTATCCTATGGTCTGTTTGAAGTGCTATACTGTAGGTGATATTCCTATTTTTTTTTTCTTCAGGTTGCTAGTCGTATTCGTAGTGCTGTACAGGATCTTGGCAAGTGTTGCATACAGCTGGTTCAAGATGCTGGCAGTCTGCAGGCTAATCCTGGTGACTCGATCACACGAAAGACCCTAGCTGAGCATGCTCGTAGTGTGACTGAAAAGGTATGGGGCTGATCAGATATATATTGATTTCTCTCTATTTTTATATGCCTGTCTTAGTAAGATCTATTATGGTATGACATTGTCTGTCTATCAATCAGTCAATCAAAATTTGCTTGTCTAGTCCAAAACTCAGTAACAGTTGGAGAGATTTTATGAAACTTTGACCAAATATATATCATGATTGCACAGTGTGTCAAATACCATAGCCTTGCCGCCTGTCAGATAAACACATACAAAGCAAAGATAAAGGCATACAAAGATAAAAGCATATAGCATATAAAAATAATGGCATACAATATGTATGTGTGGTTGTGATTTGGATTTTTAATGTAACTTTAACAATTGTTCAGTCATAATGCTACAGTATCTGCAGAGTCGCAGTTTATAGTGATGTCTAGCACTGGGGCATCATGCTGCAGACATGTAACATCATGTCCCACCCAGTCGCATTATACTGACACCAGGTCGACTGGTCCTGACACTAACCTCTTAATGCTGAGTGCCTAACGAGGCAGCTGTTAGTACCATTTTTTTACGTCTTTGGTATGACTCGACCAAGAACAGCATACAAAGCAAAGATAAAGGAATACAAAGTAAAGATAAAGGCATATAAAGATAAAGGCATACAAAGCAAAGATAAAGGTATTCATAGCTAAAGGCATATAAAGATAATGGCATACAAAGCCAAATGCATATAAAGAGAAAGGCATACATAGCTAAAGGCATATAAAGATAAAGGCATACATAGCCAAAGGCATGTATGCTTAAAGGCATACATAGCCAAAGGCATATAAAGATAATGGCATAGATAGCCAAAGGCTTTATGCTTAAAGGCATACATAACCAAAGGCATATAAAGATAAAGGCATACATAGTTAAAGGCATATGAAGATAAAGGCACATAAAGATAACGGCATGCAAAGCAAAGATAAAGGCGAAAAAAGATGAAGGCAAAAATCAAGGCTTAAAAAGATAAAGGCATAACTGCCAAGTCCTTAACATTCAAAGTGACATTTTTAAAAAATATAATCTGCACTCTGTTACAAAGCCCAAGATATCAGTGTGAACATCATTATGGAAGGCATCTCGGGTTGAGAAGGTTGCCTTGATTTGTTGTCTATGCAGGAGGGCACATCGGGCCAATTGTCAGCTTACCCCACCCTCCCTACCCCACAAGTCTGCAGTGGAAAGGTTAGAATCATTAGGTCAAGATCATTTGTAAGGAAACTGACACAAGATGGGTCTGTTGTGTGCCATTTGCAGTGCTCTTGTTGTATTTTGTGGGTTTTTTTTTTATACATTAAATAAACCAAATGCAAATCATTTGCCTATTAACTATTAAATTGTCAAGCATGTTGTATTTAATATTATGCGGTTGAATTTTAATTGGATTAGAAAATGTGAGGTGGATTAGAGCAGAATTATGTGTTTTAAAATACACAAACTTTATTTTTCATCAAGATTACTAGAGTTAATCAGAGATCTGCATTTGGTAAGTTAGTATGATCATTCTGTAGTCAAGCTGGACAAACTGTCACACAGAAAGGAGCTTAGAAAAAAATCAGCTAGGAACCTTCCTGGATATTTTATAAAAGTTATATATTAAAATATAATGTCTTTTTTGTTCATTTTTTTGTGTCATCTTTCAGGTATCCTTTGTCCTAGCCTCACTCCAAGCAGGTTCACGTGGCACTCAGGCCTGTATTAATGCTGCTAGTACTGTTAGTGGAATCATTGCTGACCTTGACACAACCATCATGTTTGCTACTGCTGGTACACTACACACAGATGGAGATGAAAGTTTTGCTGATCACAGGTAGGCAACTGTTTCAGCTTATCATATATACTGACAAATAAATTGAATCGAACTTCATAGACCCATGTCTGCAATCATCTGTTTGCAGATCTGGGTCTATGCAGTTTATTAGGATTAATCAGCAGAACAAAACAACATATACCCTGATCTGCTAGTACATTATGCTATGGTAGATCATTGCTCTTGTGGATTTCTGTTGGACCTGATTTATAAGTGAGTATATATGGTAATTCCTTCGTCTCGTCAACCCTTACATTCTATCAGAGTTCTTCAGTTGCATCTCTGTTCCTAATTCCACTTTATTATGTCTCTTTCAGTCAGTATAAAATGTATACTTTATAAAGAGTGCAGCATTATTTGTTTATCATGATCATCATAATTGTTAACTTGAAAAACACTTCATCTTCTCTTTGAACATGTTCCTTGACCATAAAATATTAAGAAATGAGTTGTACTGCATCTTCATACCATGACCTCATTAGCAAAAATGTCAGAAGTATTCTTTTTTTTTAAGTTACAACACTCCTCGGAAGATGATGAATTTCTTATCTGTGCTGTTTAGTTTATTTGCACAAAGAATGTCATTTAAACAGTTTCTGAATTTTAATAAAGAAATAACAAAGAAATTAGTTCAAGTTCAGTGTCTTGTTTCCTACTGAATGCTAGCAAACATTCTTACACGTTTTAATACATAATGCATTGTATTTTTAGCACAGATTATCTGAATGTATGGCATATTTCAGGGAGAACATTCTGAAAACAGCTAAAGCTCTGGTTGAGGACACGAAAACACTTGTTGCTGGTGCTGCCTCCAACCAGGAACAGCTGGCCAATGCTGCCCAGATGGCTGTTAAGACAATCACACGACTGGCAGATGTTGTCAAGTTTGGTGCAGCTTCTCTTGGCTCGGAACAGCCTGAAGCACAGGTAGTTTAATATTTACAGATGTGGATATCTTTAGCTAACAACGCGACATAGTTGTCTTTAGCTAACAATGCGACATAGTTGTCACTTTCTGGCAGTGGTTTCAGTATCATTAATTTTAAGATTCATTTTTGGCTTGGAGTGATGGCATACCATCCGTTCTCTTTTTATATAGTTTGCATTACTTAATAATAGTAACAAACTGTTTAGTCTTAATAAAAATAGTAACCAAACCTTTAATGCAGTTGACTTCAAGGTTTTGTTTTCTTTTCCTTTTTTTTTTTTTTTAAGGGAGGCAACTCAGAATAGGTAATTAATTAAATCGTGTAGTACTTACCTCCCTTCAATGAAAAAAAAACCAGCAAGGGGCCTTTAATAGCAATATCTCTGATATTTTGATCTTCTATCTAATGTGATGTAATTAGTATCAAATCATGACATGAGTAAGTTCAGGCCTTGGATAAATAGTTTTGTCAGAAAGATTTTGAAAGTGGTATAGTGCATTTCACATATGAGAAATTCTACATAGCAATCACTTTGATGTGCAGTTGCATACATTCATTTGTCCACATCAAAATTAATCTCTATTATTAAAGCTTTCATATGTTTTTTCTTGCCAAATTAATAGCTTCTTGATAAATTGGGGAGCTCTTGTATGAATTCAGGATAAGCTTATAAATCGTGACACAAGTGATAAAAAAATCAACCAAAGTGACTTTGTTCCTTCAAAGATTACAAAATGTTTCATTAATTTCACAGCAATAGTAGTTTCCTTTTTGTCTTGAGGAAAGGTTACCAATAGTCTTGTAGGTTTTAGGATATTCGTAACAGGTAATATAATCAAAGAAATAATGTTATCACACATTATAGTCTTTTAAGATATGTTACTGTTGTCACCTAAATTTTAATGTAGGGATAAAATTCAGTGTGGAATTGTGTATGACTGCTTCATGTCAGGATTATGAAGCTCTTATGTAACATAAACTCAGCCTACACAGAATATTTCTTTAAACTAATCTGTGCACTGCACATTGTCAATATCTGCATTATTTTTAGACCAAGTGAGCATTTGGAATGGCCCTACATTGATTGCACGTCATCCATCAAAACCTGTAATTTCAGTTCTTCTCAAAACTGCTGGACCGATTTAAACTAAATTTGACACCATTCTGGCATGAAGAGCTTTCAGTCTCTACAGATGATGCCATTCTGCCTTCAGATACTGTAATAATTTTAAAAAATATAAAATGAGGATTACTTCAAAAACATTGCTAAATAGAATTTGACCAAATTTGAAAGAATGCACCCTGGCATTAAGGGTATTAAAGTGTTTTAAAGTGATTCCTATCCATAATCAAAAAATGCCACAGTTACTAAAAATAGATGAAACATTTAAACAACTTTATGTCCAAAAATAGCTTAACAAGAATTTGCTCAACTTTGACAGGAAGCATTATGGCATGAAGGTCTTCCAGTACTGGACAGACAATGCTATGCCATCAGAAGTAGGAAAAGATAGAAAAATAAACTGTGAAACCATTGTTTTCATAACATGCAAACAACAGCACTGAAAGAAATTTGTACAGAAAGCATCCCAGATTGCTTGACCATTTTGCTTTTGCATTTGTCTTTTAGGCGGACGTTAGGTGTACTTGAGCTACTTGTTTTGCAACCCTTTTTGCTGTCCTCTTGCCAGATATTATCTCTTCTTTCTGCAAAGTGTTGAAGTGTGTTGCAAACCCACATCACTCTAACAATTAACTCTCATACATGTTGCAAACCCACATCAATCTAACAATTAACTCAAATACATGTTGCAAACCCACATCACTCTAACAATTAACTCTCATACATGTTGTAAACCCACTTCACTCTAACAATTAACTCTCATACATGTTGCAAACCCACATCACTCTAACAATTAACTCTCATACATGTTGCAAACTCACATCACTCTAACAATTAACTCTCATACATGTTGCAAACCCACATCACTCTAACAATTAACTCTCATACATGTTGCAAACCCACATCACTAACAATTAACTCTCATACATGTTGCAAACCCACATCACTCTAACAATTAACTCAAATACATCACTCTAACAATTAACTCTCATACATCACTCTAACAATTAACTCTCATACATGCTTTCATTAGATTATCATCATTTGCCATCTTGGAGTGCAGATGTCAGATGGAATTCTAATTATTTACATCAGAGTTAATTAACTCATATTAATTGACTTGAAATTACAATAAACAATTCACATTTTAACTTTGCTTAGCATATTTTGATTTTGTACATATTTTCATAATTTGTTTTAAGTAGTCTTAGTGACAATAATGTTTTTTTAGTAGCGTGATCTTTGAGGTTGAGGAAACATAAAGACTAAGATAAATTATGAATCTTGATTGTGTAACCTCTTGATAGGCTGTTTCATTGCAAAGGAAATCTCAAGGTCAGATGGCAAGTTTCATTTGGATCCACACCCATCAGATATGATAGGAGTACTTCCATAGAATATCAACCTAGACATCATTATCCCCCATGCATTTTAAGCATCAGGATCAGTTCCATCTATCTGTTCATCAAAAACCATTTATAACACAAATGTATCGGAATTTGCCATGTAAGTATTTGTAGTTACAACTTGCCTTCTGGACCAGGATATTCTTTTAAATGGAAAAGCCCCAGCCTTGCCAGAACTGTTCACATCTGGGATTTGTGGATTAGTTGATATTATGCAGTTATTGATTGTCCATTTTATGTACATGTGTTGACGTGTTTTGTCACTTACTACTTCCTTCTATGTGTCTGTCTGACCCACCAGGGAACCTTAGATGATCCCATACACCAAGCACAAAAGGTAGGATGAGATAGGAGTCACACCACTGTATGTGTATTTGGTGGCAGGCAAATTGTTCCTCACATCCCCACTCCAATATACACCACTCCCTCGTTAATTCATGCAGTCATAACTTACAAACCCACTTATAAGGTGGTGTCATCTATGGATCCCATTTTTTTCTTCAAAATTTGCACACAAAATCAAGAAACTAGTAATTGCCAAGTTTGACTGATTTTAGCAAAAGTCCTATAATGGACACAGTGTTCCCACATTTTAAATTCTTTGATGATCTGTTAGCTTTTAATATTAATTGAGACAAAGAGAGAAATAACTGAAAATTTTGACATATAATGGTTTGTGCTGTCCAACAGCTGCGTTGTTTTGTATCTCATTACTGGGGGGGATATTGATTACATTTGTGTCTCATTAGTAGGGGGATATTGATTTCATTTGTGTCTCATTACTAGGGGGATATTGATTACATTTGTGTCTCATTACTAGGGGGATATTGATTTCATTTGTGCAGACCGAAAAATAATAAAACAAGGCGCTTATCATTTATCTGCTCTCACAGCGACCAAGCTGGGTTCGTTTTAATACATTTGTGAAGAACTTCTTTTTCATACATTTGTTTAGAACTTATGTTTTGACACAAAGATTTGCAATCAAAACAAGGTATAAGAGTGTAATTCAAGTTAGATTTGATTTCTCCTTTGTTTTTGTGATGGACACAAGGGCTGAAATATGGGAGGTACTTGGTTGATAATGGGTGTGTGTGCACAGACACACACATGCACATACACACACACACTCATTTTCTTGCATCCTCTCTTGTGCCACGGTCTAAGTCTTTGGACTCCATTGTTAACAACTTGTCGAGGGAGAGGTGTATTTCCAAAATCCTACAAGATAATTCTCTTCCCAGCCTGAAGTAAAATAGAAAAATATTACTTTAGAATCCCCACCAGAATGCATTAATAATGAAATCAGCAACCATTTAGCTACTGATTTTGAGCAACCATTTTTCCTGTGAATGTCAGCCGTCCAGGTTCAAAATACTTGCATGCTTACATTTTTGGTGATCTACATTTCATCCCATTTTTTTCCTATCATCTGTTCCTAAGCTTTAACACACTCACCCAAAACTGAAGTCAATAAGATGCAACATCCAGCCACAAAATGATGGCAAAGTTAAAGATGAAGATGATGATTGACTGCTTAACAGGCTTGGCTGTATCCTAATTCTTGAGGGGGTTGGTAAAAGAATTTTAAAATATTATAATACCCATCCTCCCTTTTCAGCATTATACTTGTCTAAGTTAAGTAACATTTTTTTTATATTTTGTGAGAAAGCTTTGTTTCTTATTCTTCCTTACCAGGACATGATTCTTGCTGGAGAATTTATTTTAAGACCATGCACTTCTTTGGAAATTTTTGGTGAATGGTGCAGTTGTGTCTTCAAGGATCCATATATATATATATATATATATATATATATATATATATATATATAAAATTTTAAGGCAGAAGTACACAGTTAATATGTAGTCATTTTGCTGTTGAGGCTGATGTTGGCATGTAGAATACCAGACAGGATGTCAAGTTAGTTTGATTTAGTGTTTATGGCACATCAACACTAGTAGGCCGTTTAGTGTTGAGGCAGTTGGAATAAAGTGACTTGCTTGGTCTGATAGTAGGATTTGAACTCACACCTTTCAGTCATGCTAACAGCTGCCTCGCTTGGCGCTCAGCATTTAGAGGTTAGTGTTAGGACTGCTTCGCCTGGTGTCAGGATAATGTGAGTGGTTGGGACATCATGCTACGTGTCTGCAGCATGATGCCCCAGTGCTGGACATCACTGTAAACTGTCACACTGCAGACATCGTAGCGATATGACTGAAAAGTTTTTTAAGTTATGTTAAAAATCCAAATCACAATCACACGCACCTTTCAGTCATGGGTACAGCATGCTAACCACTGAGTCACCATGGCTCCTGCCTCAATTAGTCCCCAATTATGAATGGAGGAGATTACTATCATGCATTTTCTAAGGCACTAAACCAAAAGTGGGAGAGGAGGGAAGCATTGAATTCTTAAATGCTTTTCATGTCCATGATGCTTGTTAGTTGTCTGTTCCATTCCATGTTCCTTGGTTGTAGAAATTAAAACTGTTTAAGAACGCTGCTGTTATCAAAGGGCTGGAAAAGACATTGACTTCCTCTGGTTTTTCTATCCCATTAGATTTAAAAAAATTGGCCTGAATCCATGTTAAACAAACCTAGATGCATTTCTTTTAGAATGTTTAGTTGTAGTGAGCAGTGTCAGCTCTCATGGATGTATTGATTTTGAAATCAGTCTAAAGAAGTAATAATGCGAAACTAGTCCTGGATTCTACGGATCACTGTTCATTGTCACATGGAGATAATTGCTGCTATCTATGGTCTCCATAGTGTCTTCATGTTAGATCACTGTTTATTGTCACACTGACATACTTGTTGTCTGTGATCTCCAGAGTGTCACCATTGAAGATCACTGCCAGTTGTTACACTGGCATACTTACTGCTCTCGGTGACTTCCAGTCTCCATGAAAGATCACTGTTGTCACACACAGATACAAGCTCTGTAATCTCTAGTGTGTCTTCATGACAGATCACTGCTGATTTTCTCACTCAGATACTTGCTGTTATGTGTGATCTCCATAGTATCTCAGATACTTGCTGCAGTATGTGATCTCCCTGATTGTCTCACTCTGATACTTCCTGCTATATGTGATCTCCCTGATTGTCTCACTCATATACTTCCTGCTATATGTGATCTCCCTGATTGTCTCACTCATATACTTCCTACTATATGTGATATCCCTGATTGTCTCACTCAGATACTTCCTGCTATATGTGATCTCCAGAGTGTTTCGTTGAAAGATCACAGTTGACTGTTGCTGTAATACTTGTTGCTGTCAATGATTTCCAGCATGTTGCATTTCCAAATTATTGTTACCTACATATGTAATAGTGAAACAACTTGAATCAAAATGTACAGCTCTTAACATTTTCATATCATTGACACTACAGAATAGAATCATTCAAAAACATTTAACCTTGCCATCATTTTGTTGCTAAGCAGTATCATTTTCACATGTGTGTCTTAAGTTGGGCGTATTATGTTAATGGTACCCACTTGTCTGTCCTTCAGTCTGCTTGTCAGGCTGATAATTTTATGATGGTTGGAGAGATTGTTGTGAAAGTTAACCCAAAAATATATCCTCAATAGCATGTTGCCTACCATAGAATTTCCCCTGCAACAAGGTCAAGGTCACAGCAGGGAAATTGCAATACTGTGGCTTGTATCCTTCTCCAGAGTTTATCGTTTAAACCACTGGAGATAATTTAATTAAACTTTAATTGTCACACACCCAAGCCATGCCTTTAGCCTCATTGTCAAAGTCATGGCAAGAAAAAAATGTAATTATGTGACTTGTATCCTTGTTGGGAGTATAATATTTGAACCACTTAAAATATATTTATGAAACTTGCCAAATTTTATATCATGACTAAGTGGAGTGTTGCGTACAATAGCCAAGTCCCCTGCTCTAGATGAAAATCACAGCAAGGGATAAAATGTAACTCTTGACTTATATCCTTGACCCAAGTAGAATTTTTAAACTATTTTTGGTATTTTCAAGAAACTTGAGCAAGTTTAGTATAATGATTAGATACTTTGTCACATACCATAGCTATACACCCTGCCTCAAAGCGAAGGTTATGGAAGGAAAAAGAGAAAATTAGTGACTTCAGTCCATTTACGAGTTTTAACGTTTGAACCAGTGAAGATATTGTAATGACCTTGGAGTATATTGCATATTCGTTGTCAAACACTCTTCCACAAGGTCAAGGTCATAGCTTGTGATAATGTAAGTCGTTACACTGTTTCCTTATCCTGGCTTTCACTTTAACTCTTCAGATAGTTTGATGAAACTTTTCCAAGGTACAAACTTCGTCATGCAGTAGTTAAGTTCTTAGGTCAGATTTCAAGGTCGTAATTAGAGAAGAGGTCAAGAGATGGGCATGTCATGTGCCATTTGCAGTATACTTTTTGGTCATAGCTGCATATTTCATCATGTTACAAGCAACATTATTTTAAGAATATGTTAATTTTCCCAATGAAATGATGTAAAATAATGCTCAAAGTTTTAAGTATATGTTGTACTAATAACATTTTTTTTAATTAAAAAAATGTTATTAAACAATATTTGATATTATTTAAAAGCAACATGGTATCCACGTCAGATGCCTTCTTTTGCATTTATGAGCTTGAGTGTACAGGTTGTGAATAATGTAAGATGTTTTCAGATCACTAATTGAGTTTCTGTTGTTGTGCACTTTGTGTTATTTAGGTTTTCACTTTCACTTTTACCTATTGTCTTATATATGTATTTCTATTTGACAACATTATTAATTGTTTAGAAATCTGAGTTTTAAAATGCATTCAGTTTCAGCTCACCTGGCCATAAGGCTTAGTGAACTTACGGTATGGCCATGTTCCTAGTATCTGGTTATCAGTAGGTGCTGTTACCACTCAGGAAACAATTTTTTACATCCAAATTTGATAAAACTTGTAACATTGGTTTACGTCATTGTTGATAGCTGAAAGAGTTTAATAATCGGCATGATATATGCATAATAATGAGGTGATTTTGCATCTGATTGGCTGAGTTTGTTATCACTCGGGAAGACAAATTTCTGATCAGACTATGATGAAATGTTTTGGGGTTTTTTTTGTATACTTTTGTATCATCAGGCTGTCTGACAAGTTTGATGATGAGCAAGATTTGTTACTGGTTTATCTTGCATCTGATGGAGAGAACTTGTTACTAATCTACAGCCCCCTTTTTTCTGAATATGATGATTATTGGAATATTTAATTATACTGTCAAGGTCTGTAGAGTTTCATTAACGAGCAAGAACCATGCATAATAATAAGCTGATCTTGAATCTGATTGGATGAGCTTGTTACCAGTCTAGAGGTCAGATTTAGAACAGAGGATTATATGACTAAGATCTCGCTGAGGAGTTCGATAATGAGTAAAATCATGTATACTGATTAGGTGAACTTGCATCTGATTGGCTGAACTTGTTAGCACTCTAGAGAATGTACATTTATCTGATTTTGAGTAAACTTTGTAAATAGATTTATATCAAGATGTCCAATATTGGAGTTTTATTACAAGCAAAATCTCCACATATTGATGAAATTCAAAACAATTAGAAATAGTTCTCAAATCATATACAATTTAGACAATTTTCTTTAGCTTTTAAAATATGTTCTCTCCCTCTCTCTCTCTCTCTCTCTCTCTCCCTCCCTCCCTCTCTCTTTCTCTCTCTCTCTCTCTCTCTCTCCCTCCCTCCCTCCCTCCCTCTCTCTCTCTCTCTCTCTCTGTCTCTCTCTTTCGCTCTCTCTCTCTCTCTCAGTAAGAGAAGTAGCCCATAATATTGAGAATCACAAGTTTGCAGTAACATAGTTCTTCCCTTGCTGAAGTTATACAAACTGGATGTGAAAAATAAAGTTTATAATACTGTACTTTGATAGAACTGTTGCAGCAAAACGTAACTGAAGAAAAAGTATAAAATAGGAAATATAGTTAAAGAAAATTTTCAAAAGCAGACTCGAATCAGCTTTGTGCAGTGTTGTAACGAGCAAATATAATTTCTTTACACATTTATAGATATTTGTTTGCAAGAAATTTGATTTTTTTAAAATATTGATTTTTGCTCAAAAAAGAAGATATTTTTTGTAAAATCCATGTCTAAGTTTGTATTTTATTTGCAGAGAATTATATCTTTGAGGAAATGCCACATTTTATATTAAATATTCGGAAGCAAGTTTGACAAGTTTGGTGAAATAGAGACTCAGTTTTTAGCATTGCCATGTTGAAATACCTTAAACTTTAAAATTTATAAGTGCACATTTTATGGTGTATAATAAATTCAGTGCCATTATTTGCAAATTATTTGGATTTTATACTTTATATTTTTTGTTTTTGTTTTACAACAATACTCTTAACTTTTTCTCCTGGAACACTTCCAGATTAAAAATTACCAAGAGTAAAGAAACCCATGGCTTTAAAAAAGCCACCAATGAGGTATAATTTCAGTTCATGTGAAAGATGCAACTCTGTAAATGACAAATTAAAGCCTAGTCTGTCAATGTAACCTTTATGGTTGTTGGATGACTTCGATTACGGGAAGGAAGTTTATATCCGACAATAGTAAAATTGAGATCATACAATGAGGGATGTGATGGGGACAGTAGGTTGTGTTCTTGAAATGCTACATTAGCCTGCTGAATAAAATGATCAGCTTTTAAGTTATGTAAGCAGGGTGAATATCAGGTCCACTTGGGCCTCTTGTTTGGTTACCTGGCCCAAGTCCAGGTGAGCTTATTGATGGTCCTATATCAGTCATCTCCTCATCAGCATTTGTTTGTGAAGACCCTTGAACCTTTATTTCTCATCAGATTTTGACAAGATGGGGCTTTTAGGCATAATATTATGAACATCTCACATCAGTTTGATTATTGTTTACATCCATGCATATTAACTAGGTGATCTTGTAACTCAGCATGTGAATACTCTTGTGGGATTTTCACTGGAATTCTTATTGTGTCCAGTTGATCCTAAATGAAAAGGATGTCAATCTGACATCTTGTAAGAAAACTTTTTTATTGTTAATTTTCTGAATGGATGGGCATATTGGCATGCAGAGAAAACATTCATATATATATATATATATATATATATATATATATATATGAGTCATCTGCTATCTAGGAGAGCGATATCAATCCACTTAGGCCTCATGCTATGTATTGTATGGCATAAATCTTTATAATATCAATGAAACAATGTTATTAAACTTGATCGCTGTTACATATGGATAGTTTTCCTCCTCCACCACCACCACCACCATTTTCCCAAGGAGTTGCTCTGATCTGAGGATAATGAAACACATTTATTAGTCATGTTATACATGTTGTGTTCTTTTCATATTGTCCCTTTGTTTTTCTTTGGGGGAGGGGGCAATATTTTGATTATGTGCATCTTTTTTCATGTGAAAGTCTTTGCACTACAACTCTTTACATGCATGTGTTATCACTTTAAAGTAAATTATTTGTCCTAATAATCAGTTCATTTGTGAATTACACTGTTTTATTACTAAAGTTTTTAACAAAAAAGATAATTTTGCTTTCAAATTGAAGTTTTGCATGAAAATATTAAAAAGAAACAAGTCATCATCAGGGATGCCCAAAGTCCAGGGAAAATACCAATCTTGACATTACCTTCCATAATACAGTTTTCTTTAAATAATTGAGGTAATTAATTAATAATGATTCATATATAATTTAAGGGAATCATAAGGATGTTCAGACCAAACATGAGTGCCACCCATTATATGAGACTGGTTTGTAACCCTGCATATGAATTGATTTGTACATTATAGATTCTGAATTGTTTCCCCATTTACTCCAAGTGTATCTTTTGCTTATCCAGCTTTCCACATGGCTATTATAAAACTTATTTTCATTCATTGTCAGTTTTGTGTTGTAGCTATCACAGTCTATCCATCTTTCAACAATTTGTTTGACACAAAATAACCTTGACAGGGATTTTGGATTCTTAGCAAATTTAGACATGCAGTTTTATATTAATAAAATCTTGAAAGACGTCATTTTTCAACCATATCTATCATTTAGGTAAGTTATGGCCCCTGTTTTCCCAGCCTGGGTATGTAGCTTTGTAGTAAGTAACCTAATTGAGTTCATTTTCAAGCATTCCACACTTTCATTTACATGATGAGTTATGTACCCTGATTGCCTGGCCTCCTGGCTTTAGTTTCTGCAGTATAATGTTACTCTGGCTACTTTGATTTAAATGAAATTCAGTACACAGGTTTATGTTAATGAGACCATGATTGTCTTTGATTTCCAGTGTACCACGACTTCTTTTAAAGGAGTTATGCCTCCAGATTGCCTGTAATCCTGATTTTGGTTTCCATGGCATAACCTTGCCAAGGTTTGTTGAGTTTCAAACAAATTTGATAACTTGATTCTAATAAGACCTTGAATGATTCTCAGCATTGCATGAATTTATTATCAGGAGTTTTGTCCCCTGGTTGTCCTCCTGACTTTGGTTTCAGCTGAATTATTTTGCCAAGGATTACTGGAATTCAGTCAGATTTTGAATGCAACTTTATATTGCTGAGACCATGAATGAGTTTCATTTCCACATCATCATGTAGAGAAGTTATGACCACTGACTCCATATCCTACTAATTTGGTTTCTTAACACAAGTTGATCTCTATGACCCTGCCAAGCAAATTTTAGCGAGCAGGTAACTTTGCAGTTGTAGTTATTATTTATAACTTAATTACTAATTAACCATATTTTCTCACTCACAGGTGCTCCTAATTAATGCAGTAAAAGATGTTGCTTCAGCTTTGTCAGACTTGATCAGTGCCACAAAAAATGCTTCAGGCAAGAGTGTTTCGGATCCAGCTATGCTACTTCTTAAAGAGTCTGCCAAGGTAAGTCTTTTCCCCCATTATTATGTACATAACCCATAAGTACTTATCTTCTTTTAATATTGCATCTTTCCTTACCAATATTAGTAGGAGTTGTTCCCTTCAGGCTTTGAGTACAGAAAAACTTCAAAAACTCGAACTACGATGGGTTCAAAATTTAAGATTAAGTTTTTTAGACCATTCTCCAAACCATTGGTGTGAAGTATGCAATAATACGCGATTTCCTGAACAGTGACATGCTGTGTTAGTAATAACAAGCAATTGCCTGAACAGTGACATGCTGAGTTTGTAAAAGCTTTCGCAGTGAATAAGCTACTTAGGTTTCATGAAAATTAATGAAAAAAGAAGATGGAAAGATATGAATCTTAAAAATCTTCTTGTTGCTACTCATAAATAGAAAATGGATTTTTCACAGGAAGATTTTTTTTGTGATATTTGTTGGTCCTGAATGAATTATCTGACATTGGAGACGGCCATCTAGGAAAAAATCGTTATCTCAACTCCAGCATTGATGATCATATAGGCATAGGGTTTTGACTAAAAAAAAGTTGTTAATTATATCTTGTTGATCCTAAATGAAAATGGCACTCGACAGACATCCTATATGGGGGCCCTAGATGGCCAAGTGGTCTGAAGTGCTTGCCTTTGCCGACTTATCAACTGACCTCTCTCTGAGTGGGTCTGATTCTCAGGCTTGGCCAATGTGGGTATGCAAGAAAGCTTGCCAATAGCTTCCCATGGGTCATGGTTCTTCCTCCACCAGTTATACTGGTCACCATATCTTGTGCTGAGAAATGGCATTAAAATCAAAACAGCAACATCTAATATGGCTGTCTCAATGAACATATTGAAAATCTTGTCACATTCTCCTGAATGGATTGGTCATATTGATATGGAGTTTTCACCAAAAGCCATCAAATGGTCTGTTGTTTGTCTTCAATGAAAATGGTGCCAATCTTGCAGCCAATATGGCTGCCACAGTGTCTAATTTGCAAATCTTGTCACTCAAGAATATCACAGATGGTTTCATCTCTCAGCTGTTAATATAAGAAATTGTCTGTCTTCAATTCCAAGAAATTCTTTTTGGCCCATAGACTGTCAGTTCCTTTGAACAACTCTTGTTCTTTACAAAATTACGTTATTGATGCAGGACCATCTACAAACAAACATTGTTAATTGGATTATATCCAGATTCATTTGGATGTGCATCATTCTACTTAGCACTACTAGTCACAAAGCACACTTGTTTGAGAGTTGACATGCTGATGCCATTATCCCAAGTTTCAAGTTTGAAATTGTATTCATTTGTTCAGGGCCATCTCGTGACCTTGGGTAATACACAGTAGTCATTGGTGGACGTTAAGAGTTTTTAAAGTGACGATTATCTGACTATTTAGAACTTCAGGACTTGGCATATATTTGTTGTGATAGAAGTTTGATTTAGGACTTAAGGACTTTGCAATTTATTTGATGTGGTAGAAGTTTGATTTAGGACTTAAGGACTTGGCATTTATTTGATGTGGTAGAAGTATGAGTTGTTGAAGTTTTACTGTATTCATTATAGACACAACAGAACTTACTTCTGTTGCACTTTTGATAGGCAAGACCTTCATCTGCCATAGCATAATGTGCCTGCAGATCTGGGTGTATGTTGTTTGTTGTACTGATTACCCCTAACAAACTGCACAAACCAAGATTTGCCATCGCATAATGCACCAGCAGATCTGGGTCTGTGCCATTTGCAGTTGGACTCAACTTATAAGCAAGTATATATGGTATCTTTAAAAAACATACTCTCATACTTTTGCTTTCTTTCATTCTCACTCTTGGTCTTGTCATGCTGCTTTCAGAAAACCTATACTATATATCAACATTTAACTGGTTGTTTGGTGTACAGACAGATGTACATACTGACCTGAAAAATTCTTCTGCTTGGCTTTTTTAATGAATGCTTGCCAGTGGTTAGTTGGACTTTCCTTTTTAACTAATTACATCATTGCACACAAAATAGAAATTCAAAGGAAATAAATTAAGATAGCACAAAACAAATACACAAAAGTAATTTTGTTATCCCAAAATTGTTTAAAACATTTTCAGGCTGCTAATGCTGTGTCCATTAATTGTGCTGGCAGAATGGATTTGCTTTTAGTTTTGAAGTGTCCTCCCACCACCAGCATCTAATGCAGCTAGTCCTGCTTTCACTCCCATTATTAGGCTTATGACAGCAAGCACAGGTGTTTCAGATCACATAATTCTTGAAAGTGGCGCACTTCTTTTACATTCAATCAATGCAATAATTTCAGCTCCAGAAATAAAACTATTACCTCAGATTGGAATGTGCAACAGTCATTCACCATCATCCAGTTAAGGATCAAAATGGACTGGTTTTTTACTCTTATCTCATGACACTGTGTCCAGCAGATATTTATTTTTTGCTGAAGTCATTCGAGATTTAGTCTAAAAACTGATCACCTACAAGCTAATGTTGCAAAACAAGTTTTCCTTTCATTACTGTGAGAAAACATGTTTAAGGCAGTGGTGTCTGTTGATTAGCGTAGAGGAATGTGACAATGATGTGACTATCATCTTAACATAACATGGAGAGTCTGGTCCAGATATTTATGTAAAACTATGTGCATGTATCTTCAGTCACTAATTAATGTCCCTTTTTCCATAATTGCCTAAAGTTATCTACCTTTATTTCAGCGGGTGGACTCTATACTAAGAGCTCCAGAGTTTGGGTATAGATCTTTTGTTACTGGCATGCTCTGAATTTGCAGCTGTAGCCTGGATAGCTGATAGGCAGTCCATCTTCTGTAACCCCTCCCATTGTTTTCTCTTGCCACATGTACATTAACTTGCTCAGCAAATAGGGCAGCTGCTCCTTTGTTAGATTATATCACAGCCACCTAACAAGTCAGTCACAGTGAGGGAACCAGTCCACTTTTTTGAAGCAGTGAACCAGTCATCTTGTGATATAACTTACAGTGAATGGGTCTTATTTGAATTAACAAGTCAAATTTTAACACAGTTACATAACCTGATTTATTTATATTGAAGCATTTGTTACATATGGTGAAGCAAGGTAGTTTTTTTTTTTAAAGAAAGACTTACTTTCAATTTTCACATACTGATTTTTCATTTGCATTTAGATTAAAAGAAATGATTGGTTAAATGTTCATCTCCCTTTATTATGGTCTTTGCAATGAAAATGTTTTGTAGAATACATTTCCCCATTAGGTTCTGGAAAGCTTTTATGCTTGTTAAAATTCCATGATTTACATCATTTTTTTCCCAGCAATTTTTTTATAGAGGTTAAGAATCGTATTTGATCTTTTCCACCTTGTCAGTGAAACTGCACTACGTAATATGTTCACAAATTGCAAATGTCTGAAGTGACCACAAAATTGATTTTTGGCAGATCAAGTTCGATGCAGGACACGGTTATTGGACCTAGTTTGTAAATATATGACAATATATCAGCACTCTTGATAAGCAACATATGTGCCAAAATATTTTCAATGATTGCAACTTAGTAACCACTTAACACAATTTAAAAATTTGATAGAAAGCATCATGGCCTATAGGGCTTTGAATTTTAATTAGCAAATGATGCCAGTTAGTCATCAACTGTGGATGCAGTACTCCGAATTCAAATTTGTATAGATGACAGCTTCTCAGATACAGCTTAACATAATTATGTTTAATAGCATCATGGTTGGAGGGGCTTTTATTTTGATTGACAGATGATGCCAATTCACTATCAATATTACAGTGGTTACTTAGAACAGAAAACATTCAAAGAACTAATCTAGAAAACTTCTTGATAAAATATGACCAAATTTGACAGAGTGCATCTTGGCATGGAGGGTTTTCAAATTTATACAAATGATGCCAATCTGGAATCATGTATGACTGTTGTTACCATGGCTATTGTTACTAAAAACAGAAAAACCTTGAGCATCTTTTCCGTAAACCTCTCGACAGAGTGTGACCAGATTGGATAGAAAGCATCTTGTCTTAGGTCTTGGAATATTTTTACAAATATTGACATATGACTTCAATATGGCCATTGTTATTAAAAATAAACATTAATGCTCATAATGCTAAGAGTTTGACTGACTTTGATAGAAAGCATCATAATATAAGGGTCATTCAGATATTGGACCAATGATGGTGATGTGCCATCAGAGGTGAATGAAAATACAAAAGAAGGAGAAACCTTGAAATGGTTATTTTCATAACATATATGCAATCAAGAGGAAACCTTTTCTAATGATACATCTACTGAGCCTTTTCTTGTTATGAAGTCATCATGAATACAGTTGGTGTCAGCATGAAGTCATCATGAGGACAGTTGGTGTCACCATGATGTCATCACGAAGACAGCTTGTGTCACCATGATGTTGTCATGAAGACATTTGGTGTTAGTAATGATCACGTGTTCTTCAGAATAGAATATAGGTAATGGAGAATGGAAGTTACCGTTTTTTGTTTGTAAAATAATGCTTAAATATGCCTAATTGCAACAGACAGATTTAAGGGAGAAGCAAACTTCATGATATTTAAAGGAGGAACTAATCAACGAATCATAAGGAAATTTTTTATGATGAACTTGAAATAGATTTAATACAGCAGCAATACAAATTACAGTAACTATGCCTGCATTGTAAAGCCAGTTGATTGCCAAAGCCAGTGTAGTCATAATGCTTGCTTTATTCTTTCATAGATGTAACTGGTTGTATAACTGTATCATACTTTCAAGACTCCAGAAATGAGTGGAAAGGTCAAAAACCAAAAACATATCATTATTAATATTCTCATTTTAATCGTCATATTCATGTCCATTGAAGATATTCTTGCCAAGCATTAGCATCCAATAATATTTTTATTTAAATTGCTATTTATTATGTGTTCTAATGACATGTCATTTGTTGTGACGTACATGTTGTCTAGGTATATTGTCATCGGTAGCACATCTTGTCAGTATATTTTGAATGATGATATACAATTATTCAAGCTTATTTTTGTCTGAAAAAGTAAAGATTAGAAAGGAAGATATAAATTCTGAAAAATTTTCACTTGCAGTAAACAAAAGACTCTTTGAGCGCAAAATTTGTTTAGAGGTCATTAATGCAGAAAGGAATATGAGTTATGATAGATATCATAAAAGCAATGAAAAAAAGGCTTAATTTCTTATTCAGCTTATAAGGGCAACTTGAATAAAACTTTGATCTCAAAGAGATTTGTCATTCAGCAGAAATTAATAAGATCAGGCCACATATTCTCTCAACATTTTCGAGCCAGAAATTAATGCTAAACTTCAAAACCTCAAAACCACATGAAATTAATCGGGTGCACCTGTATCATCAAAATCTGACAGTCTGGTGGCTTAAGTTTTAAAAGATCTAAAAGTCTTTTGATTCTGGCTTTATTATACTAACCATTTCTGTATAGGGTGGGCATGTAGGAATCCTTGTGTTCATCCTTCCTTCCATCCATCCATCCATCCATCCATCCATCCATACATCCACCCATCAGTTTAATAATTTTGGGAATGCAGCTATTCTTGCAGATTTTTTTTTAGATTGCCATTAAAACTTGGTAGATATTATGATCATCACCTGAAGATGCATAATTCAACGAATCACTTCCAATTTTTTGCGTACACAATTAGTCTCAGTTTTCAGTGCATTGCCATGAATCTTGGCAACTTCAAGGTCCTCATCTGTAGATGAGCGTATCAATTAATCACTTTGCACCTGCAATATATATCAGAGTTATTGCCCTTTTTGTTGTACAGCTGAATGCAGAAAATGAGAGGATTGTGTAATCACAACTAGTGAAAGATTTGGCCTGAGGTGGGTGGAAGTGGGTGTCACTGTGAAACTTTGTATATATTGTAACCATCATCTGAAGAGGGCCATATTAACAAATCACTTTACTTCTGTGATTTATTGTGGAGTTAGTGCCCAATTGTACTTGCAGCTGGAAGTAGTCATCAGAATCTTGTAAGTGCAACTAGTTTTACAGATTTCATTGGAGTATCATGAAACTTAAGCAATATTTTGGGCAAGAACTGATGAACAATTTCATAAAGTACAAAGTTCTTGTAAGTTTTGTTTGAATTAAGTTAGTTTGTTAAAGTTCTTTTTGACTTGAAGTCTGATGAAGTATATACTTGTATGAATACAAGTAGTTTCTTACTGTACAGTGGATCAACTTGAAACTTTGTACATTTATGTTCATCATTTGTAAGATGTGCATATCATCAGATTACTGTCCTTCCACCCTTTCTTTTTTTTTCAATTATTGCCCTTTGGTCTTGCAGCTTTTTGCAGTTTATGACAGGCTTTTGTGAACAGAATTAGTTTAAATGTTTTCATGGGAAAGTTCTGAAACTTGGAATGATGTGAATACCACCTAGAGATGTGCTTATTGACAAATTGCTTTGTTCTCATATTTTTCTAGTTATTGCCCTTTTTATCTTGCATCTGAATGCTGTTCAAGATAGAACTCTGTGAGTGCATCTGGTCCTGCAGATTTTTTTATGGGTCATTTTGAAGCTTGTTCATATTATGGTCATCATGTACATATTGGCAAATCTTTGGGGTCTTTATTTGGTCATGTTATATTACAGTAATGTTTCTCCATCTGTCTGTTTGTATGTCCCTCTGTTAAGGTTTGCTGTCCAGCCAATACTTTATAACAGTTGGAGAGATTTTCATGAAACTTTGGCAAAGTCTAAAGATCAAAGTAGCAGTTTCCTTGTCTGGTGTTAAGGTTTGAACCACCCAAGATATTTAAATAAAACCATGACCAGTTATATATCACAATTATACAGTAAGACGCACACGGCAGTCATACCCCCTGCATCAAGATCAAGGTCATAGCAAGGGAAAATATAAATAGCAACCTCTGTATATGTATGGGTATAGCACTAAAACATAAGAAAATGTTTTAATGAACTTTTGGGGTTCTTCTGTAGCTTGACTGGATAGTTCTGTCATGAACTCTGTTGTATCCAGAAGGTCTGGGTCACAACAACTGATGATACAAGTAATTGGTCTGTTTCCTTATCCAGTTTGTCAGTTTGTAACCCCTATAGACAGGTCCACATCTTATTATACAATGGTCTGGTAATGTCAAGGTGATTAGCATCGAAAAGGTCACGAGTTAGGTGTACCATTTGTGGTACTTTTGTACAAGTCATTGCCCTTTTTTAACTTAAGCTGGATGAAATATCGGACATAAATTTGCAAATGCAGCTGAACAGTTTTCAGAGGATTGCTATGAAATTTTGTTCATATTATGTTTTTTTTTCAGAAGATATGCATGTTGACCAGTCATTACTCGCACTGCTTTTGAAAGAGTTATGCACCTTTTTGATTTGGTTTCATCTCATGGAGGTAGGGGGATGGGGTGGGATGTTGGAGAAGCAGGGATATATTTGAGAAATTTGCTCACCATTTTTCTAGTTTTAATTGTAGTTATAAACAAAGATGTAACTGTAATTATAATAAAGATAGACTGGTAGAACTTTCATGATTTTGTTGGCATTGTTTCACCTACTTGCATGCTGAATTTCTGTTAAGCAAATTTACTTGCAAAAGTATTGTAACTGATTTTGGAGGTTTAACCTGAGGTATCAGATTTGCATGCATAAGGTTTAGAGAAGAAATATCTGAATATAAAAATTTGGACATGTTTAAAAAAAATTTCATCTGCTATAATATTTACATAATGTAAGGTTTGAAGTGTAAAGATTAGTGGACTATCTGAATATTTGTATCACTACATAGCAGCTAAATTTGAATGATATTAAGAGACTAATTATTAATTTTAATTTTTTGGGTTTTGGGTAAATTTTTGTGCTGTAATATGTTTAATGAGTCAGTAAACTGGCCACACAAAACTGTGAGCAGAAAAACCTAACTCATGCTCATATGTAAAACAACTGTATTGTTTATGATGTCTTGTTGTTGAAGTTTTAGATATTGTCAGGATCTTCTGGTTTGAATACCAATATACATGCCACATTTCAGTGATATTGAGATATTTTAAGTATAATCTTTAAAATAAAAATCTGGCATCTGGGTTTGGTTCAGTTTTTGTGCTCAGGCTGTTTTTTTGACTATGGGGCCTGGTCTTCTGTTGCATGATGTATCAATCAAAACCATTATTTCTGAGAGATTATTAAATGCAATTTTTAATCTTGTTATACTTTGATATAATGAAAACAACTTGGATTACCATAACTAAAAATGTAATACTGTCAGTCTCTTTGATTACCTTACCTTAAAAGATAATACTGACATTCACTTTGATTACCTTACATTTGAAAGTAATACTGTCAATCACTTGGATTACCTTACATTTGAAAGTAATACTGTCAATCACTTGGATTACCTTACTTTTGAAAGTAATACTGTCAATCACTTGGATTATCTTGCCTTTAAAGATGATGCTGTCAAATCACTTGGACTACCTTGCCTTTAAAGGTAATACTGTCAGCCACTTAGATTACCTTACCTTTAAAGGTAATACTAACAATTACTTGTAATACCTTACCAATAAAGGTAATACTGGCAATCATGTGGATTACCTTACCTTTAAAGGTAATACTGACAGTCACTTGGATTACCTTACCAATAAAGGTAATACTGACAGCCACTTGGATTACCTTACCAATAAAGGTAATACTGTCAATCAGATGGTTTACCTTACCTTTCAAGGTAATACTGACAATCATTTGGATTACCTTCTCAATAAAGGTAATACTGAAAATCATTTGGATTAACTTACCTTTAAAGATAATGTTGTCAAATCACTTGGATTATCTTGCCTTTAAAGGTAATAATGACAAAGAAGCTTGCTTTTGGACCTTTTTAGGAGGGTATTTTAAAAGGCGTATATAAATCCTGGGGAGGATATCCAGTTGAGTCATTAGAAATGGCTTGGTTGCATGCCTTTTGTGCAAATTGCACTGTTATATCTGCTAGAGATCAAGCTGTATGTTGTTTAAAAGTATACGTAGGAAAGCATAATAAATAAATAATTGCAAGTTTTATAGTATTTATTCAATGTTACTTAAATAAACTTTGAAAAGAAATGTAGTTTTGTTACTTTTTTATCCCCATGGAAATGATTGGGAAATATTAATTATTTGTGGTTCTGCAGTAGTCGACTGCAGTGTTCCCCAGTGCCGAATATGAAATATGTGGACTTGCATGATTCATTCTGTACAAATCGGTTCTTTTCAAATAATAGTTGAGATTTTATTTTTATGTTTTATCAGGTTCTCAATCATAATAAGTCCTTGTTTTCAACATCAGTCTTGGAATTAACATTTTTTTTTTCAGTAACTGGTACCATGAAGCTAATTGATTTCTGGTCAAGTTGTAAGATATGTCACAACGTTTTGCAAAGACTTGTTTTGAAAAGTTCCTTGATTGACGATGATCTTGAAAGAAAGAACAGGACTAATATGTTTGACCTTTTTTTCTTGGATACAGACTATTTCAGAATGGGCAATGTTATCAGCTGAAAGTCATATATATCAACAGTGTAATGAACTTGATAATGATTCATGCTGAATAACAACGGGTGATTTAGGTGTTTAGTTTATGGCAAATCATGTCATGTTTGCATACTTTATGATGAAGGGTGATCAGATCATAATAACTTTATGATTTTTCCATTCTGAATATGATATGGTCTAATAGATTGAGTGCCTGTCACTTAAGGATTTTCAGTTGTCAGTTGTCAGTTGTCCACTTAAGGATTTTCAGTTGTCAGTTGTCCACTTGTCAGAAAATACTTAACAAAATTAAAAAGATCACTTACTCAGGATCTGAGTTGTTTGGAGCAACTAAATGAATTTTCATTCTCAGATGGAAGTGTGCTTGCAGCAGTGACAAAAATGCTAATTCCAGTAAAATGCTAATTCCAGTACCTGTCTGTCATTTTTGCAAGTCATTGTGGGTAATTTCTTTGGTTCATTATTATTCTTTCACTACTTCAGTCCCTTACATCAGTGAAAACATTTCCAAATAATAACATTATACCAATTATACCCTTAGTTCCTTGCTGAAAATTAATTACCCACAATGATTTGTTAACGTGGTGCTGATTGGTCCAGAAATTCCTGCTGCATAGGTACATATTTGCTAAATATCATGCATCTAACTGAAATTGAAATTCATTGACATAACTCATTGTAGATGAGCACTTGTGTTGTGATGGTTTGTAGTTGTCATCTTTAATTTGGTTTTTTCTTTAGAAAATTTGAAAGGTATACCTGATCAACCAATCTGAAATAGACTTTAGTAGTGTTTACATCAGTGGAGTAAGAACAAAATGGCTTTGAATTTGTAAAACAGAATTTTAGTATGTCCTGTCATTAATTTTATGATCATAGACATTAAAATGAAGTTTTGACCTTCAACATGTAGTTCCAAGCTTTGGCTAAAGGTCCTATTAAAATATTCCAGTCCTACAAAGACAAATGGCACACAGTTTAATAACATAAGCAAGTTCAAGTATATATAAACAGGAAGCTGGGTTGCAAACACAGTGTAAACAAAAGATCTCAATGCCCACAAGCCTGTCTGTGAACTGCTAATACTTAATAAAGAGGGAAGGATTAGAGTCTTCATCAAAATGATGACCCTATTTCCTGACCAATTCATGTTTTGTTGATAGATATTTTAAATTTGAATGGAAACCATCTGTGCGATCAGATCTCTGTTTACCAATAATGATAAACAAGAACCAGTCTGTGTGGAGGTCTTGGATGAGTGTTCACAGATTGCAGTATGGATTATGGTGTTATAAAAAGCACATACATACCAGAGAGAGACAGAGACACACAATAACACACACACACACTTTATTTGGATACGTACATAGTTATTCAGACACCTATGTCATTGCATACTACATTTTTTGCTTTTTCTTGCATCAGATTCATAAAGCCTGTTTTGTGTTGTGTAGAAAATAATCGGAGCATTTGTATTAAGGACAACAGAACATTACTTATGGTTTTTACTACTCCTTCATTGATTCCGCTGAATTAAGCATTGTAGTGACTGCTTGTGGCTGTCCAGTTTGCATTGGTTTTTCTGCACATTAATTGCTTTTTTATGTTGTAATAACAGGTTACATTTTTTCAGTTGGAAATGTTTCCAAATTCCAGTTAATACTAACACATCAGTTGGTCAGTCATTATTATCCTCTGACTAATGAAGTTAGGAAGGATGTAACATTTTCCTCATTCCTTTGTGTATTTGTTGTTCATACATTCATGTGTTACCCCTCCCCCCCCCAGTATTATGTTGAGCCTTTGATATATTAAGCCGCATTTCACCAATGCTTGTCAAAATTCATATGTCAATGCATCTCAGGCAGAGTAACTTGACCATCCCAAAACTAGGTCACTGTGACTTTGCATGCACTCAACTGTTCATTTTTTACACTCCCAATATCTTGGACTCAATTTTACCTTCACATGAAAATTGGTATATAGATACATCTGGATGAGAGTAACCTGTGAATGCAGTTCTATATGAAGAATTTATTATCATGAGGCCAAGTCTTGTCATAAGACCATGTCTTGTCATATGACCATGCCTTGTCACAAGACCATGTCTTGTCATATGACTATGTCTTGTCATAAAACCATGTCTTTTCATATGACCATGTCCTGGCATAAGACCATGTCTTATCGTATGACCATCTCTTGTCATTTGACTATGTATTGTCATAAGACCACGTCTTGTCATATGACCATGTCCTGTCATTTGACCTTGTCTTGCCATATGACCATGTCTTGTCATAAAATCATGTCTTGTCATTGACCATGTCATGCTTGAGATTTGCTCATCAGAGACTGTTCACAAAGCACTGATATTTTATTTCTGTCAGTCTTGTAATCTTTGTCACTCACCAGAGAGAAGGGGCTTAACCCTTCCATTCATTGCATTCTCATATCTGTTACCAGTAACTGAAGTTTGTTCAATATGTCATGATCAGATGTTAAAACAAGTGATCAGTTTCATTTTTTTTTCATTGATAGTAAGGCTAAATACAGGCTAGATCTGCAGTTAAGGGTTTTGAAACTAAAATGATGGTGTCTAGTGCTTAATGATGGAAACTAAAAATAATAATTTTGGTTCAAAACCCAGACTGGTTAAGCTGTGTTTATCATCTTTAGATCACAGACCATTCTTTGTTGTGAGTACTCTTGTTTCTTTTTAATCTATTTGGGACTTTACAGGGCCCTTATGCTTATTTTTCCTCTCTCTCTCTTTTTCTTAAAAAACCTTTGCCTCCTTGAACTGGTTTTTGATTAGGTCTGTGTGAAATGTCTATCAATACAGGGTGCTATGACACTGATAATAAAGAATCTTGTCCCCTAAAATAGGGACTTCAGTCAGGCATGTTGTGTAGATGAGGACTGTCTTCTGACCAAAAGGGTGCAGGTTAAAATCCAATAATTAGATAGCTCAGGTCCACTACTCTTGTGTGACCTTGGGCAAGGCACTTTGCTTCCATTGCTTCCATGAGCACTAAATAAACTATTTATGTTGATGTGCCACAAGCACCCAATAAAATATGTAGTATAACGAGTTGAAGATTACATAACAGGGATGGCAAATAAGTTGATAAATTTATTTCATAACATTTCATTCTTATTTATGCATTATAATGCAGATATTTTATCACAGTGATGTTGATTTTATGTACCTATTCTCCAAGATGTGTTTAGTTCATATTTGTAGCCTCAAACACTTTGAAAAATGAAAAACAAATGACCATGTCCTTTTTTGTTTTATTCTATTCAGAATGAAGTCACAGTCATTGTCACAATTCCCATACAGCTACATGTATGTCGTTTGATTTTTTTTTTTTCATCACATTCTCAAGAGATAGGGCATCAGCATGTTTGATCATACAAGTGTTTCATTTTGCTTTTTCCCTGGCATTTGCTGCTGCTATGTGAACCAGTTTCCCATCAGACTCCAACCCAGCACTGCCATTCTTGCTGCCTGTCCACAAAAGTTTGCTGTGTATCGGGCAGGGGCTCTTTGACACCCTCCTTCCATGTACATGTATCAGAGATCTTCAAATACATGTATTTGCCAGACATGTTTTGAATGACACATTTTCTGAACAACCAGACATGGATCATAGAAATTTTCAAATATAATTATATCAACTTTTATTTGGTTTATTTATTCATTATACTCTGAAGCAAACACCTTAACAAAGAAAAATTCAAAGGTCACCAGAGCTGGTTTACAGATTGTTTCTTTGTCAAACAATGAAGAAACTTGATTCAAAGATGGTTACATTGTTTCTTTCTTGGACAGTCAGTAGATGTATCACAGACTAAGTGTGTTTGGTCATTATGTTTTCCCAGTTGTTTAAACACTGTAGTCACCTAGCTCAAAAAAGAAGTTGATGTGAAAGCCTATTTCCTGGGCGTGATAAAATCTGTGTAATTGAGTAATTGTCAAAGATTCTATGCTACAAGTATTGAGTCTTTCCCCACACACTGCATCATTTGTGTCATGGTTTGCATCACATGTCATCACTTAACAAGATGTGTGAAGCCTAGGCCTCAGTTAAGAAAAAAAGATACGGACAATAACGCCTAACTTTTATTATCATCTCTGAAGACTTATTTGATGACCTGATCAAAGAAAACTTCACCTTCTGTTGTTACCAGAAATTCATTTTAATTTGGTGTAGCATATTTTTGAGGTAGTGTGTCAGCTTCTTGTCAATTAATAATTAATTTTCAAAACAGTAGAGTGGAATAAAATATTGAGTGGAATAAAATAATAATATATTGATGAAGTTGTTAGAATCATTTTTGGAAAGAAAAAGTTACGTTTTATAAATAAGTAGCTTGAAAGGAAACAAGTTAACCATGGAAGGGTAACACTAGTACTAACAAGTTAACCATGGGAGGGTAACACTAGTACTAACAATTTAACCATGGAAGGGTAACACTAGTACTAAAAGCGGCATCAGGTCCAGAACCAAAAATAACATTTTCCAGTATATTTAATAATTAGGTTCATTACAGTTTTCTTTCTGTCACACCTTGTTTTATCAACTTTTAATGTTTTTATCTTAAATTTCACAAATGTGTGGCTGCCACATATATTTTTGTTTTTAAAAAAAATGAATGGCAATAGCCATTCAAATTTCAGGATCTCTCACACACATGGAAGGAGAGTATTCAACAGCCCCTGTGCAATTAATTAGTCTACTGTGTGCATTCAGGAGTGCATAGATAATCATTATTCCTTGCATATGTGTGTGTGTGTGTATATATATATATATATATATATATATATATATATATATATATATATATATATTCATAAGGTTGAAGTTCATAAAAATAAATGCACAGGAACATTATCAAAACTGTTTCCATGATCACATGTATTTAATTACTTTGTTACTTTGGAGGTTTGTTCTCCCTCCCAGTACAGTACAGTCTCCCAGTACAGTACGGTCTCCCAGTACAGTATGGTAGCAATGAATAAAATCCATTTTTCAAGATTGATTTAACCTTAAATATTCTGGCATACACTGGAACAAGTTCCAAGAAAATCCTTATGTTCAAGATGACTTTTAGCAGTTGCTTCACTCCAGACCAGCATGCCTGAATTAAGACACAGGTGCTTATATTGGATATTTCTAGAGGGAATTGAACAAGGGGGTGTTTGGGGGAGGGGCTGGGACATGTGTTGTAGTAAGTTCTGAGAAAATAGTGTGTTGTTCTCGATGCTTGTGCAGTTGCTTCTCTGCAGCCCGATATGTCTGGATCAAAGCTGTCCAGTCTGACATGTCTGGATCAAGGCTTATGCTTGATATTTCTATCTGAGGTCTGACCAGAGGTGGATGAGGGGTGGGGCAGGTTGGGTGATGGGTGCTTATTAAGACAATTGAAAGAATGTTATCTCAGATATGATATTAGAAACTGCCTGACAAGGTGAGGTCATTCTTCCCAACAGTAAAGTTTCTTTTGTAAGTAAAATCAGACCAGAGACATTTTAGCCATTTTGCAGATTTTAGCTGTGGCAGATGCAAAACATGAATATGAAAGTTCATAAAATCTGACTATACTGAAGTTCCAAATAGTTCTTTTATAATATTACCATGAACCTCAATATTAATTGTGGCTACATGGGAGTGTAAATAATGTTGACCTGCCATACAAAGGATGAAATTTGAATATTGCCTTCTCTTTTTTTCCCTCCATCTCTCATTCTCTATCTAGTAAAATCTGATTGTATCCTACAGCTGCTGGTTTGAACACCTTTTGCTCATTATATTTTTCTTGGGCCAGAATATGCTTCCATTGCAGTGACCCAAACATTCCGAGTTTGAAAAGAACTTGAAATTGAAAAATGCAGTATTTCAGACATATTGACTAAAATGATTTGAAAACAGAAATTAAGACCAAGCCAAGATGGCACAAACCCGCGTATGTGTATATTGGATTATTTACTCCAGACTTGAAAAACACTCTCAAGGTCATAGCTGAGACTTGTTGTAGGATAAAGCAATCTTATTTCTCTGGACCCTGTTAAAAATTTATCAATACCCATACAGTATATACTCATTTATAAGATCAGTCCAACTGCAAACTGCACAGACCCTAATCTGCTATTGCATAGCATGACAGAAGATCTGGGTCTGTACATTTAATTAGGAGTGATCAGTAGAAAAAAACAACATAGACACAGATCTGCAGGAGCATTATCTTAAGCAGATCAGGATCATTGTTTATTTGCAGTTTTACTTGACTTATAAGCGAGTATAGATGGTTTTTGTTCAGTGATAAGCCCTTGGTTGAAAATACCCCCAACCGGTTTCTTGAAAACTTGGGCAAGTATTTAATAAGGATATCTTTGATAATAAGTACACACCAGCTTTTGACAAATTCATTAGGCTTGTCCCATTGACTTGTTATGGGGAGAAATACTGTAAATGGCGGAAATAGGGTAGTTGGCCTGGTCCCATTATCTTCTCATGGGAGAAATCCAGTATATGTTTACAGTTCTGTAAGGTACATTTAGACGTACTAGAAGAGGGATAATATGTTGTTGCTCTGCATTGTAATTACCATCAGATAATTATGTTAAGTTGCCCTGTTGTTTCTGGCATGTGTCATGGGGTGGGTGAACGTTGTGATTTTTTTCTGGAAGGGAATGGGTGAACAGAATAAGTCAAAAATGAGAAGATTGGCCATTCAAGAGGTAGTTTATTGGATGAGACACTCTTACAAAACTGCTACCATATATACCTTCATATAGGTCAGATGCAGTTTGTTAGAATTAATTAGTAGAAAAAACAACATAGATCCTGATCTCATGGCACATTATGTGATGATATATCATGGTCCATGATGTTTTGCTGGTGAATCCTACTTGCACATGAGTATATATGGTAGATTGGTTGACAACAATTAGTGACTTTTTAACTAATGATAAAGATAGTCCAATTCCAGGTGAGTGATCAGATACAGTGAAAACAGTCTTAACCTTCGCACCTTGAGAAAGTTAGGAAAGTGGCCTCCAGAGATAGAGGTGCATTTTTATAGCAAGTTACTTTAAGGAACCATGAAAACAAAAGGTAGATGTTCAAGACAGGTGATTGCTAATTTTGTTCTCGGATTTGAAGAACAATGACTGTATATCATGTACTGGGATTACATATAACTTAGACAATTTTTTTTTTTTTCTTTTAAAATAGAAAAGTAAAAATGTGAACACTCACTTCATGAAATAGTAGTTCCTTTTCCCTATCATTCCAGCAGAATTTTCACTGACATTTTTTATTAATACAAGCATAATGGGATTAAATATCCAGTTGATGGGGTCAGATATATTTTATTCGAAAATGACTAATATCTAATCAGCCAACTTTGATCCAAGTTGAGCATTTTACTTTTCATTTTAGCTATTTGTTTTCTATCTTATTCTAAATTTTAAATATTTATTTTCTTGAAATCATGATCTTGTGTATTTAACTGATAAGAATTTTCAGAATACATATTGATATTTATTGAATGTTACATTGTTTATATGCTGTGTCTGCCTAAAGTGAGGTGTGATTTATATGATTTACTGCTTTTACTACATTTCCCTCTTGGGTTTTATTTAGGTTATGGTGACCAATGTAACTTCACTGCTGAAGACAGTCAAGTCTGTGGAAGATGAAGCAACAAGAGGAACACGAGCTTTGGAGTCTACCATTGAGGCCATCCACCAAGAGCTAAAAGTAATTCTTTTATCCACTTGTTTGATGGTTTAGAAATATTGTGAAATCTTTCTATAAAGGACTTTTAAGGAATCATACAATCTTGGCCTCCTTGTATAGGTGTTTGTAATATACAGGTGTTTGTAATATACAGCTTCTGTTCCAGGATGTGATTACCTGATTCATGCTAATTTGTCAAAAACAAATCACACTAAAAATGAACAGAATGTGCATACATTACAAGCCCATCCTTTTTTTCTTTGTGAGATCTGACCTGTTTAGAAAACTCACACCCCTTTTAAAGTCCAAAGAGGGGAAAAGTTAGCCCCAAATATTCAGCTTAGAATTTACCCTGAATATAGAGCGTAAACATAAAAGAAATGAAAAGAGGTGTTCCGAAATGGGGTTTTGTTGTGTTATTTGTTTGTGAGCCAGTGTCTTCAATATGGAGGTGTCTGCTGAGGCAGGTTTCACTATAATATTGTATTTAAAGATGCAATTACTATCTAGAAGATATCTGTGTTGATTTAAAAGATACAAGGGAATATTTCACTTGTGAAATGAAAACATTGTATTGTCACAAGTGGCAAAATATTTCTCCTTTATTGGTGAAATATTTCCTTATATCTACTACATAGGATATATTTTCATTTTCACATATTTTGAACGTGGAAAATGTGATTTACATGGATTGTCTCTGTTTGTGCCATTATGGTTTATGCTTCAAACCAATACATTGAAAATTTTATTACATAATGCTGGACTATGGTCAGTCCTTTGATGAATATTGGACTGGTGACTACATGTTGTGCATAATGGCTCCAACTTATGTACAGTAGTAACAGATTTGGAAATTTCTTCACTCCTTTATATGGCTTATTTAAAGATTCCGTACATTGGAAGGAAACTATATGAAAGTTGCAGGGTCATCTTTGATGCACTTAAAATTTGCTGATTATTAATGATTCAAAAATTGTCCATTATGTCATCCAGCCCTCCAGATAAGGGATTCTGTACTGCCATATGTGAAAAGAAATGATTTTAAAGAAATAACAAAGCCTATACCAATGTAAGTGGAGCCATGAAGGACAATATCATTTGAGCTCATTTGTACAATATTACAAGTGGGGGGGAGGGGTTTCAGTTGCATTAGTATTGTTGCCAATCTTATTCAGTTTTCAGACTGACAGGCATATGGTTCTGTTTTGAGCATCTGACCTGTCCATGGTAACTAAATGCATAATGAAGAAATTCATACAACCTGAAGTATTGGATTGAGCAGCTTCAGCTGAAAGCTTGCTTTACGCAGACTTTGAACTCAAGAAAAATCATGTGAGCTGCAAGAAAATTGATGTTGGATTGGCATGGGCATTGAGAAGCTAAATAGGTTCAAGTGACTCAAAAGGAAGTCATAGAGTGTAGATTATAGTATTAAGCCTTCTGCAGAGAGAATCTGAAGAAGAGTTCATTGTAATGCCACATCTGCTATTGTATGGTTAGAAATCTGGGTGGAATAAATTCAAAAGAAATGCTTAGAGATATGAACCTGAGTAGAGATAGATTCAAGAGAGTTTTGGGATTACAGCAGGCAAGAGAGTCAAGGAAAATGAAGCTGAACTTGTCCTCAAGCTACATGAAGAGTTTCGCAGTAATTGGTTTTGATCATTTTTCAGTTTTTTGTAAGTACAAGGATAAACTTTACCAATTTTTTGTGAAGCATACATCATAACTTGGAGATATACACTTGGAGAAGCATGGATAACAGGAAAAAAAAGACAGAATCAAAACCGAGCAAAAGGAAATCTGTTGTAGATGAAATAAGAGACATTATAAAGAGAAAAAAGCAAGCCAAGTTCAACCCTGACTCTCTTTTGAAAAGTGCAGATCTGCTTGTTAAAACAGAAAACACAGGAACCTTGAAAACCTGGCACAGGCTAATGTCAACAAAAGAAAAGAGTGAAAGAGAAACTTGATATGTATGAAGAACTTTGCAAAAAGTCAGAAATGAGAATGACTTAAGAAATAGATTATCATTGGTAGGATAGAGAATACAACAAACAGTAATGATGTTTTATAGAAAAAGTAGTCCACAGTCCTACTGTGAGTAAGTTTAGACATAGAATATAGTAGACTACAGTCCTGCAGTGGATAAGTTTAAACATGGAAAAAAGTTGACTACATTCTTACTGTGGGTAAGTTTAGACAAAGAAGAAAGCAATATACAGTCTTACTGTTGGTAAGTTTAGACAAAGAAGAAAGCAATATACAGTCTTACTGTGGGTAAGTTTAGACAAAGAAGAAAGCAATATACAGTCCTACTGTTGGTAAGTTTAGACAAAGAAGAAAGCAATATACAGTCTTATTGTGGGTAAGTTTAGACAAAGAAGAAAGCAATATACAGTCTTACTGTGGGTAAGTTTAGACAAAGAAGAAAGCAATATACAGTCTTACTGTGGGTAAGTTTAGACAAAAAAGAAAGTAATATTCAGTCTGAGGAGGGGTAAGTTTAGACAAAGAAGAAAGTAATATAGTCTTACTGTGGGTAACTTTAGACAAAGAAGAAAGTAATATACAGTCTTACTGTGGGTAACTTTAGACAAAGAAGAAAGTAATATAGTCTTACTGTGGGTAACTTTAGACAAAGAAGAAAGTAATTTACAGTCTTACAGTGGGTAAGTTTAGACAAAGAAGAAAGTAATGTTTTATGACAACACTTTATGGAGTTGTGGACTCTATTAAAACATGGCTCTTCAATTTTCCCTGGATTTACAATGTCTTCTGGCAAATTTTTATGGATTTATGGACCCTGCTTTGTTTTTTAATTGCATTATATTCGTGGGATGTTCATAACACAAGAATACATTTGTAGTATATTATTCCTTGTTAAACATGATGTTGTATATTAGAAGCATTTGAAGACTTCTGTTTATTACATAAGTAAAAGTAAAGCAGAAATGAATGTTTATTGCCTAACATTGCACAAGGCCATATGGCCATATGTGACAGTAATTTATGGTCAGGTTCATTGCCTTCCATGGTGCTATCTTGTGAAGTGGATTCTACGAAATTGTATTTAGTATCCATTGCAGAGAGAAGCAGTCATGTCATTCTATATCTAGGATGGTGGACACGGTTTTGTGAGTCGGAATTGTTCTGAATACAGAAATGTTTATGAATAGTGAAAGCTGCACCATAATAAACAGATGAAATTGTTCATTTGTACATTTATATTGTACACTTGAAACAGAATTTCATTGATAAACAAAGTATAAAAATATTATTTTCAGAATGGTGGGTGTATAAAGTTATGTTTACAATACTCTTGTTGAAATACAGTTAAAGAATTTTGTCATGATCAGTTTATGCTATCATTACATGTATGTCATGATTATGTAATCAATTCTTTTAACTGTATTTTTCATTGCCTTTGTCTTGAGGGGTACGTGTGAGTGGGGATAGCTTATTCTGGATGATTATAATTAGCATCAATAAATAAAGTTGTTTATTATTAGTATTATTATAAGTATTTCCATTGGCAGGCATATGAAAGCAACCCAGAAACAGACAAGAAGGCTACAGCTGAGGACCTCATCAGATATACTAAACCTATCACCACAGCAACTGCCAAGGCTGTTGCAGCAGGCAACTCGTGTCGCCAAGAGGATGTGATTGCAGCTGCCAACATGGGCAGGAAAGCTGTCTTTGATTTGCTTGGAGTCTGCAAGGTATAAACAGATATAAATAAATGTTAATTCCCTGGGGCTACATGTCTGTGGCAAGATGCCCCAGTGCTAGACATCACTATAAACTGCCACACTGCAGACATCATGACGATGTGACTGAAAAATTGTTACAGCTACATTAAAAACACAGACAGACACGCACACACATACGCACACACACACACACACACACACACACCAGCAACCATTTGTAATAATTCATACTATATAGCAAGAGATAGTTCATACAGTTTAGCAGGTGACTTCATACCATATAGCATGAGACAACTCACACAATATAGCAAGAGACAATAAATACCTTATAGCAGATGACAATACAATATAGCAGGAGACAATACATTCCATATAGCAGGAGATTGTTCATACTATATTGCAGGAGACAGTGCATGCCATATAGCAAGTGACTTCATACCAAACAACAGGAGACAATTCATACTATGTAGTAGAAGACAATGTATACTTTATAGCAGGTGACTTCATACTATATAAAAGTGACTTCATACTGAATAGCAGGTGACTTCGTATCATGTAGCAGGAAATAATGCATACCATTTATACTGTATAGCAGAAGGTGATTCATATCATGTATGTACAGACAATTCTATTTAATTTCATCAATTTAAACAAAATCATCAAAGTTACATTCATCCTGTAATCTTCTTCATTGTGCAGGCAGCGGCTGCCACAGGTGAGACTGCGAGGTCAGACAGAGGACCATTGTAGCAGGAAGAAAGTGTGCTGCATCTTACAACAGTCTCCTTGAACAAGTTAATCAGGTGAGATACTGACTTAGACTTTATATCCATGCTGACATTATAGTGCAATCCATTTGGAGGTTCAGTTTGATTGCTTGTCAATATCACACACCTTTGGAAACGTTATTTTTACCTCTGTTAAATCAGTGGACTTGTCACAATTGTTGTGGGTTATAAGTTCCAATAGATTGCTTCTTATTTGTTTTCTTTATGTTTTTTTTTTTCTTTCTTTAAGATCCAGGTGTACTGCCCCTGAACAGTGCCACTGCTTATGCCAACTCTATTTGTAGAAACAAGATGGAGTAGAATTCAGTCTCCTTTTAATAAGTAGCATTGACTGCGTGGTTTATGCTGACATATTAGATCACGAAATTGAGGAATTGTTCAGTAGAATTGTGTTGATGAGTTCAGTTTACGAGTGCAAATCAAGTTATGAAACTTATAGTTGTCATATTTGTATTCAATAGATAGATACAGGTGTTGAGTTCTTCAAGGGAAACAACTCCTACATTTGTCAGTATTGCACATAAACTTGATTCATATTAAATTATTAGCTTAATCTTTGTATTTTTAAAAAAAAAATTATTTCTGAATATTACATTATGTTATGGTAATGATCATTAATAAAATATATATACACCTCTCTCTATATAACTTGTGAGCAGTGCGATCCAATCCATAAACATCCACAGCATAAGTTAGAGAGCAAGGGTAATTTAATTTTGGCAAATACTAGTGGAGCTCACTGCTTTTATTCATAAATGAGAACTATAATCTTCTTTGTCTTAGGCGCAAATTTTGATGAAGTTTAAATATTATTGGATCTTACATTTTAAGAAGCCACTTAAAGTTAGTGAATTTATGACAGACTTTAATATAAATCAATTTGACATGCAGTACTCGCAAATTAGAGCACCAGTCAAGTTGGGGTTTCATTCTCACTTTCAAAGCACATGCTTCCATTGTAAGCAGACATACTAGAATTACCTTTATTACATGTGGTGCCAAACCCATCAATATGTTTGCATGGGGTAATTCTTCAACATACTAAATATCACAGTAAACTTTGTTGATTGTACATGGCAGTGACAGAGTACAACTCTGTCTTGTTCTAGTAATCAGTGGTGGCAAACTCCTGGAACACTACATCAGAATCAAAATTATTTGACCAAAAAGAACGAGCATAGACAAAAATATTTATGTCTTGGAATGTTATCACTGCAAATTTTGAAGAACAATCCACAGATTAGCCAAAGCCAACACTTGTCTACTGTGAGTGATTTTAACAAGAATTAAGCTGCCTTACACCTTGATGTTACAGTAACTTAAGCAACATGATGTAACTGGCTAAAGACAAAGACATTTAATCTGTTACTTATGTCATTATGTCAAAGGACAATTACAATATAGATAGCTGTCAAAATAAAGAAAGGTAAGTTGTCTTGTAAGCACTTAATTAGGTTCTCGTGGAAATGCTCACAGCCATTGCTATTATAATTGATTGACTCTTTTAGAAATTAAATAGATATAAATAGAACACTTAATAGTTAGAGTAGTCATTGAAAACCGGTCATTAAAGAGTCATTGAATTTTAGATCTCCTAATCTGTATGAATCCTTTATAATGAGTCAGAATTCTAGAATTTCATGACATCATTACAGAAGTTTTGGTTCCTGGTTGTCTGTCCTCCTGACTTAAGTTTCTGCAGCATTACTTTACCAAAGCTCATTGATTTCAACCAAATTTGGCATTCAGCTTTGCATTGGCAAATTCTTCCAGAAGCCCCATTTCCAGCATGCCATATTATTATTAGAAAACTTGTGCTGCTGATTGCCCACGTTTCTGACTGTGATTTCTGCAGCACTACTTTTTGAAGGATTGTTGGAGGTCAAGCAGAAATTTAGCATGCAGCTCTTTATTGAGGAGATCTTTGACATGATAATTTATTTAGAGGAGTTATGGTCCCTGAAAGCTGATTCTCCTAAGTTTGGTTTCCCCCCCAATAATTCCTCCTGTTGCACAGCCTAGCAAATTATTTCGAGCAATAGTTTTAGTTTGCAATATAATGGCTGGGATCCCTAATAACTTCATTTGCCTGGTATGTTTTAATAATAAATGCTTACGAAAGTTGGACATTGATGGGAGTTGTTCTTTTTATACAGTAGACAAAAATACATTAAAATGCTACAAGATTTTGTTGTACAAGTTAGATTTTACGCTTTAGAATTGCACACAGCAACATCGCATATCAGCATCATTGAGTTTATGCTGTCATGATGCCTATGTGATAAATTGAATGACAAGAAGAAGACCAGAATCATTCCCTGTCACCTGCATCTGGATAGACAAGGATCTGAACAAACTCTTGTCAAAATTTGTGTACATTTGCATGGCATTTATTATTATTGACAGTAATATGATACGCCACTTGCTGAAAACATTTCATGATGTAAAACTTAAGTTCATATAATAATTTCACATTTTTCATATAAAAAACCCAATTTCCTCTATTTGTGATATCTCCATTCAGAAATTAGTTTTGCTGTCTAAAGGGATGATGACTATTTATATGTTATGTAAATTGAACATGCTTTGGATTTTATAAATGGATTTTTAATGTATGAATAATAATAACTGCCATATTATTCACGTCTAGATCATGCAGAAACCATCCCATGAGTCGAAGCAAAATCTGACAGTATTGTCTAGACAGGTGGCAAATGCTGTGGCTGAGATTGTACAATCTGCTGAAATGATCAAAGGTAGGTTCAGTCACTGTCTGCAGTACAAAATAATTGTAATAATTTGTAAAACCCGCCTCATTATAGTACAGGTCAGCATTCTTCTGATATGTATGTATCTATGTATCACCTGCTGAGTAAGTGAGATAGAGTTCAGTTTCTGATCATCACCAGTATCAGGTTGGTGTTACATGTTGAGGTTGTGCTGTGATCACCTTTTACAATGGAGTTTTATTGATGCCACCTTTCACTTAGCTTTGCAAGCACTTGTTTCATTTCATTAGCATATGTTCATTTCATTTATGTATCTGCATGTAAACAGTACATGTACACATTTAACATGGGTGCTGTATATATCTACCTATAGGTCAGGTCCAACTGCAGAGAACAAAGAAACCCTGATATGCCATCACATAATGTGCCTGCAGATCAGGGTCTTTGTTGTTTGTTCTACTGATTGCTCCAAAGAAACTATAGACCCAGATCTGCTGGTACATTATGTGATGGCAGGTCAGGGTCTGTACAGTGCATATGGATTTGACTTATAAGGAAGTATATGTCACATGTTTGAAGATTCATGTGCTGTATTCATCAATGACTTCTTATAAATAGAAAATATCTGTCAGCCTTCAGTGAACTTTGAAGAATTACTTTTATATGGCACATTATACAGGGATAAATAATCAAAATCATGTTAACAAGATCTTTTGTTTTCTTACTGTTATCATGTCTGTAATAAATGCCTTTGTCCCAACACCACCACCACAATAACCACAATTGGTTGCTTGCTAGATCTCTTGGATTCATTTTCAGATCTGTATAATGGTAAATTTGTATTCTTTGTCATCATGGTTTGTTGACAGTATAATGGTCCAAACCATGCAGTTTCTTTTTTAAGTTTTTGCAGACTGAAAAATTTCAAATTTAACCCCAAACTGGTACCATTCAATAACTACTTTATGACTTTTTTCACATTTATAATTTCACAGATATGGTTTTTTTAATTCTTCTTTTTAAATACAATATATTGAAGTTTTGTATCATAAATTCAAAGAAGATACATTCTTTAAATAAGATGTAGTCTGTGTCATATTCAAACAATCAGCTGGATTTTTTTTCATTTTTTTCAAGTAGAAATTGGCGTATATACCTTCATGCTAGGTTAATTTTCAGGGAAATTCAGAAGAGTTTTGATTTGCAGATACTTGAATTTAGTTAGCTATGTGCTGATAAAGGAGTAGTGTCTAGTGGCACATCTGCACAATAATGGCTATGTTGCAGTATTGCATACTTATCAAATACATTTCATCATACAAGTTGTCAGAGCAGTATGCTCAATTTATGAATGTAAGGGTAGATTAAATAGTAGATATTAAAACATAGATAACAGCATTTTATTGACCTATTAGAGAATGTTAACTCTTAAATTAATACAACAGTCCCGTGCTTTTGTATAGAATGGGGGGGGGCTATGTTATTGGTTGTTACTGTACGGTAAAATGACTAATATGAAAAATGCTTGTGCAATGATCAAACTGCCCCGTGTGTGCCAAGATAAATCAGCTTTAACAATTTTACTTACCTCTTGTATTTAATTTAATGAAAATTTATAAAATTAAATGAAACAAAATCTTGTATTAAATTAGGCATATGCTAACATTAATCTACATTAAATCATATCTGAGTGTGATAGTGCTAAAGTTCTGACATGCTAATAAAAGTCACTTTACACATTATTCATTATAATTATTTTCCTTAATCATTACTTATTTTGTGAGTCCATTGTGGATGCTTGTTATGTCAATGAATTTATAATAGTGAGGTTCGTTATAGCAAGGGACAAGAAACAACTATGAAGATACATGCTGCTACAATACAACTTAATTTAAAAAATGAAAATCTGGGTAGGCTATTGACCTATTGCTATCTGGGTAGACTATTGACCTATTGCTATCTGGGTAGACTATTGACCTATTGCTATCTGGGTAGACTTTGACCTATTGCTATCTGGGTAGATTATTGACCTATTGCTGTACATCATGAATCTGCTTAACTTAATCTTACCTCGATTTAACTCTTTGTTTTATATGACAAACAAATATGAAATGGTTCCTTTAACTGCTTTAAACTGCACATTCCAGTATCTTTTTAGCTTAAGTTGTACATGTTTTGCATTCATTTATGTGTCAAAGCAGTATGCTACTACGTGATTTGATATGTTGTACTTAAATGATAATAATGATATATGGTAAATGTTTGATCTTCATAATTCCTGAGGAGCGTTACTTACTCCAAGCATTTAGTAATTCAGATTGGCAGGTCCTATAAAGTACTTGCATATCACTCTTGTTAACTGCACACATATTTATAAGGATATATTAATTACAGATTGTTTGGGTAATATTTGAATATATTAATTATAAATTGTTTAGCTATTATTTAAATATATAAATTATAAGTTGTTTAGCAAATATTTAAATATATTAATTATAAATTGTTTAGCTAATATTTAAATATATTAATTATAAATTGTTTAGTTAATATTTGAATATATTATACATTGTTTAGCTAATGTTTGGATATATTAATTATAAATTGTTTAGTTAATATTTGAATATATTATAAATTGCTTAGTTAATATTTGAATATATTATAAATTGTTTGGGTAATATTTGAATATATTATAAATTGTTTGGGTAATATTTGATTATATTATAAATTCTTTAGTTAATATTTGAATATATTCATTATAAATTGTTCAGTTAATATTTGAATATATTAATTATAAATTGTTTGGGTAATTTTTGACTATATTCATTATAAATTGTTTAGTTAATATTTCAATATATAAATTGTTTAGGTAATATTTATTTCTTATACATTCTTGTGAATCTGCTGAATAATAATGTCACAGACTTTGACAAACAAGAGTTGACTGTATATGCATCCATATTACAGACTTTGACAAACAAGAGTTGACTGTATATGCATCCATATTACAGACTTTGACAAACAAGAGTTGACTGTATATGCATCCATATTACAGACTTTGACAAACAAGAGTTGACTGTATATGCATCCATATTAGAGACTTTGACAAACAAGAGTTGACTGTATATGCATCCATATTAGAGACTTTGACAAACAAGAGTTGACTGTATATGCATCCATATTATAGACTTTGACAAACAAGAGTTGACTGTATATGCATCCATATTACAGACTTTGACAAACAAGAGTTGACTGTATATGCATCCATATTACAGAAATGTTTTAAGTACCATGGGATTAAGCAAATTAATAGGTGTTGGTTATTAATTAAACTGTTTTCAGCTGATTGGGCCACAGATGCAAATAGAGGAAAATAACATGTAAACAAATTCATAGAAAAGCAGGATGAAAGCAAATTATGACTACATGTCAACAAACGAGTTGCTTATTTTCAAGAAAAAAATCTTTACCTGTTGTTTTTCATTTGCAGGTTTCAAAACTAAAAAATGTATGAATTAAAATGTTATGAATATACAATTTGGGGAATCGACTGCTAGATAGTTGTGCCAGCTGTAGTATAGGCAAGGCATGAGTATCACTCATTCTTTCAGTGGCATTAGTGAGGGTTTCATTTTCAAAAACATTTTTATGATCATGCATCTCCAACGCAGTGAGGAATAACTATCATGCTTGGATTGTAGAATCTGAAAACTTTGACCTTTGAAATCCATGCACACCTACCCTACTTCTGACTCTGCAATGTCAAGTTTATCTTTATGGTGACAAGTACCAAATTTGTGTTGGATGGCAATCATACTTTGAATGTAGAATCAGTAAGCAATGCTCTCTCATATTCTTGCATACCTACCCTTGCTTTGACTGTCTGATGAGGTCAAGGTCATTTGAAAATCTTGTTTTAAGTTGACAGTTAAAGTTTTATTGTACAGCCACAAGCCTCTAAGCCATGGAGGGATAGTTGTTATACATGTAATGTAGAATCTTTAAGCACTGCCCTTTAATATTCATGCACATCTACCCTTCTTCTACCCTCTTGACTCGTGTAAGGTCAAGGTCATTTGAAAGCCAAAAATACACCATGTATTATTTTAAAGGAGAGTGGGTGAGACATCATTCCTGGAAATTTTGTTTTTCATTTGTTGCATACCATGAAATTCATTTATCTCGTATACATCTAAGGAATCAACCATAGAAAAGATGCTTTGCACAAGGCTCTGTTTTGATCTGCCTAATTTTTTAACATTTCTAAATCTTTTCCTTTTCTTTCTCACCTCTTTATGTTCTGGCTTTCTGCTTTTTGGCATGCTAGTCTTTCTGAATTTTGTTAATTTCTTTAGTGTTTTTTTCAACTTGTTTGCTGCAGCACACAGACGGAAAAATCCGTTTCAGATTGCCTATCGAAAAACTTGTTTCTCCTCAGGTCTGGACTTTTCTGTTGTCCCTTGCTGTTGTTTTCCATGTTTGTATTGTATTTTTTCGGTTCCCTGTTCCCACGTTAACACCTTTAATTGAGATGTTAAGAAAGTTGTCTTCAACAAATTTAGCTTTGCCGACAAAGCTTGCTGTATACACTAATCTCCTGTGAGGCAGCAGTAGTAGCGACAGTCGACTGAATAAAGTTTTGAATTTACCCCAAAATAATGATTAATATTAAAGTAGTTACCTTTCGTAAAATCAGCACTTACTCAACAACTCAAAATGTCGTCGATAAAATGTCGCTTCTTATACAGATGTATCTTAGTGCTAGGAATCTTGGAAGAGATTGGACATAAAATTGTGTGTTTGTGACTTTTGTTCAGGATACACAAGCAAATATTGCAAGTTTTTCTGGGGCTTCCTTGGGTATTGCTTGTCCACACAATACACATAATTTTGTGAAAAGCTTATTGTTGAAAATATTCCTGCAAGACTGATTTGATTGGTTCACCAGTTATTACCCCAGCAGCAACAGCAACTTGCCATAAATAAGTTAAGGGAAAATAAAGGAAAAGAAAAGAAAATTGTAAAAAATAGAAATTTTCACACAGACCTTTCCTCCATTTTGCAGTGCAATGTGAACATGATTCTTCAGCATGTGCTCTAATTTTTATTGACTTAACAGGAATAATGTGGCCACTGCCTATATGCGTATTTATTAATTTTATGTAAAATACCCTGCATATCTAGAACTCAGTATTGGTTAAATTTAACCTTTTTAATGAATAGAGTTCCATTTAATTGTGGTAATTGTTGGACTCCCCCCCACAGCTAATTTATACAACATCTAATTGATTCCTGCCATGACCCCCTTCTCACACTAATTTGTTTACATAATATTCAGTATGTATAGAAAAACAACTTTCTTAGCAGTCAGATGCAAGCTGAGAGATTGGGTAAATATTTGATTATTTCCAATTCAAAATTAATTTGTTCTTTAATATATAATATCTTCTCACTGGAATACATGTGACAAATCTTTCTTTTCTAGTGCTCACAGCAAAACTTTATTTCTTAGCTACATCTGTCTTGAGCCAGAGCTAAAAAGAGGCTTTAAAACTTCATTCCCCCTGGTTATTTTATACTCCTGCTTGTATCTTAAAGATTGTATGCAAGTTACTATGATAAGCATGACAGAAGAACATTGCAATCCCCTCTTCTCTAATCTTCCCTTACTTAAATCAGCATGACTTTCATTTAGATGCCTGTTAGTACCCCATAGCCCTTTACCTCATACAAGCAAGCGCCTTTTGACGCCTCTACCGCATTCGCATACAAGCTCCTTTGACGACTCTACCTGAGTCGCATACAAGCGCCTTTTGACGCATCTACACCATCTGCATGTAAGCTCCTTTGGACGTCTGCTGTAAACATCAGCCATTTTGAGCGGGTTTTCGTAGCGCCACCTTCGGGGAAAACCCCATATTAGACACTACATTCATTGGTGTAAATGACCATTATGTCAGATCACTTGGTCGCTGTTTATGCTCTGGTTGAAATCTGCTATTTAAAGTAACTGGGTTGTATTCTCCACTCTCCAAAATGGAGGTCGCGGATTTCGTTCGGTACTTACTCGAGTTTTCACGATTAGAATCACAACTATGAAAGCTTCAATAACTTAGATAAAGGCTCTGATAATGATATAGGAAGCCATTAGTTTTTATAAATTATCAAATTCAGCTGATTTAGTGATGTAGATGCAGACAAAGAACTTATACATTTCAAGTATGAGAAATGACAGCTACGGTTGGTCACGCGGCTTCACTGACTTGACAGTGAACGAGTTCTCTCAAGATTTTAAAGCACATAAAAAATTTTTCTATGAAAAATAATTATACAGCTATAACGATCTGATTTTACTCTTAAATCTTTCCACACATAATATATGTGTACCAAAAACGTAAAATGGTTAAATTGCTGTTAAACATAACATACACTTCACTGCTTAATAGGCCTATGTGTATGGATTAGACTAGGTAACAGGTGTTCTATTTATAGCACACTGCACTGGGTAACTTTGCTACATGTGTATCGAAGGACTAAAAAGCCATACACTCTATAAGGTAAAGGGATAGCAAAAGGTCAAGATCATCAGGTCATTGTTAAATGTGGCACATTTGGCATCTTCTCACAAGAAATATGGTGGCTTCAGGTGAGGCTGCAGTCTTCACAGAGAAGTTGTTCATTTCAATACCCTCATGTAACTAGTGTTTAACAAAGGGCGTTGTTTTGAATAGCCTCATTTTAAAAGAATTAATATGGTAAAAGGTTAGATGATGGAACTGTTAAAGAATTAATATGGTAACAGGTCAGATGATTGAACTTTTAAAAGAATTAATATGGTAAAAGGTCAGATGATGGAACTGTTTTAAAAAAAAGCTAATATAGGAACAGGTCAGATGGTGTAACAATTAAAAGAATTTATATGGTAACAGGTCAGATGAGGGAACTTTTAAAAGAATTAATATATAACAAGTCAGATGATAGAACTTTTAAGGATAGGTATACCGCTTGACACCTTTGGGAAGAACCAGCTTTGGAGTGTTTCATATTGGGCACTCAGGATGGTATACTGGAAGCTTATTTTGTGGACCTACACAAAGATTTTAATTGTGTGACACATCTGAACTCATGCTTTACAGCGTCTCCATAAGACGCTAAATCTAAAACAGATGGACTACTTATTTGTTGGAATTCCATGCAAAACTTCAATATCAGTAATTTGGAAATTTTACCCAGTATTTTAAGTTAATGGCTTAATTAGGTTGCACATTTTTATGATTAAGTCAGTCAACAGAATTTGATGAACACATTTGATGAGTTGACTGATTCAAATGATCACCTTTGCTAATTTGACAGATTTTAACAATCGCGCTTGATGAGTTGACAGATTGCATTAATCACATTTGGCGAATCAAGATTGTAAAGATTGTACTTGATGAATTGATAGATTCAGATGGTCACAATTGCTAATTTGACAGATTGCAATGATCTCAGTTGGTGAATCAAGATTATAAAGATCGTACTTGATGACTTGACAAATTCAAATGATCATACTTGCTAACTTGACAGATTTTAACAATCGTGCTTGATGAGTTGACAGATTGCATTAATCACATTTGGCGAATCAAGATTGTAAAGATTGTACTTGATGAATTGATAGATTCAGATGGTCACAGTTGCTAATTTGACAGATTGCAATGATCTCAGTTGGTGAATCAAGATTATAAAGATCGTACTTGATGACTTGACAAATTCAAATTATCATACTTGCTAATTTGACAGATTGCAATGATCTCTGTTGGTGAATCAAGATTGTGAAGATTGTACTTGATGACTTGACAGATTTTATTTTTCACACTTGATTTTTGGCTTGATGTTACTCTGCTGGAATGAAAAATTGGAAATCATTAGTGCAGTTAAATCAAGAGATGACATCTGCCTTAGGCCCAACAAGTCTGAAAAATATCTGTGTTATCCAGACTGGGTTAGTGATTGTGCAGCAGGTTCTAAGAATTTATACCACATACCATATTGGATCTAAAATCCCACACGTGTCATAAAAAGTGCACAGCTTTCTAGTGGTCAACACTTGTATAAAAATTGCCACTTGTAAGTGCAAGCATCTTGATCCTTGAATCCCGCATGGGAGGGAAGTAGCTGCTAAAATCTGTGTAAATCATGTTTTTTTCATAACCTTTCACCAGGTAATGAAACCCAGTGTATCATTACCACTTAAGTTTTTGGGGCAAATGACAAAATGGATCATACCTATATTTCATTTGGTGCAACCATATTGGGAGAGCGAATCAACATCCAGAGTTGAGAGTTCCCAACAGGAACAAAAGGAGTTAAATCTGCTAGTGTGTACATGCGATGGGGAATACTGCTTACGACATCATTTGTGTGTACTTATTATACTGAAATTGAACCTCATGAAATATACACAGGTCATATTTTTAAAGTACACAGAATAATTATTATGGAATACAGTACTCAGATTGCTTCTTTGTTGATTTGAGGTAGACTGGAGGAATCTTGGAAACTCTGAGGAACCACCTACTTAGGATGGGTAACCACTTGTTCATACATATGACAGAATCAGCGATCAAATCCAGAACTGCAGATTAATAGAACAAACAACTTACAACTGGCCCCATAGTCACAAAACTTTTGAGCACAAAAATAAGTCTAGGGCTTGGAGCTTCAAATTCAAAAACTGTACATATATTTGACTAATGCTTATAGATTCTTATAAGATAACCCCATATATTTTGTGTATCAAATTTCACTCCAAGTTGATGAAGATCAGAATGTTCCAAATTTGAGCACAAGTTCAGGTTTTGTGCTTAGACTGTTTTTTGACTATCAGACCTGCTGTACCATCCAAACCCATTTTCTACTACTCAAATTGTGCCATGATAAAATACTAAAATATATTCCACCCCCTATGTAGTGTTGATTCTTTAGTCTTGTATCCCCATTACCTAGTTTTACCAAATGTATATGTTCCTTTATATATCTGTATTGCTTGTCCGACTTTACTATTTCAGTTTCTGTTGTGCCATGCAATTCTTACATCATTATTTTATGTAGCCTTTTTTTGCAAGCATCATCATATCTATCCTAAGACTTGACATCTTTTAATAGGTTCTTGTACATAAATATCCCATACATTGCCATGAAAATTTTAATGAAAAGCTATGAGGTAACTTGATGTAGAGATACACACATACGTATGCACACAAAATATTTGATTGTGATAAAGCAGTGCTCTTCAAGTAGGGCTGGGATTGATTGTTGTATTGTACTGTGCCTAAAAATATCATGTATTGTTCCATCTTTATCATGCATGAAAAAAAAGTGTTTGAAATTTTGCACCCAGGAAATGCATTTATAATACCTTGTCATGAAAATGTTACTATCGGCAAAACCACAGTATGTTGCTTTGTGTTGTGATGTATGTGGCCATGTATACTGGTAATCATTTTCATGTAGTACATGTATTACATTAATTACTTCTACCATGGCATTGTTGTCTCGTTGTAGTATTACATTAATTACTTCTACCATTTTATTGTTATTTCATTGTAGTATTACATAAATTACTTATACCATTTCATTGTTATCTCACTGATCCTTTTTATTACGAATTTTCACCTTCATTCTTATTTACATCTGTATTTTCATCTGTATTCACAGTTAATTCATCCTAATTGTGTTTTCTTAATGAGATATAAAATTTAATAATTTAAAAAGCACATGTTGAAAGTAATGGACTCAATCATTTTCACAGTGCAGTTAGTTTTTAGCACTCACTCTGATCATGCGTGAAAACTTAAATATTTTGAATTTTAGAAACATTTCCATTGTTAAATCTTCAGACCTTGCAAGTGATAATTGGTATACGTACATATGAAGAAAGGTCACTTGGAGACTTACTTTGTACCTATACAGAATTGTTCACTAGAGGTAACTGTGTTATTATATCCACTGTAAAAGTAAAACTGACACTACAGTGACCTTGACCTAAATTATTCACCTTGACCTTCCTTTCTTTCTCAGACTCATTAGAGATCAAATGGTCTCATAGTGCACCAGGTAACCTTTGACATTTGGAATGCAGGCTTCTAGAGTGTTAATTCCCATGCTGTCTAGTTTTCTAACAATCTTCTAGCCACTAAGAAATTCTATGATGTCAGAAAACTAGACCCCCACCTGTTTTATTTTAGTTGTTTTACCTGTTGTTTAGGGCTAGATTTAAACTGTTTTTACTTCATAAATCATCTTTCATTTCATCATGCATGGTGTGTATTGCTTAATCACAAAGTGTATCAGGACACCTGTTTAGCTGATAGTTATATGTTATAATTGATTAATGTTTAATCAGAGATTTTGATATTCAAATATTTGCCAGTGTTTTAAAAAATTTTTTTTTTTACAAATTTAAAATTGTTAGTTCTCCTTAACATGTCTTCAGTCACCCTTTTACTTGAAACAGTAGTTGCAGTCACTTGTTCCACAACACAATAATTGTTTCATGCATACATTAACAAATCGTAATGTTTAGACCAAATGCATCTCAATTTTCACTTCCATTGGTCACTTATACTTCTTGTATTTAACTGTACATGATTTAAATCCAAGTGTTAATAGTCTCTTCTCTACCATAGCATAATGCAACCATAGGTCAGTGTCTGTTGTTTGTTTAAAATCACACATACAACGAACAATGTAGAACTTGATCTGCTGGCATGTTACAATGACAGATGGCTGGCATATTTTACAATGACAGATGGCTGGCATATGTTACAATGACAGGTGGCTGGCATATGTTACAATGACAGATTGGTTCTGTACTGTTCACATTTAAGTGAGCATTATAGTGTCTGCTCCAATTGTCACATAGAACCAGTTCATGATGGTTAATTATTCATGATTCTGTGCATTATTTTTAAACTGCTGAAGTAAAATATATTCACTGAATGCATGGAACATTTGATCTTTGCAACTTAAAACAAAATATTTACTAGTGCACATGATCTGTGTAGCAACTGGTGCAGACCTCTATTGCAGGTCGGGTAAATACAGTAGTATACATACATACATACATATACGTACATACATGCATACTTGCACACACACACACGTACATATGTTGATCACACCTCATATTAAAACCATTTCATACACTTGTATCTCTACACAGTGACTAGACCTAATGCAGGTCAGTCTTTCCTCTCACTTGTCAAGTTCCCCAAAGTGCATGTTGAGAATTCTTGCATGAGAGTGCCAAACCCTTTCACCCTTGCCCAATCCCAACACTTTCCCTTTTAATGTACTATAGAAGAATTTTACATACAATCCATATGACCATTATCAGAAAACATGGCATGATGTCACATAGCACATGTGGGTGCCACTCATGGGTACAAGATGCCAGTGGCCTTGTGAAATATATGCCACTTTAGTGTAACCTGTATGTAAAACTGATGAAACATTGCTTCTAACATGAAATGGTTGCTAAAGTCTGGAAATGTAGGAAAATGGAGGAGTGGGAGTCATTAACATCCACAGTGGGGGTCAAATTATTATTTTTGCCAACCATTCATTGGTACTGAAGATAATAAGTTAATGATGTCAGTATGATGTTAATATGTTAATTTAGTGTCTTGAAGATTCATTTAACTGTTCCCTATGCACATAATTTGTTAACTGTGTTTGGTGAAGTTTGTTTCATAATGCACTGGTGGGTTTTTTTTCTTCTCAAAGCAAAGTTGTTTATTTCAGTTATATGATGGCTAAAAAAAGATATAATTTTTGTTTCGTATTACAGGTAAAACACACGTAATGCGATTCCACTTATAACGCGATGGCAGCATGGCTCCCATTTTTTAATTTAAGGTGACCTCTCATTTTAATATCCTAATTACTCTCGGAAAAGCTGATTATTTGTATCCCTATCAGATTTTTAATCCCAGCACTGCGTCTGTTTGTTGCCTTAGCTTCACCATGCACCGTTTCTGCCATATTGGCATGTATACAGTTCAAAACTGAAATATATATGATGTCTGATGAAACCCGGTGAACAAAACAAATCATATATGATCAAGAGGTTAGTTAAAACTGATGACATTGAAATTTCAATGCACATTTTCTCTCTGGAAGTTTTTTGAAAATTTTTTTAACACGATCCTGCTTATATCACAATGTTATTCTTTGGACCCCGGACATTGCGTTATAATGGTTTTTACCTATATTTGTAAAACTTCTTAGTATCCATTCCAACCATTTGGATGAAGATCATAAATTCTGGATGTTTGTGTTCTTTTCAGTTTCAGGCACTGCTTTTACCCCTATTCCCCTATTTCTCTTTCTTTGTTTTACAAGCAAGGTTAAGATAAGAATTATTTCCAAATAATGTAAACAAAATGCTTTCTTCAAACCATGCTTAACTAATACTCATTGACTGCCATCTATTAATATGTTATTGATCTTCTGTACCCTTGGTCAATCTGTGGAAGTAAAGTGTGGTGTCATTGCCATATCTTCTGATAAGCCCAATAGTCAGCGAGGTATATTTGTATAAATGTTCCAACTCAACATTGAACTGTGTGACTGTCATGGCTTACACAGTATTGTATACAGTTTACATGTACAACAGCTATTGTACATTCTTCATTGTGGCATCTAGCTCTCTGTTGCACCAGTCATGAATCCCATTCATGTATTTATTTATACTTGATCCTCCACAGATAATTGAAGTCCTTGTTTGAGAATATATTTATTACTGATTATTACTTACAAAAAAAGCCATGATTTTAGCATCTGTACCCAATGTGAGAAACTTGTCAACCTCATGAAGTCTGCATTCAGGTTGATGGAAGACCTAATACATAGTTTCACTGTAAGTGCATAAGTAAGGTAGTTTACAAATTGGCAGGGATCCTGCTTGAATACTGGATAACATCCTGCCCTCCCGATGCATAAAACCTACTACATCAATGGATCCAGTTAGAACTTGTCAAATTTAGGATATGTATTAGGGGTAGATGTGTATTGTGTGCTGAATTCATCTACCCATTCCCAGTATTTAAATTGCCAATCTTTCATAAATTTTGTTAAGTACGGTTGTGCATTCCTTCTTCTGATATATTTATTCAGACTTATTTCCATTATCTGTGGATTGTTTTGTACATGATTTACTTGCCTGTATAGTATGGATAATTACTGTTCTCATTTCCCACTTTTAAGCAGCTGTCTCATTTTAGATCACTTCATTTTTATCTTTAGATGATGATTCCCTTTACCTTAATGAGAAATGAATTAATTATTCCCTTTACCTTGATGAAAAATGCATTAATATTTCCCTTTCCTTCATGACAAATACATTGATGATTCCCTTTACATTTATGAGAAATGCATTGATGATTCCATTTACCTTTATGAGAAATACATTGATTGATGGCTCCCTTTACCTTAATGAGAAATGCATTGATATTTTCCTTTACCTTAATGAGAAATGCATTGATGTTTCCCATTACCTTCATGAGAAATGCATTGTTGATTCCCTTTACCTTTATGAGAAATGCATTGATGATTCCCATTCCCATTACCCTCAAGAGAAATGCATTGATGATTCCCTTTACTTTAATGTGAACTGCATTAATGATTCCCTTTACCTTTATGAGGAATGCATTGATTGATGACTGCCTTTACCTTAATGAGAAATGCATTGATGATTCCCTTTAGCTTAATGAGAAATGCAATGATAATTCCCTCTACCTTAATGAGAAATGCATTGATGATTTCCTTTATCTTTTTGAGGAATGCATTGATGATTTCCTTTATCTTTATGAGGAATGCATCAATTGATGACTCCCTTTACCTTAATACCTTATCAGAGATGCATTGATGATTTCCATTACCTTAATGAGAAGTGCATTGATGATTTCCATTACCTTAATGAGAAATACATTGAAGTTCAGGTACAATAAAAAGCATACAGAAATAAGTTTCTTGACATATTTTGTTTATATTTCCTTCTTTGATGTGACTTTTAACCACTCTGATATAAATTTTTGCTGTTGTTACATACATGTGTTAGCCCTTATTGTTCAGTAACGTCTGGCCTGTAATTATGTATTTTACTGCCTGGAGCCAGTGCTTAAGTTTCTCGGTAAACAGGAAATTTCATTTTTACCGTTTCTTTTCTTCCTTTTGTTATATATTTCTCTTTGGACACAAAGTCAGCATTTTTTTCACTTGCAGTAAATAGAGTTCTGGACAAAGAGGCTCAATCCCTTTTTAACATTCGCAGGAACTGGGAGATTTGTTTCCAGAACCTATGATATTATGATTGGAGTTTATAACATTGCAGGAATTCAGAGATTTGTTCAAAATATATATATATATATATATATATATATATATATATATATATATATATATATATATATATATATATATATCTTGGGAGTTTATAACATTGCATGAACTCACAGATTTATTTCCAAAAACTATATATATATATATATATATATAATCTTGGGAGTTTATAACATCTTCATTGTTCTTGATTTGATCTCTTGAAGGCTAAAACCTTTCATTTAAGATGACAAGTATTGATTCCGATTTATATTTTGTGATCTGCAGGATCGGACTGGGTAGATCCGGATGATCCAACTGTGATTGCCGAGAATGAACTGCTAATGGCTGCAAGCTCCATCGAGGCAGCTGCAAAGAAACTCTCACAGCTCAAACCAAGACAGAGAGTCAAGGTGGGTTGCTGTCCAGAAGACAAAATTTTGTCCCCTCCAAAAAAAGAAAAGCCAAAGAAAATAGAATCAAACTTGAGCTCAACCAACCTCCACATCCTCCCCCTGTCAGATACAGTGTTTTAGAGTGTGGCTGTTATCGTAACTTAGCCAGCACTGAGAGGCAATAATGTATAAATATAGGGGATGTAATCTTTTATTTTATCATAGCATAATTCGAGTAGAAAGGGCACATGGATGATAATGCAGGTTCGATAGTCAAGAAACAAGCACAAAAAGTCACTATCTGGCTTTTTTCATGAGGGGTTTGATATTGAGTTTGCAGACAATGTTTAAAAATATCCATATGCAAAGTCCATTTTGTCTTTTGCTTCTTGCCTTTTGTTTGCACATGTTTTGTTTTTTAGAGATGATGAAACGCTGAGCAACATGCTACAGAGCTCTTGATAGCAGTGTGTTTGCATACTTAATGCAAACATACTGACAAAAGAAAGCACAAAGAATTTTTAAATGCATTCAAATTATGCAAAACAATTTCAATTCAAGTATTTAGTCCAAAGTTTTCAACACATTGTTCCAGACTTAAGCACAATCTATGTTGTATGACAGCTCATTTGATCAGTATAAATTTAGCCATCAGGACAAGTTCCAGATAGTACCATGCCAATTTGAAATGATAGTACATGATTACTATGAGCACACTCTCTTATTGAAGCCATATCAATGAACGCACCCAGAATTTGACTTGGTCCCATTTATAAACTCCTGATTAACATCATGATGATTGAACTCTGCATAGCTGTGCAAATTTTGTGCTCTTCACAAAATACCCCTGTCAAATATAATTTTAGTTCCAACCCAGGGAGTAAAATATCTAATTTGCTCTATTCATATCTAGAAATCTGTATTATTACATGTTCTACATTAGTTCTATAAACAGTATACAGTTGCTCTGGTTTGATTAGGTCAGCAGTATTGTTTTCAGGATCATTTGTACTTTGCGCTTCTTAGCAGAGAAAAGAGTTGTAATCCCTGCTTATCCATGCAGAGAAAAGAGTGGTAATCCCTGCTTATCCATGCAAAGAAAAGAGTGGTAATTCCTGCTTATCCATGCAAAGAAAAGAGTGGCAATACCAACTTATCCATGCAGAGAAAAGAGTGGTAGTCCCTGCTTATCCATACAGAGAAAAAAAGTGGTAATCACTGCTTATTCATGCAGAAATGGTAATCCCTGCTTATCCATGCAGAGAAACAAGTGATATTCCCCACTTATCCATGCAGAGAAATGAGTGATAATCCCTGCTAATCCATGCTTACAGTTGTAATTGATAGATAAAGCTTCTGATGGTTCAATCATAGTTGTCAGCAGCACTTGCTTTAGCTATGTCATCTGTCATTTACGAAGTGATGGCTTCTTTTTACACATTGCACAGTCAGTTTTCTTCAAAATTTTAAACTTGATTCCCACTGTTTGCTGATTTCCATCTTTTGCTTTTTGATTCACCTTTAAATTCTAATCGATTCATGTACTTGCAAACTCTTTCCCACACTTGTTTACCTTCACAAGTCTATTGCAGCTTTATTCTCATTCAAATGTATTTGTAGTTTTGCAGGAATCTCTGTTTTCATCAGTGTATTCATCTTGTTTCATTCCATGCAGCAACAAAATTTTAAAATGTTTTAATTTCTTAAACTCATTTAAGCAGCAGTTACTTAAACTTTTGTTAACAAGGTCTCTCTGTCAGTGTGTGCTTATATTCTGTGTATTATGGTGTCTGTGGTGGTGATGGTACTGGTGATGGTGTGTTCTATTTGTCTAACAAGCTTGCCTCAGCCAGATATGTTTGATATATTTGGTGGTGTTTATAATTCCCACCAAATATCAAACATGTCAGTGCCAAGGTGTGCACTGCAGCACTAACCAGCTTTCCTGACCAATGTAGTTTTTGTAGCACTAGTGTGTGCACCATAGTGAAGATGTCACTTGTAACATTTGTTACTGTTGGATGGAGCCTGACGTTAAGTGCATCGGAAATTGTGTAAATGCAAAGTGACATAACTTGGAAAAGTTTCCACTATTAGAAGTGACCAGAGCATGTCACTGTGTGTGTGTGAGTGGGGGTGGGGTGGGGGGTGCGCGTGCGCTCATGTGCGTGCATGAGAGTGAGAGAGAGAGCATCATTTTCGGCTTCCATTTCCTGAGTCAGCATATCAAAATGACATTATCTGTGCATCCTTGTGATGTTCTCATATTTTGCTGTCAGTGACTGTGAAGGTTGACTTCTTGCTTTTTACATGGTTCTTGCTGAATGCAGCTGATCACAGTATATACAAGTTATAATTCCATCTTGCAGACATCTTGTATGTAACATAAATTCCTTTCATAGGAACTAACTGATTTCTGCCAAGTGAAACAGCTGCATCATCAACAGTGTCACATCTTTATCACAAATAAGTTACACTTGGATGGAACTAGTTATGATGTAAATTGTAATTAAGTGTACCCTAGTGTGTCCTCACTTGCAATTATAATTAAGTGTACCCTAGCGTGTCCTCACTTGCAATTATAATTAAGTGTACCCTAGTGTGTCTTCACTTGCAGTTATAATTAAGTGTACCCTAGTGTGTCCTCACTTGCAAGAGCTCTTAGCTTACTTCTCCAATGACATGCTTATGCTAAAAATAAGTCCACCTCCCACTTTGAGAAACTTGTAGCTGACAAGGGAGTCTATAAAAATATATTCACCCTTCATTTAGGACCCAGAGGTAACAAAAATGTTTGCAATTAACTGAATATATTTTGCTTTAAATGACAAAATAATTTCTAAAATTACTTTTTTTTTTTACAAAACAGTTTGTATTTGTCAGAAATTAATTTTCAGTATTACAGTTCAGTTATGTTTATGATTCTTTAATCACTGACACATGTCACGTATGCCAGCTTGGTGACCGAATGGTAAGTTGTGAAAGATAAATGGGTCAGAACTTAATTTATTTGATAATTTTGGATTAAAAGAAAATGTAATTTTCAAGTTATTTCTAGCATATGTTGATGTGTTATGGCCATGTCTTCCTTTGTAAGGCTGCAAATCATTTTAGGATTATCAGGAAAGCACTTGTATTGTGTATGAATTTTATGTAATTTCTCAAGTCCACTAAATATTCTCATTTGTGGAGTCACAGTGTTTTACGTTAACTGGCCCTCTCTGATAAATACCTTAACCAGTATTCACATCCCATTCAAAGTTTCCCAACCTATTATATTACTAGTGGCTAAACAATTTTTGGCTTTAGTGTTACTATTTTTTATCAACAAACTCAATAATGTCAGCACAAGATCCTTTATAGGGTGTCTGGTATAGTGTAAGGTTAATGAGAGCACTTTTCTTAACAGTTTTAGATTCTACAACAAATAACATATAGCAAACTCTTCTAGTAAAGAGTACTTAACATTCTTTGGGGGTGGGTGCTATGATTTTCTTGTTTATCTCTAGAGATTTTTTTTTCCTTTTATCTGAAAACTTTTTTTTTTTAAAAATAATATTATGGATATAATATGGTGTTATTTTGCATTAAATCAGAGCAAGATATTTTTCCAGATGTTGATGGATGGAGTTTTGTATTTAAAAAAGTGTCGGGACCCTGCCCTAAAACATTAAACTGTTGGTTCCTAATATGATTGGTATACCAAGGTATGTATTGGGGTATGTTCAGAAATAACATGGTACAAAATTTATTGTGATACCAAGCTCTAGTAGCAGCCCACTTGAGATCCCTTGGGGATCACTCTCCTCCAGTATTTTGATGAATGGTTGATGTACAAAATCCTCAGATATTCTCTTTTGGAGGACCTGTCCCACTGTTGGTTGACTGGGACTCATTTCGATCTTATCTTAAATGCAGAGAAGTTGGGTCTCATTCCTTCTTAGGATTTTGTGTATGTGGTGAATAATTTCCTCACCAGTCTTCAGGAAGGTTCTAGACCATCTCCCTACTGGGAACTCTGAACTCAGCTGCGGATTTGGTTCCCCCAGGAAGATTTTACTTGCTTCCTCTCAAGTTCCTGCTTCTAGCAAACTGGAAACTGCACAAGATCAGTGTATCAGATCAGAGGCCACTAGGATCCGACCTTCATGACCAGCTGCGTTGGTGGCTAAATGAAGAACAGTTTTTGACTGAATTCCGAATTCATAGCCCTGAACCCAACTCCTTTTTGCACAAAACAGCATCAGATTTGGGATCAGATGCTGACCTGGAGACAGAGAGGCATTGTTCTTCAGAGATTGTGGTCATGGGAAGAAGTGACCCTTCATGTAAGCAACTTGAAAATGTAGGGGCAGTGTTCCTAACCTTACAGAAGTGTATTGACCTCATTAGGCATCGTTGGTCATCAAAAGAGGAAGATGTTACATATGTTGACTGTGACTAAGAAGTCTGACAGAATCATGTTCTGTTTCATTCTGGCCCTATAATACTGGTTGGAGGAATTAATAATTAGCATAGACTGGGTCTAGGAGTCCTGGAAAAGGAAAACAATGCAATCATAGCAGATAAGGATTTTATTATTAAAATTAGTTTTATTCACACACATGCACACAACTGGACCAAAAAAAAATACATTTCATTAAAAAATTACAAGAGTTACATATATTGTTTTGTAAAGTGATGTTTGGTTGCTTAGTTAAAGTTGGTTATTCAAAAAAATTTATTTCAAAACCTGTCATATCAGACCTGTCAACATCATAAATAGTGAAGCACAGAACACCCAGTTCGGAATGACTTAAATATGACATGGCTATATTTGAGAATAAGCCCATCCCCCACTTCTTCTTGGTTCATTCTAGGCTGTGCCCTTGAGCCAGTAACTCTTACCATATATACTCACTTATGAGTCTAACTGCAGTATAACAAACAACATAGACCCTGATCTGCAAGTACATTATGCTATGGCAGATCAGGATCTTTGCTCTTTGTGGTTTGACTTATAAGCAAGTATATTATATGCTACTTTTCATCTTTAACACACAAAACTTCCCTCCTTGGGTTCCATAGGCAAATAAAAAGATTGTCATGATTAACTTCAGGCTGAATCTGGCTCATCCCAAGCTTACTGAACAGAGTGTGTTCATTGCCAGAGAATTATTCAATGATTAGTTTCATTGTCTGATGGAAATGTCTTATTGATTTGAATTGTGCCTGAATAGTGATAGTGAAAGAATATGTAAATAAATGAAGATGAAATCTTGAATGAAAACAGGGGCACATATATTTCTAAAGTAGTGTACAAGGAAGAAAAAATGTGGACTCTTTAAGCCCAAAATATATTCATGAGGGGAAAAGGAATTTAAATCCTAGTTGGAAAAGCTTGTGATGGGAGGCTTAAAATGATCACAGGCACTCAGGTCATCAATTGATTCATTTCTGCAATAATTATTCATTTTTTCAAGGATTACTTACTTTGAATCAGTCATTATTGATTAGACTAAAGCATGGTTTGCAACATTTCAACTAAAATAACTCCTGAACAATGGAGATAGTTATATTTAGAAGACAAGGAAAACTGCACTGTAGTCTCACTCCATAACAACCAATTTAAAGTATACACTGCTGAAAAATTTAATATTTACTGCAGAAATTAATGAATGAATGATGCAGATACTTGTGATCATGATATGTGTTTGAATAGGTAACAATATTTATGATCTCATTTATTTTGTTTGTTTTTTTTCTTCTAAATTACCCAACCTTGTGATCTGGTAGGAACCATAAGGCCCGACCTTTTCCATGTCTGGAATGAACAATCCTTCATGAAACTTCTGTTTGTTAGGTTGGACCCCTGGTCTTGTCATCAGAGAAATATTGTAATTGTCAATGTGCATTGTCATTTGAATAAAAAGCAATCTGCTACTGGGTAATTTTACTCAACAATTAAGATATTAGTGAAGAGAATTAATTATTTAGTAAAGTCATCTAAATAATTAAGTTTATTTATTAATTAGTCCTGAATTATTATTGTGTTCATATTGTTTGGAATTACTTGATATATAAATAGGTTGGTCTAGTTTATCAGTTCAATCATCATCAGACTATGCACTCTTGTGGTGTCTTGTTGTTACATCAGAGACTGTAGAAAACTTGTTGCAGTTTGTAAGAATGCATATAGTATAATAACACAGGTACTAAATGTTACTAATGGCTGTATTTGGTAACCTCACATTTCTTATTAACTAGTGTTCCAGATAAGGGCTATACTGCTATTACTAAAAATTGAAAAACTATTGAAACGTTTTCATCTCCAAAAAAAAAAATGCATAACCAGAATTTGACATAAAGTATTCTGGCATATAGGGCATTCAGATTGTACAAATGATTCTGAAATGCCATCAAATATGGCTACCATTGCTAAAAATAGATCAGGGTTTTTTTTTGAGAACTTGTTTAAAAAATAACAGTATTTGACCAAATTTAACAGAAAGCATTGTGGGACAGCGGCTTTCAGTTTTGTATGAATGATTCAAATGCACCACCAGATTTGGCTGATGTTATTATAAAGAGAGAAATCTTTACACAACTTCTCAAAAACAATTACGCAGAATTTTACCAAACTTGACAGATGTTATCCTGATATAATGGACTTTCAAAATTATACAATTTTTGCTGATCCACCTTTAAATATGAATATGGCTTCCATATGCTAAAATTGGACGAGTTTTTTAAGGCAAAAAAAAAAATGTTTCCTATTGCATTGGTTTTAAAATGAAGGTAGGTAGGTTTATTTATTGGTTTTTTTACATTATATATATTTATAATGATTAATATATATATATATATAATGTACTAAGTGCTTAAAAGTACTGGGCAAAACTGGTTCAGTTCGATGCACACATATCAATTTTGAGCAATTTTTTTTTTAAATTGGCTTTTTTAGATAGGGGAAAAAGTGCTAGGGTTGACAGTGAGAAACAGGGAGAGTATGCCAGCCAGAAACACACATTTTGTTTGGCCTAAATGACTTCTCAGAAACTGCTGGACATAACTTTTGCAAATTTCACAGAAAACATTGTGACATATGGCCTTACACGTTTGTATAAATTATGCTTATTTATTATTGTCAGTAGAATTTTATATTAAGAGTTCAACTCCCAAAAAACTAGAGTCCCATCATTTTCAAAGAATCCCAACTTCATTTAACCTACAGGGTCCTCAACTTTGTTTTTCTTCTTTCTTTTAAAATTTACTATTAATTTATCATAGATAAAGACCCTGAAGCAGGTAACTTTACAAAAATCTTTATTTCTTTCGCATTTCATTTGCGTTGTATTAGGATTCTGTTTGAAGTTTCCATGCATTCCGTTCACATTTGGATTTCATCTATCAGATAAATTTTGTTTAAACCTGCTATAATGCAAGGTATATTATGATATAATGTTGTTCTTCAGTCTGTCCGTTACCAGTTTGGTTTCCACACAGTAAGTTAAGCTGTCCACCAGCTACAGTTATGTGGATTTGTGGAAGGCTTGCACTTGGCATAAGGATGAACAGCATCAATTTTAAGGTCAAAATCTCAAAGGTCAAGGTCACTGGATGATAGACAAAAAGTAGTTTCTGTACAATAACTTGAGTTGTTCATCGTCTGCAGTTATCAAACTGTGCAGATGGATTGCACTTGGGGTAAGGAAGAGCCCAGTTCATTTTGGGGTCCAAAAAGTGAGTGAAAGGAGAAATATAATTTGCATAATAACTTGAAGTTCACCACCATCTTCAGTTACCAAACTCCATGACTGGCATGCACTTAGGAAAAGGATCAACCCTATTGGTTTTGGCATCAGAGGTCAAGGTCACTTTGAAAGAAGAATATTTTTTTTCCAAACTCTAACTTTTATATTCCACTATCTACTGTTATGAAATTTTTGGGATGGCTTGCACTTGGATTAAGGAAGAACCCTGTAGATTTCATGGTCAACGGTCAAGGTTCCACACGATAAAATTAGATCACATACCTGGACCAAATTTTGTGTCTGGCTCACACTTTGGATATGGAAGAAACCTGTTGATTTGGGTTCAAAAGCTCAAAGGCCAGAGTCACTGTAATAGAAAGAAGAAAAATTATATAGCTAGAAAAAAACAAACGTTATGTTCCAGATCACAGAGTTGGACCAAGCTTTATGAATGGCTTACACTAAGGAAGAAGCCTACTGATTTTAGGGTCAGAAAATTCAAAGGTCAAGGTCACTGACTGAAGGAAGAAAAATGGTTTCTGCACAAAATTTTAGTTATGTGCACAGGGGCAAGCATATAATCTGTAATTAATGCTATTTTTGGTTTTTTTTAAGGTCTCTCAAATGCATTTAGATTTTGTATTTATTGCTCTCAGCCATCATTTTGTTTTTCATTTTCACTTGTTTGTTACAACATGGAGATGCATTTAAGTTAAGTATATAATGCAAAAGACTAGACTGAAATTATGATATGATAAAAGATAACATCAATGGCAATAAATGTAAAAATATCAACATTTTTTTTGCAATTAAAGATTGGACAGTTACATTCACTGGTGAAGATGTCATCGGTGGCAATTCTTTTTTATGTCTACCTCAGCAAGAACAATATCACGACTTGAAATTTAAAAATCTTCAGTGTGAAGAATCTGATTCTGGATTATCATGCAAAAATCAGGTACTGACCATGTAAATTTAGCAGCACCTTAAAAGTAATCTATTTTTAAATCCATTCATGAAATGAATTCGCATTTTCATTTATCATTCATCATTCTCTGTTTTGTATTTGTGCTCTCCATTTCATGTGTTCATACTCTGTTTCATTTTGTTGGAATTCTTTGCGCATTCTCTTTGCATTCTGTTAGCATCCTCATTCATTTCGCTTGTAAAATTAATCTTTTGCAGGGTCAGTAGATAGATAAGTAAGTAGGCAGAACAGTGGGAACCCTAAGAGCACAAATCTACACAAATACACACACACACAACCTTAAGGGTAATCAGTACTTTAAATGGTTCTGTGCATATTAAACAATAAGTTGTGAATCTTAGAACTTGTCATTTTTTATTGACTTTTTGTCAGATTATTAATTTTGAGTCCTTCATCTTTTCATAGAAAGGATTTTATTCTCAAGAGTTATTTCCCATACTGGGACAGACTTAAAGTGTGAATTTTTTCAAAAATCTATCCTAAAGATTTCTTGATCAACTACTTTTGCATGCCTGCCTTAAAAATGTTAACATGAAGAAAATAATTGAAGAAATCTACAGCTTCAGGTTGCAGAGGGTTAAAATATCTTTTCCAATTTAACAGTGCTTATATGCAGTAAAATATTATAATTGAAACTTAGCTGAATACACTAGATTCCTAATCTTAAAGATCAGAAGTACTGTTAAGGCATAAACTGTGAAATGAGCTTAGTCCAGTGAAACAAATATTCATGTGCATCTATGGCTGCTACAGTTTCACATTAATTTGGATGACTTAGTTCACAGTGTTTAAATTGGGGCTAGGCTGGGAGTTTGAGTGTCAATAAATATCAAGTAGAGAAGGGCTGGGAATGAGAGTGTCAATAAATATCAAAGTTGACAATGGCTAGGCATAGGAGTGTCAGTAAATATCAAACTAAAAAATGACTGGAAATGGGAATGTCAATAAATATCAAAGTAGACAATGGCTAGGCTTGTTAGTGTTAATAAATATCAAAGTAGACTGACTGGGAATGGGAGCATCAATAAATATCAAGGTAGACAATGACTGGGCATGAGAGTGTCAATAAATATCAAAGTAGACTGACTGGGAATGGGAGTGTCAATAAATATCAAAGTAGACAATGTCTAGGCATGGGAGTGTCAATAAATATCTAAGTAGACAATGCCTAGGCATGGGAGTGTCAATAAATATCAAAGTAGACAATGTCTAGGCATGGGAGTGTCAATAAATATCAAAGTAGACAATGACTGGGCATGAGAGTGTCAATAAATATCTAAGTAGACAATGCCTAGGCATGGGAGTGTCAATAAATATCAAAGTAGACAATGTCTAGGCATGGGAGTGTCAATAAATATCAAAGTAGACAATGACTGGGCATGAGAGTGTCAATAAATATTAAAGTAAACAATGGCTGGGTATGGGAGTGTCAATAAATATCAAAGTAAACAATGTCTAGGCATGGGAGTGTCAATAAATATTGGAGTAGACAATGTCTAGGCATGAGAGTGTCAATAAATATCAAAGTTGACAAAGGCTAGGCATGAGAGTGTCAATAAATATCAAACTAGAAAATGACTGGAAATGGGAGTGTCAATAAATATCAAAGTAAACAATGGCTGGGCATGGGAATGTCAATAAATATTAAAGTAGACAATGGCTGGGTATGGGAGTGTCAATAAATATCAAAATAGACAGTGGCAAGGCATGGGTGTGTCAATATTGAACTAGACAATGTCTAGGCATGGGAATGTCAATAAATATCAAAGTAGACAATGACTGGGCATGAGAGTGTCAATAAATATCAAAGTAGACAATTACTGAGAATGGGAGTGTCAATAACTATGGGAGTAAGCAATGGCTAGGCATGGGATTGTCATTAAATATCAAGCAGACAATGGCTGGGCATGAGAGTGTCAATAAATATCAAAGTAGACAAAGACAAGAGAATGGATTTTATGCCTTATTTACATGAACAAATATTCCAAATCATGTTCAAGTACAGTCAACAAATTTTCAGATGGACAAAAAATGGCATTTGTTTCAGCTGTATCTGATAGACACCAGTCATTTTCAGTTGCATGGAGACACCTCCAAACACACATGTAAAGTGTGGAAGAGCACAAATAAGTAAATTCTCTGGTTCTATTAATATGTGTGCTCTGTATACATGATATTATACAAATTATGCCTCATCATGTATGGTTTCTCACAAGGCCACTCACATCACCATATCTGCATGCAGCCCTTAATTCTGGTGACCATTCAGACAAAACATCAACCATTTCATTTAGATAGACAGATTGGCTTCATGTTTATGCTATCTAGTACACACGTCATTGAGAGGTACAGAGAATCAAAATGGGTGCATTGTGGAGAAATTAGGCTTGTCACAGGCACAGATAAAAGCCATGCATTCTCAGATGATTGCAATTTTTGACAACCGACCTAAATATACTTGAGAACCCCATATCAGATATGGTTACAATTGCCAAAAATATAAAAATTGTGACATCTTGTCAAAAACTATTCAGTCAGATTGAACCAATTTGATTGAATGCATCCTAACATAAAAGGATTTTTAAGGTTATGGAAAAGAATATGCCAATCCAGCATAAAATATGCCTTGTGTTACTAAAATTAGGAAAACCTTGAATAACTTCAATTTTAAAAAAGAACTATTCAGAATTTGACCAGTTTTGACAGAAAGCTTCAAGTTCTTTCAAATTAATTACAGATGACAACTATTAACCATCATATATGGTCACATAGCTGAAGTTAGAAATACATAGATGTAGATTTATCTGTATCTAAAAAACCCAGCAGAATTTGATTAGTTCTGACAGAAATTATCATGGGGTTTTGAGACCTTTCAGTACAGGTATTAGGTAACACTCACATGCCATCAAATTTGAAGATACCAACAAATAAAGAAACCTTGTAACATTGTTTTTATCAAATATGCAGTCAACATTATTGGAATAAAGCATCCAGCCAACCGAGATTCTGTGACATTGTTTTCATCAAATATGCAATCAACATTATTGGAAGAAAGTATCCAGCCAACCGAGATTCTGTGACATTGTTTTCATCAACTGTGACATTGTTTTCATCAAATATGCAATCAACATTATTGGAAGAAAGCATCCAGCCAACCGAGATTCTGTGGCCAACATCACTTGCATTTGGATGTTAGGCAGATGCCAACCAGGTGAACAGACTTAGACTCACTTTGGATCCTTTTTGAAATAAATTGCCATCTGAAGATTTTGACTGCCATTCCCATTAACGATATCAGTTGTCTCTAGTGCCAGTATAAAGCAGTGTATACACATGAAGTATCTGTTAAACATGGTGGACTCGGTGCCCTTGCAGTAGTATACCATTTGTGTCTTTGCATGTAATATCAGTAATGATGCAGACTGCTGTAAATTTGTGTTAGGGAAGTTCGTGTAACATTATATAATACACTGTACTGTGTTCTCTCAATTTCAGTGTTGTTTGCCTTCAATGAAATTACATTATCAACAGTTGGATCATGATCATGTAGCACACTAATGTGCTTTCCTTGTATTATGCAAATACAAATACCAACAGCATCAACAACATAGACTCGTCTAGAAGTACATGATATGATGGCAAATCAACAACATAGACTCTGATCTTCCAGTGCATTTATTGATGGCAAATAAACAAGATAGACTATGATCTAGCAATGTATTATGTGATAGCAAATCAACAACGTAGAATCCAATGTACTGGTGCATTGTCTAATAGCTAATCAACAACATATACTCTCCATTCTACCAATCCACTATGTATTGGCAAATCAGCAATGTCTACCCCAATCTTCCAGTGCAATATATGATGGCATATCAGCGACATAGAATCTTGATGTGCCAATGCATTATGCGATGGATACAGTAAGAAATAATGTAGACCCCATTCTTCGGGTATTTTATCATGACAGCAAAGAGCAACATTGACTTGGTTCCACCAGTTTATTATGTGATGGCAAATCACCAACACAGACCCTGATCTTCCAACAGATTATATGATAGCATCAACAACATCAACTCTAATCTATGTTAGTAAATCACCGCAGTTTATTCTGATCTTCCAGCAGAGTATATGATAGTAAATCACCAACATGAACTCTGACCGTTGATAGTAAATCACCAGTATAGATTCTGATCGCCATCATAGACTCTAATCTTGCAGTGGATTATATGATAGCAGATCAGAAACATAGACTCTGATCTGTGATATCAAATCACAGACATAGACTGATCTTCCAGTGGATTCTATGATGGCAGACCAATAACACAGACTCTGATTTACCAGTGCATTTTGTGAGGGCAGATCAACAACTTAAACTCTGATCTACCAGTGGATTATATGATGGCAAATTAACAACATAGACTCTGAACTGCCGTTTATTATGTGATGAAAAATCAACAGGTCAGATATGGGTCTTCCTGTCTGCTATATCATGGCATATCAGCAACATAGACTCTGACCTGGCAGTGTATATAACTGGGTTGTATATAACTGGGTCATTGCCATAAGAAACTTTCGTTGATGTTATATATGGGCTGATACAGTGATATCCATCACTTGTTTGGTTTTGTTTGGTGTCTTACAACACATCAGTACTTTGAAGGTTATTTTTGTGCCAGGGCAAATACAGTGATACCCATCTCGGGTTTGTTTTGGTTTGGTGTTTATGGCATTTTAACACTTTGAAGGTTATATTCTGTCAATGTAAATAAAGTGAGTTGCATAAGGACACTATCTATTTGGGACTGACCCAGTGGTGGGAATTGAACCCACACCCATCTGGTCATGAGTCCAGCACCTTAATTACTGAGTCACTGCCGCTCTTTTCTCATGTAACTGATGGAGTAAATAAGCTCACATTTTCTGTTGTGCTCATTTAAATATTTGGGTGAAGTGTTGATGTATACAGGTAGCTCTGTTTGTATAATTCATCATCTTTTTCTGTTGTAGGAAGTTGACATGAATCTGGATTTTGAAGATCAAATCCTTGAGGCTGCCAAATCCATTGCCGCAGCAACTGCAGCTTTGGTCAAATCAGCATCTGCAGCACAAAAGGAGCTTGTAGCCCAGGGCAAGGTAAGTTTCGTCTGTCTGCATGTATGTCTCTCCTTCGAAGTATATCTGTCTTTCCATCTCTCTCTCTATATTTATAAGGCTAAGTGTCCTGTCTATTTCGTTCTATAGTTAGTCTGTCTGCCTACCAAATATGTCTATTTCATGTCTCCGTCCATTTTTGTCTGGTTATATGCTAGTCATATGGCAGAGTATATCAAGTTGTGATGTCCATTCATCTATTGCAACTTTTTTTTCTCCAAATAAACGACTCAAGTTCTTCACCATGTACCATTACCAGACTTTGCATTTTGGATAAGGAAGAAGCCTATCAGTTTCAGGGTAAGGAAGAAGCCTTTCAGTTTCAGGATCAGTGGTTCAGGTCATTATAACTGAAAGAAAAGTTGTTTCTGCACATTAACTTTACATCTACATTGCAGACCTGGACCAAATGAAGTATATGGCTTGCACTTGGGTTAAGAAAGAAGCCTAATGATTTTGGGATCACAAGGTCAAATGTAAGGGTCACTGACTAAAAGAAGAAAAATCATTTGTACACAATAACCTGATTTCTATGTAATGACCTGGATTAGACATTATGGCCGGCTTGTAGTTAGAGTAAGGTACAGGCCTGGTGATTTGGGGGTCAAAAGGTCAAAAATCAAGGCCACCATGACTGAAAAACGGTGTCCGCATGAACATTTCAGTTCTTGACCTGTACCTTTGCTAGTGTTTGATGATGGCTTACACATTGGGTAAGAGAGAAGCCTACTGATTTTGGGGTCAAAAGATCAAGGGTAAAGGTCAGTAAGACCCAAACAAAAACTGGTTTTGCACAATAGTTTTTGTTCTAAAATAAGTTCTTGACCAAATTTTGTGGATGGTTTGCACTTAATGTAAGAAAGAACATGCAGATTTAGGGGTTGAAGATCAGAAGTCAAAGTCATGGTGAGTCAAATAAGAAACACAGTGCTTTCTGCACAGTAAGTTTTGTTCAAGACTGCGTATATTGAGCAAGGACAAGGTCGTTAAAACCCATTGGTCAGTAATCTCCAGTTGACTATGCAATACTTACAAACAAGGGGCAAGTGTATAATGTACTTTTCAAAGTACTCTTTGTTTCTTCCATTTAATCTGTGCCTGTATATGTCTGCCTTTTTCAGCCATCAAGACATTCATTATAGTTTCTTATATGATCTATCTAGCTACATGCACAAGAAACTATAGAACTTGATTCTAAAGCTGCTTGCTAGTTAGAAGTTATGAATTATTATCAGTAATTGCAGTTTCTGTGCTGCCTTGAGGAAATGCAATGGCAATTCAAATGCAGACAGTCCAGTCATGATATTGAAATGCTTGCAAAATGATGATGTAGTTATTTTTTACGATTTATAACTGCTTGATAGGGTGTTTGACACTTTTAACCATTTCTATACAAGTTCTCCACATAATGTGAAAGCAAATTTTTAAGACTACACTTGAGAAACTTTGTCATCACTGGGTAGTACATACCCATGTCAGGGTTGCATCTAGGATGTGTGATTGTACAATTCCCTCAGAATGTGAAAAAGTTGCAAAATATTTGTCTCTTTGTGCTCATAATGGCAAATAAGTCATCTCTTTGCGCTCATAATGGCAAATAAGCATAGCATATTTACACAGAGCCACGGTGGATTAGTGGTTATTGTGACAGACTTGCTAACGATTAAGGTGCCAGTTTGAATCCTACTATCAGACCAGCCAAGGTCAGCTACCATATTGTGCCCTTGACACTAAATAACATACTTAATTGCTGTGCGATAAAGCATGAAACCAAACCAAATGCATATTTACATATATCCTGCTTTCATTTTTGTGTAATATATGGATGTTGTTGTTGGGGGGTAATGCTATTTCTTTGGGCAAGATAGGCAATAAATGGCAGCCAGTATAACTGGTGAGAAAGAATCCATGAAAACCCCAGTAAGAACCACCAACCCACAGGAAGCTACTGGCAGTTTTCTCACATACCCACATGGGCCAAGCCTGAGACTCAAACCTACATGTACAGAAGTGAGATGTCAGTGATTGGTAAAAGTGGGTGCTTTAGACCACTAGGCCACCCAGGGCCCCATATCTATACTGGCTTTCTCTGGATAAATCAGGCAATGACGTAATTGTCAGATGCTGTGTTCTGATGGGGTGTCTTACCGATATATTCCTTGTACCCAGACCAACCATGTGACAGAATGGAGAAGCAGCACAAACTTTGCACATTTTTTTTATTATTTTGAGAGACACAATTATGAAGACAGGACTGAAAATGTCAAAGATAAACAACAGGAAAGTTGTGGGGGCCCCGAGTGGCTGAGTGGTCTAAAGCACTTACCATTACAGATCACTGCCATCTCACCTCTGCAAGCATGAGTTCGAATCTCAGGCTTGGCTGACATGGGTACATGAGAAAGCCTGCCAGTAGCTTCTCGTGGGTCAATGGTTCTTCTCGGGGTTTTCCAGGGTTCTTCCTCCACCAATTATACTGGCCGCCATATATAGCCTATCTTGTGCCGTAAAATGGCATTCAACCCGACAACAACAATAAGGAAAGTTGTGAAATTAAAGATGTTTTACAATGCTTTTATATTAGCCCATACTGATTTTGCTGGACCCATTCTACAGAGTTGATAGGCTAAACTTACTCACTTTCCCAGTTTGAGGTATATATTGAGAGATTGTAATTAATTTTCATGAACCATAAATACAAAAAAAACATTTAAAATGAAGCAGTTGATTTTTATCAACTGTTTGAGCCATTTTGTTGCTTTTTTACCGTACAAGACAAGACCAATGGCAAACTGCACACACCCAAATATGCCATCTCATAATGCACTGGCAGATCTGGTTCTGTGCAGTTGTTTTTTTTTTTAGTAATCACTAGAAAAAACAATTTAGACCCTGTTGTGTGTATTGATACAGCAGATCATGATCTTTGTTGTTTGCAATTTGACTCTACTTATTAATGTGTATGCATGTTAAGCTGTAATTGTTTCACTGACTAGAACAGGTTCATAATGCATCTAAAATGTCCTGACTGAAAACCATTCAGGAAGTGATGAATCTGACATTAATGAACATGTGGACCTTTTTAAAAATTGAAACATGCTTACAGATTCTCTTTTTTTTAAAATTATTTACAGAAAAGAACTAAACTACATGCAGATTTGATTTTGATGAGGTACAATATTAGATTTAGTATAAAAGCCACCTCTTGAACAGGCTACGGAAAAGGCTGAGTCCATAATAAATGTTAATTTTCAACTTCTAATGCATTGAACAATCATTATCTGCATATGAAAAATCCACAAGAGATTCATAGCAATTGTATTAAAAACAGCCTTTAATCACCACACAAGGGTCTAAATTCCACAACTGCGCTTGCTGAACCATAGTCTGGTTGTTATGTAAAATAACTTTGAAGTACATATTAAGGTTTTCAGTTGTTGTTTAACAGTTTAGAAGTATACATTAAGGTTTTCAGTAACTTAGAAGTACACGTTAAGTTTTCAGTATTTCTTTAGCATAACATAGAAGTATATGTTCAGGTTTTCTTTAACATAACTTAGAATTTCACAATAAGGTTTTCAGTTGTTATGAAAAGAGTTTAGAAGTAGTTAGAATGATAAACAGGTAATGCATATATGAGCAATCTCTTTGCATTACATATCAGTGGCTGTCAGATGATTTATTTTTTTATACAGTCATCATGGTCAGTACATTTTTAAAATAAACCTTCTCCATCTCCACCTCAACTCCACTTGCATGTCTCCACCCCTGTTTTTTCTATAAATAAGGGGCTTCATAACCCACATTTTGAAAAACCTAGATGCAACCCTGCTGTGTGACTCTGCCAACATTGCTGATAATAATGATATTAATGGCTACAATGTGATCTCTAGGTCTTGCTGTAACAGTGAAAATAAAGAAATGTTGAAGATATATCATGCATGCATGCAAGCAATGCTCACTAGTACTAATGACTACTTTACAGGTACAGCCAAGGCGCAGGGTGCGGTAACATGTAACCTAGAAGCACATCTTTTAATCACCCTTTATACCCTTATTGTGGTGGTTGTGGTGGTCACTTTGGCATAAAGGAACTGTCTCCCCTTCATTGTTACCATATATGCTTGCTTTTTAGTTCAATCCAACTGCAAAATGCATAGACTCAGATCTCCTTTCACATAATGTGTAATGAGTAGAACCAAAAATATTGATCCTAATTTCTGGCTCATTATGTGATGGCAGATCAGGGTCTGTTGAACCAGACTTCTAAGCAAGTATGTACAGTACTTGTTTCTTTGTACATATGCCAAATCAAAAGTTGCTTTTTCTTGAAGGACTAAATGGAGCTTATGCTTTTTAATCTTCATATACAGTATTCAGTAAGGTATTCAAAATCTTTATATGCAGTATTCCATAAAGTATTCAAAATCTTCATATACAGGATTCCATAAAGTGTTCAGAATTTTCGTATACAGGATTCCATAAAGTGTTCAGAATTTTCGTATACAGTACTCCATAAAGTGTTCAGAATTTTCATATACATATTCCATAAAGTGTTCAGAATTTTCATATACAGTACTCCATAAAGTGTTCAGAATTTTCGTATACAGTACTCCATAAAGTGTTCAGAATTTTCGTATACAGTACTCCATAAAGTGTTCAGAATTTTCATATACAGTACTCCATAAAGTGTTCAGAATTTTCGTATACAGGATTCCATAAAGTGTTCAGAATTTTCGTATACAGTACTCCATAAAGTGTTCAGAATTTTCGTATACAGTACTCCATAAAGTGTTCAGAATTTTCATGTACAGGATTCCATAAAATATTCAGAACTGTCATATGTAGGATTCCATAAAGTATTCAGAATTTTCATATACGGGATTCCATAAAGTATTCAGAATTTTCATATATGGGATTCCATAAAGTATTCAGAATTTTCATATATGGGATTCCATAAAGTATTCAGAATATCCTTATCGTATGGACATTGTTAAAATTTTGTAGATCAAGTTTAGTGTTAAAATTTTGTACTTTCTAGCTCAGTAAAAGACAGGCTCAACAGAAAGGGGTCTCTTTGGAACCTATTCATCATTATTCATTGAAAAATTAACTAGCTGCATTTTTTTAAAAACAATTTTTTATTATTGCACAGGATGGACACAACTACAAACATATGTCTAAAGAAGCATAATCCTCCAACAGATTGGGATCTATGCAGTTCCCTTGAAATAATAAAAAAAATGTGGATGGTTTTGATCTAAATCTGCCGGTGTATTATGTGATGGCAGATCTTTGTTGATATGTATTATCTACAAGCAAATATAGCAGGGGGTTCATCATTACCAATGTCAGTGTAGCAGGCCATGAGACTTGTCAGTACCAATGTCAGTGTAGACAACCATGAGACTTGTCAATACCAGTGTCAGTGTAGCAAGCCATGAGACTTGTCAATACCAATGTCAATATAGCAAGCCATGAGACTTGTCAGTATCAGTGTCAATGTAGCAAGCCATGAGACTACTCAATACCAGTGTCAGTGTAGCAAGCCATGAGACTTGTCAATACCAGTATCAATATAGCAAGCAATGAGACTTGTCAGTACCAATGTCAATGTAGCAAACCATGAGACTTATCAATACCAGTGTCATTGTAGCAAGCCATGAGACTTGTCAGCACCAATGTCAATGTAGCAAGCCATGAGACTTGATAATACCGGTGTCATTGTAGCAAGCCATGATACTTGTCAGTTCTAGTGACAATGTAGCAAGACATGAGACTTGTCAGTACTATTGTCAATGTAGCAGACCATGAGACTTGTGAGTACCAGTGTCAGTGTAGCAAGCCATGAGACTTTTCAGTACCATTGTCTATGTAGCAAGCCATGAGACTTGTCAGTACCAGTGTCATTGTTGCAAGCTATGAGAATTATCCTCACATTTCGAAGCATTCACTGTTGAAAAGGCATTAGAATGGTACAGCCCTCCCTCATATGGTTCTGGTAGCAGTCCATAACTGCCAATTGCATTATGTGCCAAAGCACCATATAAATGAATATGTGCATATGTTGTGGGATGGGGTATGGGTACAGAAAGAGCCAGTGGACAATAACATTAATATTATATAGATAAAATATACGTACTTTTCACTTCATAATAATTATGTTTTTAAGCTTATCATAATCAAGTTTGGACATAGGTTGGAAAAGTTCTGTATGGTCAATATTCACTAAGAAAACATCATTGTTTTTATGACTTTCCTTCTGTCATTTGTATATTCTCAAAATGTACTTGATCAACCCAGGAATGCAATAATGGAAAATTCCACTCATGTATACTGGTGCCTTTGTACTAAAGACATGCTGACCTAAGTTGACCTTGCTACCTCACTGGTTTGACTTCACTGATACACACAGTATGTGGCTCTTAATCACATATAGATAAAATTGAACTGTGAATGTAGTTTACTGACAATCATGTACACATACTGCCCTACAGTGGTCACTGATCTTCTACATTTCATGTACTGGCAGGCAGTATTATAATGTTATAATCACTTGAATTTAATAGACTAATAAAATTGGCAAATGTTTATTTACACCTGTGTTTTATCATATCAAACAGAAATACAATTGCTTCACGCTTAGAAATGATGATGCGTTAAGTGTGGTACAGATGTAGGGCTAAACTGGCCAGCCTGACACATTGGCCTGGTACCTCGAACAGGTTAGAGTGTCCTGTAGCACCCTAGCATACACAATAGCTGGCACACACAGCATTGGCTTAATAGAGGTGACTACTGATGACCATCAGGAATGTAGTGGTTATATAAATCTTTAAACTGGTGAAAATTGCCAATTATACTCAGTTTTTGTTGTTATTATTATTATTATTATTATTATTATTATTATTATTATTATTATTATAATATTTTGTGGGTCCATAGTGTGACTGCATTATATCCGAAATCACACTATAATGAAGGAGAACTGTATCAGCGAAAATACATTGAAGTGGTGGCAAGACAGTTCCTATCAAGATGCTTCCAAGATGATCTTCATTAATTGTTATTTTTAAATTGGAAATTTTCACCGCTTACAGATCCTGCTAAATGTTTATGACTGCCTGCCTCCTTAATCCATTACCGTTGCATTACAACACATTTCAGATTCCTGAATATTTTTTTATATTGTGTTTATTGTTAACTGTCACATTATATTTTGGGTTTTTGCTGTTTTTGTTAGTACTCGATACATGAATAACAATAATGTTACTGTGTGTTCATCCCTTTGTGGGTTTTTTCTTATGTTACAGCCATTGAGAACTTAACTTTATGCACTATTGTACAGACCACAGTGACCTACATTAAAGATTTTCTTAAAAAATTATATTTATCAAGATACAAAATATCTGTAATCAAACATTGCAGACATGGAACATTTTAAACATTCCATAACATCTCGTCACCCATCTGCATAAAATCTCCAGTACCTTTTGTGTTGCTGGTGTTGGTGCTACTGCACAGGTTTGTCATATTTCACATATCATGGATGGAATGTGCTTTTTCATTACATCTTTACTCTTAATAAATTCAGACCTTTTTAATATCCTTCCCCCACTACAGTAGCAAAGTATTACTTGACTATTATCTGTTTGTCTCCAAGTCAGTATGTCAGTAAATCATTTTGCACAATAGCAAAAAACTGTTGAACTTAGAGTCATGACATTTTTTCACACTTTATCGAAGTATTGTGTAGTTGACTTGATTAGATTTTCAGGTATTGCAGCAATGTTTTACTGGCCATAGACCTGAAGTGTTTATGCGATGTTCTGACATTGGTCACTCATCCAACCATCCATTAGAACAAGCTTGTTATTGCTCCTTCTCCCAAACTACTTGGAGGATTGCCAAGAATATTTACAGCATATTCATCCCATGGTTTAATTGGTCCTAAGTGAAAATGGTACTGCTTAGACGTCCAGTTTGGTCACACTAACCATCTTGTTATGGCTACTATTATATGAATGGTCATATCAATGTGGAGTTTTCACTAAAAGACTTCTTACGATGTCTGTCTAGTTGGTCGTTAATGAAAATGTGGCTAATCTGAAGTCCAATTTGGTCACCATGGTAGCCATCTTGAAAATCTTATTACAGCTTTAGTTGAACAGAAAGTCATATTGATGTGGAGTTTTCACCAGAAGATTTTTTGTATGAGTTCCAATTGATCTGAAATGAAAATGGTCGCAATCTGACATCCAATATGGTTGCCCAGCAGCCATCTTGAAAATCTTGTTATCGCTACTCCTCCTGAATGGAAGGTCGTATCTTAAAAATATTGTTACCTCTACTCCTATCCAAATGGATGGCTATATCAACATGGGGTTTTCATCAGTTGACTTCTTACGATATCTGCTTGATCCTGAAAGAAAATGGGGCAAGTGACACATCCAATATGACTGCCATGACTGCCCTAATAATCTTGATGTCACTACACCCCCTGAATGGATGATAATTATGACAGTGGGGTTTTTACCAAGTCCTAAATAAAATGGTGCCAATCATACATCCAGTATGGCTGCCATGATGACTGTCGTAAAAGTGTTGATGTTACTGTTGCCCCTAAAGAGATGATCATTTTGACATTAGTCTTTGTACCAAAAGACTTCTGATGATGTCTACTTTATCGTAAATGAAAATAGTGCCAAGTTGACATTGACAGCAGTTACTTTGAAAATCTTGTCATTGATTAAGAATATTAGAGATAGTTTTAGCACTCAGAAGTTAAAAGGATAAAGAGGTCTTGAAATCCTGGAAATTCTTATCACCCACTAGAGCATCAGTTATTTCAAGGGATTCTTGTTCAGTTTTTTAGCTTATCTGGCAATAAGGCCAAGTGAACTGTTTTTGTATGGCCTTGCAGCTATCATGTATCCATGCATCATATATCCATCAACAATTGCTATTTTAAACTTCTCAAATTGTTTGACTGATTTTGACCAAATTTGACACAGAGAATCCTGGCATCAGATACGGACACCATTCATTTCTAAAAGCAGTAAAAGCCCATTAAAGTACTTCTTTTCAAAACCCAATAAACAAAATTTGAATAAATTCAACAGAAATCATCCCAGTAGGAGAATATGTTAATTTCTACAACTGATGCCAGTCCATTTGCAAATACAGCATCTGTTACTAAAAATTGAAAAGTCACTGTTACCAGAAGTAGAAAACTGTTAAAAAGGTCTCCAAAAGCACTGAATAGGATCTGACTTAACAAAAAGCATCCTTTTTGAAGCCCTTACAAGTTCATATAAATGATTTGTATTCATATGTTGATAACCTAATAAGATTTAAGGTCATTTCAACAATTCTCTTTTCATGCATGTCTTATTTTTAAATTTTCTTAAAAACAAAACTTTGCACCATATATCAAGAATCATAAGGCAGCCAAATGAAATTTTGGTTATGCATGTTTCAGTGGATTATTATATGATGTAATTAGATTTTATGCCATTATAATAATTTTTCAAATTTGTGCAAATTTTGGGGACTTGTATTTTGTTTGGGGTTTGCATAGGAGGCAGACATTTTGGGGATTTGCTGTGGGGGCATAGATTTTTACACACACAAATCTAGTTGTATTGTAATTTAGAATGATAAAGATCATAGATTTAATTTGTTCTGTGGCAATAGCCTTGGACAGAGTAATAACATAATAAGCAACAAATATTTAGATTTCTTTGAGAACAATTTCTTGTCTTTACACCAAGAGATACAAACTGAAAAAACGTTTTGAATGCCTTCTGTATAGATTCTTTTATTTCATCAGATTTTTTTTTGTTTGGTAAATTTATATCTTGTACATTGGTGTTGTAATTATTTATGATATCATTTTTGTAAAAATATTTGTAGTAAAATTACCATAAGGCCATGTGAGCTTATGGTAAGACCCTGCATCCATTGTGTTTTGCCCATTATCCATTATGTGTCTACCAACAATTGCTTTTATCACATTGGAGGCTATATTTCTGATCTGATTTTGATCAAACTTGCAATATGGACATCCCTCAGCAAGATCTCAGACAAGTTCAGTAGTGTAAGAGATTCATTGCTATTGAGGCAACATTGCATCTTAGTGGCTGAGCTTCACTCAGGAGATATTTCTGATCTGATTTTGGAACATGGGCTAAATTTTATCATTAAGGTTTCGGATGAAGCAAGTAACAAGCTAGATTTGTGCATATTAATGAAGTGATTTTGCATGTAATTGACTGAGCTTGGTACCACTTAGGAAGCCTTTTTTTTTTTTATCCAGTGTTAACCAGATTTGGAATATTGGCTTATGTAATCAATGTAACTTCACATGAGTTTGATAATGAGCTGCATCCATGCATAATAATAAGGTGATTTTGCATCTAAAGGAATAACACTATTACCACTCTGGAGGCCATATTTCAAATCTGATTTTGATCAAACTTGTAAATGGGCCTATATCAACAAGATCTCATACAGGTTTCATAATGAGCAAGATTCTTGCATATTAATAAGATGATCTTGGATCTTATTGGCTGAATTTCTTGCCAGTTATATTTCTGCTCAGATTTTGATTAAACTTGGAATATAGGCTTATATGATCTGGATCTGGTACAAGTCACTTAATGAGCTTTAATTGATTTTGCTTCTGATTGGCTGAGCTTTTAAGATTTAAGACTATATCTCTGATCCAGTTTTCATCAGACTTGGTAAGTCATCATTCTTTCCCAGATGACCTCGAAGACAACATGTGGAAGATGTACGATGATGAACAAAATGCCTAAAAGTGTAGTGATTTCATACCAGGGTTTGTCCTTAGTTTTTTATAGTGAATTTTAATAACCTCAGTCTGAATTTATCAAATTACAAATTGATAAATCATAAACTTAAGATGCTAATTTTCTTTTGTGCTTTATTTGCACGACAAGCCACCCACCCTTTCTCCTCCAGCTTAAAGGTGTGGGACATTGTTGTAGTAATAGTACTGAATTTTGGTTCCCAAACATTACCCATTTATAACATATTTGCAGTTTGGGGTCCAGATATTGTTGCAGTTATTGTTGATAATGGTTTATAATACAGTAATGTGGTCATGTCACAGAATCTCATAACAGTTGTTTATTCTAGGCCCCCTTAAGTGTTTTAATGGTGTTTTTATAACGTTACTGCAACACATCAATGATGTTCTGATGTTTATGGTCATAAATGGAATAAACCTAATACACTCTGACATTCTTGTTTACAATACAAAAAACGTAAGTAAAGAGATGCTTGACAGTATAAATAGCCATATAGATAGAATCACTCCGGTGTGACAGTGTATACTCAAATCTGCTTTGGTGGTGGAAAGTGTGAAGCCACATTTATGGGAGCAATTATGACTGGTGCTTAAGGCAGTCTGACACCCTTAACGGGAAGATTTGCCATCCCATGCTTGTTTTGTCAGAGAAAAAGATTTTGAAAAGTTTTGGTTTTAGAGTTGTGACGTTAAATATAAGAAAAAGAATAACATTTAAATTCATAACTATTATTGTACAACAAGAGTATTTGCAATCAGTCAGAATATTGTTAACATTGGACATGTTTGGCATATACAAGGGTTTCCTCAAGGCTTCATGCTTATACACATCATTGGCGAGTCCAAAATTTTCATTTGAGACCACATTTAGATGTTGATGGTATCATTATCCCAGAGTGTGCATTCAGGTAAAACTAAAAATCTCCAACAGGCCCTTGCTTGATGTACCGTCCATTTTCTCACTCTTAACAGAATTTTAGCTAATTTTATGTAAGGAAACTATCCAACAAACTATAAAAAAAGTTTCAAAATATTTTGCAGGATGTTCTAAGGCATAGAGTGAAAATAAATACCGTATTAAGCTACCATAATTGCTTGGCTAACAAAGTCAACATCAAGTGCTTATTCATCGGTTCGTCATTGTAAGAGATTGTAGCTCACGGGGCCCTACGGCCATGGGAGCATATGGTATATGGTCATTTGTTTGTTGTGTATTGTCAGCATGCATCATATGTTCCCAATTGTTGTTTAGATCTTCTCAAACACCACTCAGAAGAATTTGACCAAATGAGACATCATCTGGATTTATTCAAAGGATGCCAGTCTGCTATAGAATATGGCTGATGTTTCTAAAAAAAGACAAAATTTAAACATTCTTTTCAAGAACAGCATAATGGAGTTTGAACAAATTTGAAAGAAAGCAATGCTGGCATTGAACTTCTTTTAAATTTTATTCATTTGATGCCAATCTGCTACCAAATATGACTGTCATTACTATAAATAGATAAGCCTTTAAACAATGTCTTCTCGAGAACCACTCAACACAGTGTTACCAAAATTTGAAAGAAAACAGCCATGGTGTAGCTGACTTATAGATGTTTCAAATGTTGGAACTATCCAGGTGAGCATTATCGGGCTCACTTTCATCTCTTGTTGCTAAAATGAAACTCCTGTTTTGGGATCTCAAAAGACCCATGTTGTCACTCTTTAAAAAGGAATATTTTTATGATAATAGACACCTGACCAACATAGAGAGGGGCTGCTGCATTGACACCTGTAACTATGTATAATGAACCAGTAGAGCTGAGCCAGTGCTGCATTTCACTATTGTTTGTTTGTTGTATGCAGGAAAGTATTGTATGCTATATTCATATGTGATTTATTTGCTGGTTTTATCCTACTGGATTCAATATCAGCAAAGGTAGTTTCTCAACAAGATAAGATTTCTTTATTTGGGACTGCATGATCCATACATGTAAATTAAAATATAAATGTATTTTAAAGATAAAAGATCAAAGGCGTCTTATGTACAAATATACAGACACGTATACAGCTACAGAATGTGTCTCACATTGTTAAGAACAGTGGTGTTTGGTATTTTCAGGTGGCGGCTACTTATCACAAGACAGATATTGACAATGATGGACAGTGGTCACAAGGACTGATCTCAGCCGTAAGTAATTGGCCCACTACTGAACACTCCATATATACATTATTTACATTTAATTTAATTGGCAAAGGGAACCATTACATTCGTGTAGAAGTTCAGTGGAAGCATGCAAAAAGTATTTACCTTATTTACATAATGATAAGCCTGTGCTTCATGATAAGCAGGCCCTCATTTTAGCAAATTTTTGGCAGTATTTACAAAGGGTCTCTTTCTCTGGTAATAAATTTACAGTCATATTTGATAAACTAATAAGGCTGGCCCCCTGGTCTTATCATGGGAGAAATACTGTAATAGCCACCCACCCACCTATCTTTACATTTGAGAAATACTATAATAGGTACCTTTGTATTTTCATGGGAGAAATACTGTTAATATTCCTTCTGGTCTAATTATGAAATAAATACTATGCTAGGCCCACTGGTCATTTAATTGGAGAAGTATTTGTCCTTCTGGTCTTATCATGGGAGAATTACTGTAATTGACCCTTTGGTTTTGTCATGGGAGAAATACTACCTTGACGTGTCCTAGGAAAGGCACTTAGCCACCATTCCATCTGCATGATATAGCAAATAATGTGTTAAAAATGCTGTTAAAACTGATTACAAAAACTCGTATAAATAGGACACAGTAATAAAAATATCTCAAAACTGTTGGCATGAAATTATGGGCTCTTCTGATAATTCCAATGCAAATTGTTACTGTTAACAAATAATGTTAGAAATTTTTTTAATTTTGCATCTGTTAATTCGTCCTTTCTTATTTCATTGTATGAAAGTCACAGTCAGAACATTGGTAGTAGTTTTAATGACATTGCAACTGTAAATTTATTGAAATTTTCTTCACTGACAATCTTAAAGCATTAAAATTACATTGGAACAAATAGTCCACTACTTACTGTAGGGGATATTACTCTTTCAGTTTGGTAGTGCACTCAGATAACTGTCCATCTAACTATGATACTGTAACAATGCTATGTTTCTTCTTTATTTGAAGTAGCCAGTGCATTACCATATGGATATACCCACATTTACAGAATGATAAGCTCCCTTTTTTTTACCAAATTTTAACAAATATTTACTTAGGATATATGTCTTTTAACCCCATCATAGACAAAAATTTCCAAACTGAACCCTGGTCTGATCATGGAAGAAATACTGCATTAGGCTACCTGATCTTAACATGGCATAAATAATGTAATAAGCCTCAGTTCTTAACATGGGATAAAATACTGTAATAGCCTCCCTGGTCTTTTCATGAGAGAATGACTGCAATTGGTCCCCAGGTCATACCATTGTAGAAATACTGTACATGTAATAGGATTCCTGGTCTTTTTATGAGAGAAATACTGCAATTGGTCCCCAGTCATACCGTTGTAGAATAATGAAATAGGATTCCTGGTCTTTTCATGAGAGAAATACTGCAGTTGGTCCCCAGGTCATACCATTGTAGAAATATATTAATAGGCTGTCTGGTCTTGACATTAGAGAAATACTGTAATAGGCCCTGAGGTCTTATTGTTGTAGAAATACTATAAACGGTTTCCTGATCTTAACCTAAGATAAATACTGTAATAGGTTCCCTGGTCTTTTCATGGGATAAATACTGTAATAAGCCCCCATTTCTTAACATTGGATAAACACTGTGATAGGCTCCCAGACCATAACATAGGATAAATACTGCAATAGATTCATTGATCTTTACATGGGATGAATATTATAATTGGCCCTTTGTTCTTAATGTGTGATAATTACTGTTGTGCCCTGTTAATATGGGATAAACACTGCAATACCCTCTCTGTTTTTTTTCATAAGAGAAATATTTTAATATGCCCCTTGGTCTTTTCATGGAATAAATACCTTAATCGGGCCACAGGTCTTGTGAGAAAGATACTGAAAGATGCAAAATTCATTTTATCCAGAGTAAATATACAGATGTAGCTGCATTGGAATAGAATTCTCTGATTTATTTCCTCATTACTGATCAGTTTTAATAGCTATTGGTAAGTGAATATTATCATCTTAAATTGTATTGCATCCATTATAGGCCAGGCTTGTTGCCACTGCAACCCAAAGCATGTGCGAGTCGGCTAATGCCATGGTTCAAGGTCAAGCCACTGAAGAGAGACTTATAGCTTCAGCCAAAGAAGTAGCTGGAGCAACTGCAGCATTATTAATGGCATGCAAGGTCAAGGCTGAACCAGGGTCAATTGCCATGCAGAGGTTACAGGTAGGTCATACCAAAGTCAAGCAGAACACCCTGGGATAACTGATTTATTGTATCAAATGAATGATAATATAATGCTTTAGGCTTCCAAAAAGTCCTTATAGGAATGTTTTGTGTCACTTTATGAACTTTTTTAAACAGAAAATTTCTGTAAAGTTGTTATATCTTTCTACGTTAATTATTATTTTTCTATATCCAATTTATATACATGTTAAAATTATTCCATATTTAAAATGTCACTGATTACATTACATATGGCCTTATCAGTTCAGTAATGTATGTGCTTTTGTCTTTAAATGTAAGTTTTTATAAGATAATGTTTTGTATGTTTTTCTTCTAATTTACAAAGGAAATGGGCTTTTTCTAAAAGTCTCATGGATCACAGTGGGGCATAGGTGATTTATAGGTTAGATGATCAAAAGTGAAGGTCTCAAGAGTCACAAGGGGCTAAAAACTTGAAAAAATATTAGAAACTAAACATAGGAATAGCTTTAATATGTCATTGCTGAGAAATAGCTAACTTGTATGTAAAATTTAAGGCTGCTGGCAATGCAGTGAAGAAAGCCACAGAAGCCCTTGTAAAAGCAGCTCAACAGGCCAAGGAACAACATGAAGATGGCGATAGTGTCCATATCAGCCAGAGGATGGTGGGAGGCATGGCACAGGTAAATAATAGAAACCTGCACATAACAGACTGATGGATAATGAGACAGATATAGCAGTGAACACATTGCTTCTTCTCCAGAACAGATTATTATTATAATGGGGTTTTCACTAAAAGACTGTTTTATTATATGTAAGTGGACCTATTTGAAAATGGTACCAATATGGCCAACATCGCAACCATCTTGAAAACTTATTATTGCTTCTACAGAATAGGTGGTCATTCACATAAGATTTTCACAGAAAAGGTTCTTATAAATATATAGTTGGTCCTAAATAAAAATGGTTCCAATCTGACCTCACAAAATGGTCACCTTGAATTTTTTTTTTGTTATGGCAACTTCACCAGAATGGATACTTGTTTTGGCAGGAGGTTTCCGCTGAGACATTTCTTACATTGTTGGTCCAAAATAAAAATGGCGCTATCTGACCTTGTCAAATGCCTGCCTTATCTCTTCTTGTTCTAAACAGACAGTCATATAAACATAAAGTTTTCATTTAATGCTTCTTGCTCTTTGTAGTTGGTCCTATGGTGCCAGTGTGACCTCCCAATAGGACAGTTGTTGTGGCCATTTTTGAGAATCATAGGCTACATCTCAAGAAAGGATGGTGGTATTGACATGGGCTTTTTAGTTGGCAGTCATCTTGAAAATCTTTTTAACATACCTTCTTTTGACCTGCAAAATTGATCAACTTTGGGTTTTCACTAGAACATTTTTACATTATGTAGCTGGTTTTGAATGAAAATGGTGCTGATCCGACTCCAACATGGTAACTGATGGCTGTTGCCAGACAAACAAATTGTTATCACTCATTCTTTTGAATGAATGATGACACTAACAATGTGTTTTGACTAAAGCACCTCATGCAGAGTGTAATTCATTCTGAATAAAAATGGTTCAGATCTTACTAGTATATGCTGTTATGAACAAGTTTGAAAACCTATTTGACTTCAGGCCGAAGTCAGAGTTCACAGCGTACATTTATTACTTCATTGACTTTATGAACACAGTAACTTGTACATATGTGCAAATAAATTTTGAGCAGTAAACAAGTTTATAGACAGCACTGTGTCATGGTTAGAGGTTATTACATTTTTTTTTATTTGTAATGGCTTGTGAACATGAAAAAGCATACAAATACATATGGATTTTTATAAAACAGATTTTATGGATATGACTGAAGAATGCCCTATATGACGCCAGTTCAGTAATTTATTTTTAAGAAAATATTAATTGTGGAGTTGTCCAGAATTAGTGTATGTGTATATCTTCACAGTATTTTAAGCAAGATAATTGATGTCATTTTCAAGGTCAAAGTTCCTTCTATCCACGATGTCATTTTCAAGGTCAAAGTTACTTCTGTCCACGATGTCATTTTCAAGGTCAAAGTTACTTCTATCCATGATGTCATTTTCAAGGTCAAAGTTACTTCTCTTGTAAACATTAATCAAACATATGAGAAAATATTTTTGTTACCCCAAAACTTTGGTATGTTGGATCTTGTCAAGAACATCTGCGATGGTTTCAGTACACAGTCATTAAAAAGAATGAAAGGAGTGAAGATCCTGCAAAATCGATTTGGATGTTGGAGCGTCAGGCCCTTTGGAGCACTCTTGTTTGTTTGGGGTGTGTGGAAGATAATCAGGCAGACATACATATGCATATTTGCAGAAACTTGTATTCACATAGTTCAGCAGGTAAGGACTATAGGGATGATGATGTGGACAATTTCCATGTCCCATATCAGCACATGGCTTTTGAATGGCATGGAGGAGGAAATGTGCTTTCTTGGTATTTTTATGTGAGAAGAAACAAAAGACATGGACAGAAATAGATACGTATTCAATAGGATCAACGTGAGCATTGTCCGTGTCAAAATTAATAGCCAGTACAGATGGACAGAGAGACGGACAAATCAGTGGAAGCATTTGTAAAAGTGGCTAAATAGGTTGCAAAGTTTTGATGAAGTAGTATAAAATAGATAGGCAGACGGTTTCATTTATGATGCCAGTAAGCCAGAAGTGGACATGTCACAGGTAAATAAATTTGGATATCACAGATGGACAGATTGGCATAGAGGTACTTGTAAAAATGACCTTAAGGCTAAATAACATTTTTATTCTGTTAATATTAACTCCTCAGCAAGAAGTTTGGGTCAGATATGGCACACACATCCTGAGAAGTTTGGGGTGGGTATGGCACAGGGAATTTGTGTTTAAGTCACTTTGGGGAGTTGTTTCTTGATCAGTACAGATGCTTCACTTGGGTTTATAATCAGTGATCACATGTTGAATGGGACAGGCAAGTTTGAATATGACACTTTAATGAATTTTATGTAATGAGTTTTGTATTACAGGAAATTGCTGCTCAGGTGGAGATCTTGAGACTAGAAAAGGAATTAAATCGGGCGAGAGAGAAACATGCTGTTATTAGGAAAGGCCGTTACAGAAGGGGAGAAGAAGAATCCAGTAATGATTCATCAAGTGCTTTTTAAATGAGATTAATAACTGTTATCATCATGTGTCATTACAGTCCATAATGTACATTTGATAATTTTTTCATTAAATGTCATCATTATTACCACCTAAGTCATATTACTCTGGGTTGGTGTTTTTTCCTGGGGTTTTCCTGGGTTCTTTCTCCACCAAACATACTGACTGCCATGTATAACCTATCCTGTGCTGAAAAATGGAATTAAACCCATAACAACTGCTGGTAATAGTTCTGTACAAGATAGAGACTTATAAAAGGCTTGGTTCTTGAATGTACTTGTCACAAGTAGTACAAATGATAATTGTAATTCTGCATGTATGAAGGTTTGCTTTACTTGTTCCCCTTTTGGTTATGACTCTCAGTCAGTCAAATCTAACCTAAACAGGGTGTGTGTCAGAAGTATTGGGATCTCAGCTTGTTTGTTTGTAGTCTGTTATGGGGGTGGGAGGGAAATAGGTTTGTCATCAAAAGGAGATTTTCCAAAGCTTTAGTTATTTTGGATCTCTTTAAGAATAGACAGGTTTTTTTTAACAAGTTTATTAATACTTGAACACAGTATTTGTTGATCCATGTAAGAATGGATCCAAAGAAAATGATGACATATGCAGAGATGACAACCATTCCAAATTTGACAGAATCGTTCTTATTCTTAACCTCAGTTTATGCAGTTAAGATCACTTCTGTCAGATTCTGAATTTGCAGGTCAGATATAATTTTATTTTGATGCACTGTTTTTTGATCACTGGTATATCTAGATCACAGAAATACTTATAATTTCTTATTGTAAAAGCATACCTAAGCAGTTGTTTTGCAAAACCATTTGAATATTGCCCAGTTAGAAAGCACATCAGTATTATGCCCTGATTCACCTGAGAAAGTCAAAGAAAAATGTTGATCTGAGAATGTGGATTTTACCTCAGTGGAAAAGGTTTGCTATAGACATTCTAAATGGATTATGAAGGCATAAGCATTGGACAAAAATACCATGTAATTGCAGTCTTTTCTCTGTGGACTTTCATGTCTGATTGTTGGGAAAAAAGTTTTTAATCAAAAACCACTTAAAATATTTATGCTTAAAAATGTTTGGGAAAAAATTGCTTTACTTATGATTATATTCCAATTTTTAAAGTTGGCATTCCTTTTTCACATCAGTAGGGGTCGGATTCTCTGCATATCATCAATCCATGATGAATCTGTTATTGCAAGTGAAGGCTAAGTTTTAGGATGAAATAAAACTTTATGCCTTCTCCATTGGGGAAAAGAGTAATTATGTACCAAAGTGTGTGTGCGTGTGTGTTTATAGTGGTGATTACCGAATATACTCGCTTATAAGTTGAATCTGACTGCAAATTGCACAGACCCATATCTGCCATCACATATAGTGCTGGCAGATCTGGGTCTCTGCAGTTTGTTGGGAGTAATCAGTTGAACAAACAACATAGACCCTGATCTGAAGGTGCATTATGCTATGGCAGATCATGATCTTTGTTGTTTGCAGTTTTACACGACTCATAAGTGAGTATACACAGAATGTGTAAATCATACAGACACATAAGCTGTGTGTAAATTTTTTATTTATCATAACTATGTATCAAAGTATTAGTATTTTTATTACAGTCCTTATCTTGGCTGCAATATCACAAAATATTAACTTCTCAGATGCTCAGCTACAGCAGTTTGATTTTGTATTATTGCTTTTGAAATTTGAATTTTTAAAAACAAGATACTTCCTAGACATTATTGAATATTCCCTAAAAAATTGGACCTCCAAAATCAAAATGTAATAGAACTTTTAAACAAAATTATCAGTTCCGAATAACTGTTCAGAAATCAGTTGGATACTTTAGGTACCTATTTTTTATAACTTGTATGAAACTCTAAATGTTGTATTTGGTGTAATATTTATTCTTTGTGCTTGAAAATTCATTTTAGGTGAGTTTTCATAAGGCGAACACTTGTCAGAATAAGCACACACTGCCAATTCCAAAAATAAGGCCTCCATGTACATGCAAGGAGAGTTTGCTCCCATTGTGTTGGAATGTGTCTTGGAGATGCATTCTGTCTCCATGCGTGATCATGTTGTATAAAACACAAAAAAGATATTTTAGAGACTAATTTTTTAAGCTAAAAAATGAAATCGCAATGAGACACAAAATATGCATAGTGGTAAGTTCAATGGAAACCAGAGTTTTTGGAAGTTGCTACTATCCCGTGAAATATTCGAGAATTGAGACTTGAGATTAATGATGGATTCATTTTAGAGTTTTAATTGGCATGTGTGGGTATTACCAGTACATGGTAAGTGTGGGTATTACCAGTACATCAAATACTGGAGCATAATTTGCCAGCATGTCAGTATTTATGCTGTTTGTTTAAAATCACAAATATAAAAAAACATAGACCTTGATGTGCCAATGTATTATCAAATGGCAAAGCTGAATTCATACCAGTTACAGTTGAGTGCAATATACAGAATATTCGTTCGCTTGTCTCACATTCTTAGCTGAGCATTTAGGTCATTGGAGTGATTCCAAAATTTTTTGTGGTAATGCAGTCATTTGGGCCAAGTCCGGAAATAACAAAACTCTTTAGCTTGAGATTTTGTTTGGACCAGTAACAAATGTTTTCTGTTGAAAGGTCATTTCTTATTGGATGATACTAGAGATCTGTCACAAACTCAAGCATATGTTTTACGATTTCCAGACGTGGACTTGAGTTAGTCTGCTTCAAATATATATTTTTTAAATTTCATACTTCTGTATGTTGGCAGGCTATTAATGCAATATGAAATGTAAAGGTACTTAGAGCCTTAGATAGGCGTGGTTTTAGATTTTGTATTACTTTAATGTAATTAGACAGTCACATGTAGTGTAAATTCTGCGGCACTTTTTAAAGCATGTGTTGTTGATTTAAATAAATTTGTTTCTTTAATTTCATGAAAAATGGGTGTTTCTTTCTTTAAAATCAGACGTATGTTGTGGGGGGTTTCTTTTAAATGGCCATTATCAGAAAAGATGGCATGATCTCACACTCTACATCTGGGCTCTGCTCACAAATATAAAATAATGGTGGCTTTATCAAGGATTATATCAAAATTTATCTTTTTTTACATGTACAGCTGGTGAAAGAAATGTTTGCTATTAAGAATTAGGTAAAGAAGAAAACAGAACAAAGTCATCAAAAAATATTCCTCAAGTTATAGTAATATTTGGAGTAATTTACTGATGCCTAATTGAAAAGGCTAGGTGAAGTGTACAAATGGGAGCAGGGATTTATTTCATTTGTATCCACAAAGAAAATGGAATTAGTCATTTTTCCAGTCATTCATTAGTTTAATGATAGTCATTTTGTGTGTTTTGTATGCGATGTTCACACTATATTAAAATACCGGCTATCTGTGATGGTACAAAACACGTACACATACTGAAAATTGTCCCTGTGATGTAGACTTCCTCACATATACACAGTTAAGAGTGCTTGATTCTGCTTTCATATTTCTTTGTAAAGAGTCTGTAAATCGGTTCAAATCAAGGTTTCCCAACTTTAGTTTTGTCTTGCACAGAGCTCCATATTTAACCATAGTTTTATTTACGTATTTGCTTTACAAGTATCTTTTTAAAAACATTTCCTAATAAATTACATCTTGTCTTCACAAAATGCTGGCAAAAACAAGCTTCTTCTTAAGGAGGCAAGAGTATCACGTTTAGTAGATCAGACTCATAATCATAAAGTGGGGTTTGATTTCCTTTAGAGACCAACCCAGTTTGGCTGCATCTGTATATTCATGGGACACATAGCTCCCATTTCCCTTGGTATGATATAGCCAATAAACCAAAACATAGACAAATTTCTTCATTATTATTTACTTGACTAATACTCCATGGTTGCCACCAATGCCTTGTTGATCTGTTGTATCCACAGGCAATACCCATATGTGAAGTGTGAAGTCAAAGCCATATTTACTGATATAAAACATTCAAAAGATATGATTGTTCCCTCCAAATAATGCTGATCATTGGAGCCATATATATGACCTGCATTACAAGTGTGGGGGCCTTGTGCTGAGTGGTGTTCCAACAAGGCTGCCATGACAGTACATTAAAATAACAGTTTTCCCTCCAAATAATGCTGATCATAGGAGCTGTATATGTGACCTGCATTACAGGTGAGGAGGCCTTGAACTGAGGGATGTCTCAACGTGGCTTTGTTGTAACAGCGATTTAAAACAGATTATTTCATAATGTTAAATAACTTTATAATTGGTGCTCAGAAGCCAAGAAGTAAAATAAAGTGGAAACAAAGATAAAACATAATCTGAGCAGTGATCTTATCTGTATAGTAAGAGGGTCATCAGTATACTGGGGTACTTTATAGTGAGGGTCATCAGTATACTGAGGTACTTTATAGGGAGGGAACACTACCTTACATTTTATTGAAGTTTAATTTTATACACATACTACAACCTTTGATATTTTCCGTGTTTTATTATGTATCATACCTGTCATATTCTCACATGTTGGGAGTTTTGAGGCCTCAAAAAGTGCTTTGAGGTGGCGGGGGGGGGGGGTGCAGTGCAAATGGTGTCAAAAGTTATATCTGAGAATAAGTTGTCTTCTCATGTTGATCCCTATAAAATTACTGGAAATTCAAATTTGATATAAAAAGAAAATAACATCTGTTTTCTTTGAAGCATTTAATATACTTACAAACCAGAAAGAGTGTATAGACTTATTATAGCATTGTCCAATAGTATCACCACATACATGTGCCCCCACACACATAATCAAAGACACACAGACAATAAATTTTAAAAAATGTACCAAAGTTTCTGTCTATAAAATAAAATGGGCAGTGGGATATTTTCTTGATTAGCTATAGTCTTTGCTGCTGTCAGTAGATTTTGTGAGGGAGAGGGTTGAAGATTATACAAATGTCATTCATGTTTATCTTGGCACTCGTTTGAGACTGGATGGTACTGTTGTTCAGACTTGTCAGAAAATCTTGACATTGCATCATCCTAGCTATTCTTGACCAGTTAAGTAATCCACTAAATTTTGGTTGTTTATCTTTAACCACCTTATGTTATAATTGACGCTATGATAATCAGCTGCATAAACTGCCCCGAGGATAGTTTTACATATTAGCTGTTTACTATTTATACATACTTCACACTTCAGACATGTCTTTTATTTTCTCTGTTCTCCCCAAAAGATTATTGAAATTTGTGTTTTTCGAAACACAACCATATCAGAGGGTTTGGGAGTCATGTTATGGCAGGTATGTTGCATGAAGATTAATATTATGCAGTCATAATCGTGGTTGTATTGTTTTACTTTAAGGCAAAAGTTGGCACCACTCCTACAACCCACTCTTGAAATAGTTTTCTTATTTTCTTGAAATTGTTGAAACAAGATACAAAATGCAATGATTTTTTTCAAATGTGGTTTTGCTTTTGATTATTGAAATATGAATAACGCAGTCGTAATGACTTGATAAATATTTAGTCATACATCATTTACTATATATACTTGCCTATTGGTCAGGTCAAACTGCAAACAACATAGACCCTGATCTGTTGTCACATAATGTGCTGGCAGTTCAGGATCTATGTTGTTTGTTCCAGTTATTGATTCTAACCAACTGCATAGACCCATATCTGCTGGTGCATTATACAACAACAGATTGAGATGCATGCAGTTTGCAGCTGGGTCCTGCTTATATGCAAGTATAGATGATATTTAGCTTACATCCCATTTTTACCTTACATATACCATATATATATATATATATATATATATATATATATATATATATATATATATATATATATATATCTAGTGCTTTGGCTTCCTTATATTACATGCACTTGAGTGTGATAATTAAGTAATACATGCATGTGTGATATTATAATCATAGATTATACAGTATATACTTGTGTGCAAGTTGGATCCCAGTGCAAACTTCATAGAACCAGATCAACCATCACATAATGCACCAGGAGATCTGAGTCTGTGTAGTTTGTTAGGAGTAATCAGTTCAACAAACAACATATACACTGATCTGCTGGCTTATTATTTGATGAAGGATTAGGGTGTGTGTTGTTTGCAGTTGGACCTGACATGCAAGTGAGTACAAACGGTATATTTTGTCTGATTTGTATGTATTGCTCGTAATAATGAATTGAATGATGTTTAAGAATTTTCTATACATATCAGTTTGCTTCTAATTATCATACTGATTGTTACTATGAATTTTTTTTGTATAAATCTTGACTGTGTTCTATTTTTGCATGGGTGTCAGTTAAACCAAGGGAATGTTTTTATAATTAGTAAACATTGTGTATATATTTATTGAATATGATGTGCATCCAGAGGAAGTTGCTGTTGCTAATGCTTGTAAATCATTTTCATGGCGAGATGAATGTGTGGTGAAACCACACTTGAATTGTAGGAGATCAATCAATCCCACCAGGTCATAGATTGTTTTCATATAGCTTGCCTTGCTGCTTCATTGGACTTCTACATTTGTAAGATCAAACTAAAATGTTCCTGATCAGTACATTAGAGAATTGCTTGCCATTGTTATGAACTTTCTTATACAGTGAAACCTTTTAAACCTGAAATCCATCCAGCCTGAGTTGTAATTATGTAATTTTGTTTTTAATTGGGAGTCAGGCTTGTCACTGAGTGAAGACTAGAGGATGGACATTTTATGAAACCTGGGGCATCTATTGGAAGAATTGTGCTAAATCTGGGAATATCTTGTCATGAGGATGACCCTTTCTACTTGAAATTGTCAGCATATTTTTTAATCCTAATTTTTTGTTTTTAGTGGAGACGCACATGTATAATGTGTTTTGTATAGTCCATCAACAGCTATATGAATATACAAGAAAGCTCAGTGTTAATTTTCAGAATGATTTGTTTGTTGTCACCTGAGCAGAAATTTCAGATGTTCATCTTGTTAATATGGTTGGCTGACTTGAAGGAACATTATTGCTTTGTAAAGATATATTTACTCTTTTCAAAACTATGAATGTTATGTTTGATGACATCTCTCATGATCATGATACCTAATTATTATGTATGCACATATCAAGGTACATTCTTTTGGTACAGTTAAAGTATATCCATAATTGTTTAAAAATAACATATACCTGTATCTTTACTCCCACAGACCCAGATCTACTGACAGCGTCCTGAAAAATTGCATCTACGTGGTTCATTCTGCTACTAATATATTGTTCTGCTAAAATAGGATCTACATGGTTCATTCTAAAATGATGATTTTAAATATACAATGATCTACTAGCATTTTGGTAAAGTAGAGGGTTTATAGATTTATTCTGCTGATGATTTCAAAAGTGTACAACATCAACCCTGATCTTCTGACATAATGCAGTGGTAAATGTGATCTATATGGTTCATTCTTCTGACATAATGCAGTGGTAAATGTGATCTACATGGTTCATTCTTCTGACATAATGCAGTGGTAAATGTGATCTATATGGTTCATTCTTCTGACATAATGCAGTGGTAAATGTGATCTATATGGTTCATTCTTCTGATTATTTCAAATCAGCAGGATAGACTATGATCTGCCAGTATATTATGTGAGAGGAGAGCTGGGTCTACAGTTCTCAATCTGTTACTTACACGTAAGTACGGTATGCTGCATTATTATAAGCATTGGGCTATTTAACTTGTGTAAAGTTTCAATTTTACATAGCTGAGAGGTGGAACAATTGAAAATCACTTAGAAATTTACAGATTTGTGTGCATTTTCATGTGCAATACTTGGTTAAATATCAGTTTACAATAAAGAGTGATTACATAGAAAAGTATGAGAAAAACTATGTTGCCACTTGTCCATAAAGTAATAGCTACATGGGTATTTAAAAATTCATCAAATTTTGCACAGTTTGAAGATCTTTGACTCCTTAACAATTGCTCAAAAATGTGTATGTAGATAAGTGATTTTTTTTTCAGATGGACCCAATTATTGAGATATTTAAGTTTTTCACAACAGAAGGCCTGCATAACCTGTTTGCAGCACATCACAAGCTTTTCAGTCTCTGACAACAAATTGTCCACACTTAAGTATGAAATTCAATAACATATACATATTGAAGCACATTTCAAGACATTTGTCATGGATAATTTGCATATGGTACATCTTGTATCTGAATATCAAAAAGCATGCAAAAATATATTTTGTTCCAGATTGATAGATTGGTATATCAAAGCACATCAACACATGGTAGGTTATGCTTTGCTGAGTCAATTGGAGTAAAGTGCATTGCCCACAGATACATCATGGCAGTTTACTCTGCCTGGTTTAGGACTCCGACCTGTAACCATCATGCCATCAGTCCATTATGCAGGTGGAGCCACCTTCAGCATCACATTAGCTTTCCAGTCAGACTGTTCCACATGCTACAGGTCCTTCTTTAGCTATCTCGTCATTATCCCATTTCTGACATGCTGGGATTACACTTGCATTAAAATTCATGTGGTCTTTTTCATTATAGATGAAATTCGTGTACATTTCTTTAGCTATTTCTTCATTACCCCATTTCTGACATGCTGTGATTACACTTGCATTAAAATTCATGTGGTCTTTTTCATTATAGATGAAATTCGTGTACATTTCTTTCTATTGCAGATTTTGCTAATGAAATTGTAATATATCTTATTGACTTAAGAGTTCGTTTGCACAACCCACTTTGTCTTGGCAGAATCTATAGCTGTAGCAGTTGCTGCAAAAATTGCCATTGTCATAGTTAGATTTATCAGTATTTGTAAGTATTTAAATAACATGTAGTGCTATAAATCACAAATGTCTGTCCAGGCCCTGGGTAGCCAATTAGTCTAAGTATTTAAATAACTTGTAGTGCTATAGATCACAAACGTCTGTTGGGGCCCTGGGTAGCTGATTAATCTAAGTATTTAAATAACATGTAGTGCTATAGATCACAAATGTCTGTTGGGGCCCAGGGTAGCCGATTAGTCTAAGTATTTAAATAACATGTAGTGCTATAGATCACAAACGTCTGTTGGGGCCCAGGGTAGCTAATTAGTCTAATTAGATGCTTGCCTTTATAGATCACGATCTCACTTATGCATTCGTTTGAGTCTCAGGCTCAGCGAGTGTGGGTATGTGTGAAAGCTAACCAGTAGCTTCCTGTGGGTCAGTGGTTCTTCCGGGGATTTTTCTGGATTCTTACTCCATCAAGTTATACTGGCCACCTTCTATAACCTATGGTGTGCTGAAAAATGTTTGAATCGTTTAAGATGAAACTGTCTATTCAGACTCTCATGTAACACAAAATTGTACATATTATATTTGGTATCCTAGTATCTACTGTATATACTCGTGTTCAAGCTGGATTTAACTGCAAACTGCATGGGCAGAGATCTGCTGTTGCATAATGTGTTGGCAGATCAAGTTCCATGCATCTTGTTAGGATTAATAACTAGAACAAAAAACATAGACCTGTTCAAGTCATGTACTGGCAGATCTGGGTCTCTGATGTTTGTTAGGACTAACCAGTAGAATCAGCAGAAGTGAACAAGATCTATGGTACATTATGTGATGGTAGATCAGCCTCAGTGTTGTTTGTAGCTGGATTGGACTTGTACACGAGTATGTCTGGTATTTTTGTATCTTCCTTTCTTAACTACTTATTGTTCCGCATCTTCAACTCAACCAGTGTCAGTAAAACTAATAGTTTCTACACTTTGTGATGTAAGCCCTCTGCGTGTACAAGGTAGTGCCTATTGGAAGTACAGTGCTCAACATTGTTCATTTTTATCCACCAAAGAGTGCTTTATCAGTCCATGTTTTGTTGTCTTTGTACCATATTGTTTGTTTGATTGTGTATTGAACATTTAAGTTTATTTTCTTTTTCGCTTATTGGAAAGTAAAGCCTGTCATCAAGTATAGGCAATGAGAACAAAATCGTCACATCAGAAGCTTTTGTTTTTATTACAGGGCCTTAAAAATAAAGCAAAGACTTCCATTGACAGTAAAATAACAAATTATCAATGTGTACTGAATAATTGGATAAAAATTAAATTTAAAATGCACTTTGCTAAATGTTCAAATCTTCATATTAGAAGTGATTGTTTTTATTACCAAAAAAAAAATTTGAAGTCTTTAATGTAGTAAAGACTTCTCTTGACAGCATCAAAAACTATCAGTCTGTGCTAAATATTTCATGATAATTGGATCAGAAATTTTGATGTATCGACAAATTAAATTTGTATATACTCAGTAGTGGCAACCATTAAGATACAAGGGCTGCTCCAATTAGTCAAGTGACAAGCTCTCAACCAGGCTATTAACTGTGTAACATCAACACCTAGTTAGTGGTCACACCCAGGCTGTAAATTACATAACATTAACACATGCTAGTGATCACAGCTGGGCCATTAATTGCACATCAGTAGTTAGCTAGTGATCACAGCCAGGCTGTTAATTAGATCAACACATGCAAGTGATCACAGTGGTCAGTATGTCATTTTCAGTTGCAATGTGTTGGACAGGTGGGCACAGTCAGCAGCCTATCAAATGACAGTAAAACAAAACTATTCTCAGATCTCTTCTGACATGTATACTTTATATTTTATTGTGTAATTTACCACTGTCACAGCTTTGAATTTTGGTGTTGTACCACATTTGAAATTCTTGGGCCAATCGTGTTATATAGGTTTTGCCTTTCTTTGTTGATGTATGAAATACCAACTGTGAACAACCTAGATCGAGACATGTTGTCACATAATATACCAAGAGACTGGAATAAATACTGTTCTGTTTTTCGCACTTGTCCACCAGTAGATTGGGATCCATGCTGTTCATAATACACCAGTAATCTGTGATTCATGTTTTTTTTCTTTCTGCAAGTAATAAACCAGTAGATTGGGGTCCATGCTTTTCTTTCTGCACAATACATAAATAGACAGGGATCACTGCAGTTCTTTCAGCACATAATACAGAAATAGACTGGGATCCATGAAGTTCATTCTACACATAATTCAGAATTAGACAGGGATCCATGCTGTTCTTTCTACACATAATACAGAATTAGACAGGGATCCATGCTGTTCTTTCTACACAAGAAATTGGAATGGCTCAGTTGATGGAGAATCAGACTTGTAATCAAGAGGTCACAATACCCGCCCAGGCCAGCCTTGATCAACTGCCTTAGTTCCTATTTCCTCAGCAGGATATAACCTATAGTGTGCTAAAGATTCCATGCAAAACCAACATCTTTCTGCACATAATTTTAAGTGAACAGCATAGAATCTGATCCGAGTGTGCATTATATGACATCATATTTGGGTCTGCGTTGTTTGTGGTTGGGGTTGTTAAAATTTTTCTGACTAGATTGAACATTATTGTGACCCAGTCAGCATACACAAATGTTTTTCTTTGATTCTGTTACTGGTGTCATGAATTAGATGCCAAAAAGACCATAAGAGTTGGTTACATTTGCAGTCTGACTGTTATTTTGGAAGTTCATTTGAATCGTCACACACTAATTTTTCATGCACCATGTTGTAAACTTCTGTTATCTTGGGCTTGTTATTGTAGCCATTCCAGGTCATAGATCTGACATCAGCTAGCAGTTCATTTAGCAGTGTGTTGTCATATATTGATATATTGTAACTAGCTACTACTGTGTTACACATATATGAATTGTACAATTTTCATTTTGAGGTAATAAACTTTTATCGATGATACTCTGCCTTGACTTATTTTATGTCTGGGCTCTTTATAGTGAACAGGGGATGCATCCAAGACTTCCAGTTTCATGTCCTGGACAGTTAGTTTCAAACTTGTTTCTTTTGTTTTATATATGCTGGGCAATCAGCTTTTTGAGAAATGTGGCCCTGATTTTTAATTTTTCAAATTGTTTATGCAGTTTTATATATGCTGGACACTTGGCCTTTTGAGAAATGTGGCCCTGGTTTTTAAATTTTCAAAATTGTTTATGCAGTTTTATATATGCTGAACACTTGGCCTTTTGAGAAATGTGGCCCTGGTTTTTAAATTTTCAAAATTGTTTATGCAGTTTTATAAATGCTGGACCCTTGGTGTTTTGAGAAATGTGGCCCTGGACTTCAATTTTCAGAAAAATCCTACAGAGAGCTATAGGCCTGAATTTTACCAACAGAACTTTAGAATCAGGCAATCAGATTGGCTGAAATTCAAGTCTGGCTTAAAATTTACCATTCAGATGTCTGATGACTAGACCTAACTCAAGACCTGCTTTGGTGAAATCGGGTCAGGATCATTTGGATTAGTTTTAGACTCGATTCAAACCCATTCTTAGTCAACTTGGATGAAATAAATATCTGCCATTAAGAACAGTCTAATAAGAACAATCTAATTCATTCCAGAACTTACCAAACTTGGTATTGTGAACCTGTATGAGAAAATTATGCCCATTAAAAATTCTTGATTGATCCTCAAAGATTCATTATAAGTAGGTACTACTTTTAGCACACATATCATTATCAAATATACATCTTCACTAACTTTCTCTCTCACAGACAGTTAAATTGTGTGTTGATCAAGGGTTGTCAAATCGGAAGTTATTAGTTTTTTTACTGTCTTGCGTGATTAAGCATGGCAAGATGGGTATCTTTTTTCTCAATAACAACAGCATCATTGCTTAAGATTTGTGTTCAAGTTATTTTTGTTCTTCAAGTTGGATGGTGTTAATACATCAGCATACAGACTCAGTTGAGGCATTGGGTTTCACCCCATGCATGTTTGCTCTTTATCCCTGATGACCCTTGTTTACAGAGGAAACTCTTCAGTAGACTCTTTGAGTTAATTTGATCAGTAACAATTTTAAAATTGAACCTCAGCTTGACTGGAGATGCTTAAAGAGAAAAGAACAAATGTTTAATAAATAATGGATCAAAAAGACATAAAATTGGCTAACAAGGTGTATGGTATTGAGAAGCCTCAAGCTGCTCTTGTCTTAGCTGCTTACAAGTATGGAGCAGGTTTCTGGAGGACATTGCGAGCTGATAAAATTGCATAGAACAAACACAACTCAACAGGATGGAGATGATTCTTGTCTCAAAGAAGGTAATGGTTTAACAGTTTTATAGAGTAGAATAGCTAGATTGTATCCATGTACAAGGTCTTGTATAATCTGCATCATAGATGCATGATCTAGAAACATGCCAAGCATTTTACACTAATCAAAAGTTAATGGAGCTACTGTTCTTATGACTGCAAGATTATTACAAAGATGAAAACATTATGACCAGTTTTGTATCTCGATATTGCCAAGTGACATGGTTATCAAAAGTGGGTAGTATAATTGGATGCGACAGTAGTATAAAGAAATCCAAAGACTTTTAAACCCTGATTTCATCCATACCAAGGTAAAAAAAGGAACAGTATTCCATAGGCAGATAAGCAATCTGTAACACAGAATATCTTGAAGGACAACCAAGGTAAATAAAGAATGGTTTTCCATTGGCAAATAAACTAAGAGAATATCAATGGGTACAACTAAGGTAGAAAAAGGAATTGTATTCCATAGGCAAATAAACAATATGTGATGGAATATCTTGAAGGACAACCAAGGTTAATAAAGAACAGTATTCCATACGCAGCTAAACAATAAGTGACAGTATTTTGGAGGACAACTCCAGTATAAAAAAACAGTATTCCATATTCAGACAAACAATCCGTGACAGTGTCTTGTAGGACAACTCCAGTAAATAAAGAACAGTATTTCACAATCTGTGACAGTGTCTTGGAGGACAGACAAAAGTCCATGTGAGTCAAAAGAAAAGGAGGAGGAGGGGGATTTAAGGGAAAAGTACTTTCTACAACATTTGTTTACAGACAGAGCAATTAAAAGTATAATCTTTTTTAATGCAATATAGAAGCTATTGTTGTACCTTTTTCATTTAACTGTTGTTTCAACCTTTCGCTCTTTTTCATTGTTCCTTTCATTGTTTTCTTGGAAATTGCTCGGCAACTATGCTATATGTCCAGTTACTTGTGCTTTTGTACTTCCAACATTTTCTTGCAACACAGCTCTTATTATTTGGGCCTGTTTCTTTGCTGATATCCTTTTGTTCAAGTCTTCAGTCTATGCTTTGTTTTGTCCAACCTAATAATGTTTCCAAAACCTTCTTTCCCATCGGTCTCATATATGCTAGTATATATGCTAGTTGCTATTTATGATTTGATGTTGCCTTTTTTTCTTAATTTGAACTGGCTTATTTAAATCTTTATCAGTACTGGAACCATGTTCTTCATAATAGTGTTTTGTTTCTAAATTTTAGTAATTTCTTATTAAAACTATTGTGTTTGATTTATGTCAAATCCTTTTTATCTGCTCATTGACCTCATCATTAACTTTTAGTTGAATGATATTTTTTTGAGGGGGGAAACATCTTTATCTGGTATGGTTTGAACAACAAACTGCATTATGACTACAATTATTATCGAGATTTACAGCATAAGATTTTTTTACTCTTTGCATCACCACACCATTATATCATAGGCATAAACAGTTAATCAGTTTGGAAGTTTTGCAGTTTCTTTCATTTCATAGTTTTCACCCCACTCAGCCAGTTTTTAAATAGTGAAGATGAGCAAGGTCATCTAGAAAAGGAACTAAGATTTTTTTCAAAGATTAAAGTAGTAATACCTCAATTTCATTAAATTGAAGAGTACAAACAGGAATTTAACATTTTTATTGCAAAGGAACATAGAGGGAGAATTAGTGAAATATAACTTAAAAAGAGCAGGGTTATCTGGGCAATAAATCAATCAAGAAGATGAGTTTTGTGTCAGAAGTGCCCAAATTTACTAGACATTGTCAGATGTTGAAATTGAGCAACACTACTGATTAGCAAATTTGTGCCCATTGTAAACTTTAGTTTACAACATGAACAGATATATGGTTGCATGACATAAAATGGAATGATATGACACTTCAATGACTGTTTGGTTTTCAAACTGGGATTACATTTAGTGCTGGTTGGATCATGTTCAAACACATAAATTCATGATGCCAACATAAAATAAGAAGGGAATAAAACAATATTGTTGTCCCTCCAGACACAATGCCTACAGCGTGGAGACTTCCAGTCACAGAAAAATGGGTACTAAATGTGTACTGGTTGTTTTATTGTTGGTGCATTTATTCCCCAGAGTACAACTGTCACAGTACATTGTTTACAGAAGGAGCTGCTTACCATGCAATAAGTCGGGCAGGAATTATGACGAGGAAATACTTATAAAAGCTTTTTAATGATGAAATTAGCCTTCAAATATCTTTAACTGAAGGCGTTTTCTAAAAATAGTTTTAGCTGTACCGGACATAGACCAGAAGAATTAATGGGATGGTTTGTTGTCTGTCGTCTGTCGTCCGTATGTCAATTAACATAGGTTTGTAATTGCTGCTTCTCTTAAACAATTTGGAGGATTGCCTTGAAACATTCCTTCCATAGTCTGTTGGTCCTAAACGAAAATGGTGCTGCTTGGGTTTCCAATATGCATTTTGAAATTTGTTCTATCACTACTCCTCCTGAATGGGTGATCATATGAATGTGGGGTTTTCGCTCGGTGGTCTAAATGAACATGGTGTCAGTCGGACATGAAGTATGGCTGCCATGGCAGTCTACTTGAACATCTTGTCATCACTGATCCTTCTTAATGGTTGGTTGTATCAGCAAAAGACTTCTAATGATGTGTAGCTGGTCCTGAATAAATAAATCTGACACCCAATATGACCACTGTGGCATCCATCTTGAAAAACCTTCTTAACACTACTCTGCTTCAACAGAAAGCCATATTGATATGGGGTTTTCACAAGGGGACTTCTTATGATGACAGTTGGTCTTTAATAGAAAGGGTGACAATTTGGTTCCAGTTTGGCTGCCACAGTAACCATCATGAAAATCTAGTTATTGCAACACCTGAGTTGATATTCATATCTTGAAAATACTATTATCTGTACTCCACTCCAAATGTATGGTTACATCAGCAGTAGACCTCTTGTGATACCTAGTTGTTTCTAAACTAAAATGGAGCAAGTTGAATATCAACTATGGCTGTCATGACGACTGCCTTAAAATTCTTGTCACTACTTCCCCTGAATAGCTGATCATTACAACATAGTTTTCTCTAAAATTTATAATGTGAAATGAAAATGCTGCGAATCTGATATCCAATATATTTACCACATCAAGTAATTTTTAAAGTCATGTTGCTGAAGAATATCAGAGATGGTTTCAGCACTCGACAGTTTAAAGAAAAAAAACGGTCTTGTTCAGAATTCAGGTAAATTCTTTTCGCACAGCAGAGTGTCAGTACCATCGATGAACTCTATTTTTAATGTTATCCCTGGCATTTTTATTATCTTCTTTGTAGCTACTGTAAACATTTCATTTGTTTGGGATCAAGCATAAATCAAATGATGAGTGTTACGTTTCGGCTCGTTTAAAGTAACATAAAGAAAA
>JAECUM010000351.1:0-13197 GCA_016617855.1 Megalonaias nervosa | reverse complement strand
AAGGTAAGAGAAAGATCCTATGTACTATATTAGTATTAAAATGTATGCATATTATGACGTTATGCGCGTCAACAAATCCTATGAGCGCGTTGCATTATGGGATTAAATTGCGATAGGGAGCGGTATCATGTGTCACCATGAATGAGTTTTATAGCTAAACGATAAAATTGCGGAATCTTTTTCAGTATATATACGTCCTAAAATATTGCTTTATTTTCTGTCAATGAAATTTTCTTAAAATGGGATTGCATCTTTGAATGTTAAGCAAAACTTCCTATGTTTCAAATGCCACATACTTTGAGAACTTATAATTAGAAGTATTTCTAGATAATGAAATAACTTTGAAAAAAAATGCCGATTTAGTGGTAAGAGAAGAAAACTCAATAACCAGGAAGACCCCGCGAAGAACCACTGACGTACGGGAAACTATTGACAAGCTTTCACACATACCCACATTGGTCGGGTCGAGACTCAGACCCACGCGGACAGAAGTGAGATACAAGTGATCTGTAAAGACCAGCTCGTTAGACCACTCGGACAACCGGGACCCCTAATTATGGAAGATTTGTTTTCGAATTATGGGAGATTATTTAACGTATTTAATCGAAGATATTTCAAAAATAAATCAGCGTTGTTTTTGGCATATCCGTATTACCCATCAAAACGACACGAAGCACTTTTGTGAAGGGCCATGGCTGTCAGCCCCCCTTCCCCCCCCCCCCGCCATTGTTGACATGTCTAACGTAATTTTTCAGTAGTCCTATTCCTTGAATAGAAGAAAAATGTATAGGATTCATGTGTTTAATATAATGCAGGGTATAAGAGCATGCAACGTATTTATTGTCTTACAGTGGTGTCTGCTTAAATATATCTCTGGTACTCAAATGGCCTATTTTCTCTGTAAGAGACATACGCCTCTATAAGGTCAACAGTAATACCGAGGCTTCAAAAGGTTATCAGTGTGGCAAAGATTGATCGTTTTCAAGTCTATAATATCAACAACAAATTTTAGATTTGAGAGGGTACTATTGGTTGTGGAAGCGTCTGTTTGGGTTAGAGATAAAACAAACCAAACATCAACACCAATAGCATTAGCCCGATCATCCCCATCGTCATACTTTTCTTTCCTGTTCGAATCGGTGTACATTTTCTGAACACCGGAGAGTTAAAACTAACGTGGAGCAACTATTTTATGGTACAAGGAGACGGAATTTAACGCTTAAGAGCAAGATATTCAAAGAAGAGAGAGAGAGAGAGAGAGAGAGAGAGAGAGAGAGAGAGAGAGAGAGAGATGTCCAAGTCAGGCTATTGAATAGTGTTGGATTTCTTCTCCATATCTCTGATTTTTAAGAGAGAATTTCAATCTCTTATGGTTGTTCTTATCGGGCGATCATATGGTTCTTGACTGATCTATAGTCTGGAATATATTCATTTACAAGCTTTGGGTAAAACATGCCAAAGTAACTTCAACTGTTACGAGTCTATACTCTTACAATAAGTGACAGAAAAGACTGAACGACAACAAGCTTGTAAAATTTAACAAATATATTTCTTTCCCATGAATACAAAGTGAAAATGAAAAAAGAACTTACTGTATTGCAAATTAAATCCCAAAATAATAAAAGAATTACAGACACAAGTCCTAATAATTTAAAGTCCTGAATAAAATTAAGTAAAAGTCCAGAAAAAATCCCCAAACTCACGTCGATGACGTGTCTGTGGTAGCTATTAAAGTGTTGATGTGCCATCAGTCTTTTGTTGAATCCCAGTAATATAATTCCAGGTTTGAATTCAGTATAAATTTCAGTGAATGTCTTTATCAAAGAATTTTATCAGAGCACTTTTGTATTTCCAGGAAAAAAATAATACTTGAATTCATCAATTTGAACAACAACAAAAAAATTCCAACCCAAAACTACTGGTCAAAACATATAATATACAACTTGAAAGTGCTTGATGTTAAAGCACGAATGACCAAGTCCTCACAATCAAAAGATTATATAGTTCTCTACTTGACCTCAGGTCACAATTAGCATTTTCTAAAAAAAAAATCCCATTACCTAATGGAAAATAACCTTCTAGAATGATCCTGATGTTTACCAAATAAAAACCATAACTTGTAAAATTCACTTAGGAAAGTCCAAAACCCTGATGCAAATAAATATATTTACTTCTTCTGTTTATAAAGATCCTGATATTAAGCCCATACACATAGAGAATAATTTAGCTATGAATTAGTTGTTTACAGAAAATGAAATTTAAAAAAAAAAAAGTCAATCAGGTCAAGCAGAAATGAACTCAGTTTTGGACAAGGTCAAGTCCAGCATACAATGTTATATTACAGTAGCATGTAATGAAATACAATTTTTAAAAACTAACAAACAAACAATTAAATTAAATATACATAACACAATATTTTTTAATCCAATAAATCACAGTAAGTAATAACTCTAGAACATATCAGACATTTGCTGAGACAAGAAGATCGGATGGGTCTGATAGGAATGAATTCGAGAAGAAATGAAATCATTTGTCTCCGAACATGACTGTAATTGGTAGTTATACATTGTCATAACTCCCTTCCCAGCTTTGTTGGGGTGGGTGTCATGGGTTTGGTTATCGTTATCTAGAGGTGATCGCCTACGGTGTAATTTGCTCGGAGCGAGTAAGTATCAATAGAAATTGTGAAATTTACAGGTGGAATAGATAAAGATCTGAGCAGGTATGTAGAACAAAAAGACACGAGCCCCCGTACATGTACATACCATAAAATTTAATCAAAAATTCATAGACAATAAAATTCATAAACAATTGTAATAATACATTACATTAGCAAGATACACTTCCTTGATTCAAATTTTCAAACGAGCTTCAAAATACAAATATGCTTTTACAATAGCCGATCTGTTAAGCGATAGAATTTAAATCATCATCAAACCGAGTGAAATCGAATACTGCTTTGTACAGATTCATAACCTGATAGTTTTTGCATCAGTCCAATCTCTCCGACTGTTACTTTTGCTTCCTGTGCCTGTAAGTCTGGCTCCTTTCACTTCCCCTTTTTCCGAATTCTCAGGTATATTGCTGTCTTTAATCGTCCAACTTGTGTGGTCACTTTGGCTTGCAAGTTCATGATACGTCACGTAGAACCCTTGGTGGCTTGCAAATCCGTGATACGTCACGTAGACCCTGGTGGCTTGCAAATCCGTGATACGTCACGTGGGACAAATCTCACCTTGTGCTTTCAAGCTTTTGTGTCTGTCGATTTTTCCAGACAATCGCTTCCCCTGGATGATTTTACGAGTGAATTTACTTTCTTAAATCCCTCGGAGTCCCCTTACGTTTGTTTCTCTTGCAGAAAAAGCGTAGACTGATTTCAAATTTGCTGTTAGCACATTTAAACTGAGACTTTTCATGTGAAACCACGCCCCCTTCACAGCGTGACCAATCTGGATGAAATATACAATTCCCGCCTGAACTAGGCTCAAACAGTGCAGTTCGCCTGACAAACATGGATTACCCAACTGATTCCTGGTAACTTTCAGAAATGACAGTTTTCCATACCGATCAGAAGTTGACCCTATCCTGTTCAGTTTAAACAAACGTAGCCTTAATCAAAAATCGCTAAACTCATGACAGAGACTGTACCAATCCGTGCATTACGGCGATTTAAACTCGTGCCGGCCCCATAAATCTAATTAATCGTTCGCCTATCCAACTTAATGTTTTCTTGATAGATCGACAGAAATTTGTCCCTTTACATACATAAACTATAATCGATTTTAAAAGAACAAGGCAAGACATATTTTATAGTTTATTCATGCTTTTAGTGACCGATGAAGGTTTCATATTCATATCGAGTGTTAATCTTGTTGGTTTTAAAACGTCACATATGCTAATATCCCTGGAACCGCTGGAATTCTGTCAGCTTTTAATGCATTTGAGTGGTTTGCCGGTATCTTTGAAGTGATGCGTGGATGAACAGAAAACGTGCGTAAAAATTGTCATCTAGCATAATAAATAAATTATGTTAACTTGGGCAATACATTTTAGCGTTGCATGTATGTATGTATGTATGTATGTATGTATGTATGTATGTATGTATACATGCATGGATACATCCATGTACATACATGTGAATGTTTCTCTTTTTGTATGTACGTTTCCATATCTAATCTTAGACAAGTTTTGTTTATTCAATGAACTCGTTACTTCACATGTGTAGTAGTTACTCGTGCATCGACAATATATAGTACTTAATGTTAAGCTCGACCAGAAGATATATTCTGCCAGTGAGCGAGAAAAATTCTTCTTGAGTGTGTCAACTTAACCATGGGGGGGGGGGATTCCTTTGTACGAGAATGCAGTTACGGTACTTAAAGAGGATGTACTACCAGAGAAAATCGGGGAATTTTTGAGGGAATGAGGTTTATATAAAAATATGCACCCTATGCTTTAAGGATTTTACAATTTTTCATCTTTGTCTTTTATTTTATATACCTTTTACAGAATGTTAACATTTTTACAATTATATCTGATCTTTAATTCATGTTAACATTTGCCAATGATATTAACAGCTACATCGATAAAAAGAAGTTTCGAAATTTTGCAATAATTTAGGATAGTATACAAATGTACCTTCTACATATAATGCTTCAACTTGTGTAATTTGTCAAATTAACGATTGTTTTCATAAAGAATTAACGAATTTTTATTTTTATTTTCATTAGCGCATTCCTTGCGCGGATTACTAGATTTAACATTGTTAGATTGTATAGCGTAGAAATATCATAGATCTGGTCGTATCCGATGGATTTCAGAGCGTAACATCTTTAAGCATCACCTTTAAATGATCGTGAGTTTATCAAATGCGATATTGTTTCTTTACTTATTTTGGTATTCAAATGTGAATTCTGTGGCCCAGGTGTTCTAGCAGTCTTCCTTGCTCACCCAAATTTCGATAGCCACTTCACTAGGGTTTGCAATCGATATCCATCTACCCCGAATGTTGACAAACATTGTTAGAACTGAAACCGACGTTTTGTTGGTTGTTTGGTGTTCGTTTTAGGTATTTTTTATGGCACCTCCTCATTGCTTACATCAATGTAGAGTCTTTTCATTGTGTGTGTGTGTGTGTGTGTGTGTGTGTGTGTGTGTGTGTGTGTGTGTGTGTGTGTTTATGTGTTTGTGTGTGTGTGTGTGTGTGTGTGTGTGTGTGTGTGTGTGTGAGAGAGAGAGAGAGAGAGAGAGAGAGAGAGAGAGAGAGAGAGAGAGAGAAATAAATACGGAAAAATATGTTTGAATAACATACATAAGGACATATGTGAAAACAAATTTGTTACAAAGGTAATATAACCACTGTGTAGATAAAAGTGTTATTGCAGCTGTGGCACTATCAATTTTCTCCCATTGATACATTTCAATATCTTATGAAACATACTCACGCGATTTAGGAAGTGTTCGCATACATCCGACTTTATCTCTTTTTTTAAACGATTGAATTTACCAGCCATAGAACTGAACAAATAAAAAAGGCGCGAGTTTCTTGTTTAAGCTCCAATTTTTAATTTTCACATATTCGATGATACGTTTGTCCCACACTTATCAAGCATGTTTTGTATCATACCCGTGATTGCATGGCATGGGGTTTTTGTATCATACACGTGATTGCATGGCATGGGGGTTTTGTATCATACCCGTGGGTTAATTAGAAATGAAATTGTAAGGGAGATAACCTCGTCAGGTAAATGCCACTCATGCAGATAATAGAATCAGGGTATTCGTGCCACCTGACACTCAGGGTGTAATGGAAACCACGGGGACTTCCCATGAAAACATCGAAAGAAGTTTTCTTTTCTTGATGATAACAAAGGAGAAATATTTTTGTTAATTTTGTTCGTGAGAAAATTGATGAGCGAGGCCATCATGATGAGTCTACGTATGTATAACGCTGAGAAAGAATGTGTGTGTGTGTGTGTGTGTGTGTGTGTGTGTGTGTGTGAGAGAGAGAGAGAGAGAGAGAGAGAGAGAGAGAGAGAGAGAGAGAGAGAGAGAGAGAATGTCACTAACGGACAGAAGATTTTGTTTCTCTAAATATTCTACATTCTATGCGAATTCTCCTTCTTTTAAACGGCCTGCACTGCACATATTTATACATTTTTGGAATGAAATAATGCGTACTTTAATACTTCTATAACAACAAGAAATGTACATAAAAGTTGTACATTCTCACACTGTGATTAAAATCATATCACCTAACTCTGCTACCATGTTATGAATAGCCATTCGTGTCACTGGCATCCTTTTCAGTGCGTAAAACACATGTGTAGGTCTGCACTTTTAACGCGCTAGTTTTTGTAACTAGAGCTCTAAAAGTTGTAAATAGCGTGCTGTTTCTTCATTTTGCCCGATACAAATGAAAAGTTAAGCGTGCGTTTAATCTAGTTTGTCAATTACAATTGTCCAATGTAATGAGTCATATCATTGTTTATTCGGAAAGATTGCATGGCATGGGGGCTCTTTGATTTAAAAACATGGCGGAAAAGAGTGATAGAGAGAGAGAGAGAGAGGTTTTCACAATGAATTCAGAACACATTAGACTATTGTTGCAGAAGTAGCAGATCAGACAGAATTGATGAAGATCTGATATTGAATATAAATAGGAGGTATTAATCTGAAACCTATTTTTAATTTAAAATATCTAACATAACTGGTAAATGATCTTTTGTCTCAGTAGCTACATGTTATTATGGTCAGTTAATATTATAACTTATTGCGTTTATACTTTAAATAGCGCAAAGAATTTCAGTTTTAAAAATGTAATCCTTGAAATCACCTTTTCTGATTACTGGCGAGCACAAGATGAATGTTTCTATTTATTTAACTAGTGTGCTCTGATTAGGTATCTTTCTCATGCTGTCTGCCTAACATTAACTCAACAATTGTGTTTGTAATTTGTAGAATTTTTTAGCATTTAATTACTGCATGTATATAGTAATTAAATTATTAAACTACAAGTCGAGACAGATTATGACTTAGTATTTGTTAAATATTTTCATTAAAACCGCTCCGGTGGCCTAGTGGTTAGAGCGGGAGGGCGTGGGTTCGGACCCTGGCCGAGTCATACCAAAGACTTTAAAAATGGAACTAACAGCTGCCTCGCTTGGCGCTAAGCATTAAGAGGTTATTGTTAGGACTGGTCGGCCTGGTGTCAGGATAATGTGACTGGGTGGGACATCATGCCACATGTCTGCGGCATGATGCCCCAGTGCTAGACATCACTATAAACTGTCACACTGCAGACATCGTAGCGATATGACTGAAAAATTGTTAAAGCTACGTTAAAAATCTAAATCACACACACTCATTTTCATTAAAGTTTATCAGTCATGTATTCTGTTTCTAAAATTTAGTCAAGACATCATTCCTTTATCATGTTTACATATAAATATATTACGCTGGGTGATTTTCCTCTAGTTTATATTTTTCCAATTTGATTGGGGGGGGGGGTGTCATACAGAGAGGGTTTTGTTTTTGTTCTTCTTAGAGTATTTGTAGCCCACATTTGGGGTTTAAGACAGAAAACAACAGCAACATAAAGACAGAAATTGTATTAAAACAGTCTTTATGTCTTTAATTAGATTCCATTCGTTGGATTTGTTTTCTTTAGTTATTGAAGTCTTTATCGAGAACATTTTTTTTTTTTTTTTTTTTCTAAATGAAGCGGCAATGCAAACGTTTATTTTAACGGAGCTTTTAACACAATAATGGTTATATCATACCTAGGAAATGAGAGCTAAGTGCCTTTCCCGAGGACATACCCAGGTAGCCGAGCAGGGATGGCTTGTATTACGAGTTTAATGTTCCACCAACTGTGCTACAGCGGCCCCAAGTGTGGGAAAGTTTTGAGTTATGCCTCAAAACAGGCAAGCATTATAGATATAATGCAGTCCAAGATTCAGAGAATCACTGAAAGAATGCGTCTGTCTTTTATCCATAAAGTTACTCATGATTTTTATACCAAACGGATTCTGGACAGAGATTTTCTAGTACTTGCCAGGGTAAAATGTAAAAAGGCGTGGTTAGCCTTAACAGAAGCAAAGCATCCGCACTACTTGATGTTACGGATATTTCAACATTCAGAGAATCAATGGATTAAATCTTGTGTCTTCTTCATAAAACTATTCCGTTATACATGCCGAATTCCGTTATACATGCGATCTAACTTTCTTTTAGAGACAAAGTAGGATGCATCTTGAAGCGAACGAAATTATGATCAGTTCTGCCAAGATCTAATGCGACCCAAAAATCAATGAAAAAATAATTTATTTGGAAAGCTTACAGCTTCTGCTACAAGTTACTGCGGTGATTGACATCGGATTTACAAAACGATGAATACTACAAGCGAATTCTATACCAAATGAACAATTGAGTGTCGTTGATACAGACGGGGAAAGGTTCAGTATTGCTAGTTGCAACTATGCGAATGCCACGTTGTATCAAATTGAGAGGAAGACTGAGTGCCATACTATCGATCTGAGAGGAGGACTGTTAATGTCATACTGTCGATCTGAGAGGAGGACTGTGAGTGCCACAATATCAATCTGACAGGAGGACTGTGAGTGCCACATTGTAACAATCTGAGAGGATGACTATGTGTGCCACATTGTAACAATCTGAGAGGATGACTGAGTGTCACATTGTATCAGTCTGAAAGGATGCCTGTGAGTGCCACATTGTAACAATCTGAGAAGAGGAATGTGAGTGCCACATTGTATCAATCTGAGAGGAGGACTGTGAGTACCACACTATCAGTTTGAGATGATTATGCGTGCCACATTGTCTCAGTCTGAGAGGATTGTGATTGCCACACTGTATCAATCTGAGACAAGGAATTATTAAAATCAGACAGGATAAGTCCGATTTCTTCACTCGTAACCACGAAATCAATCCTACGGATCATACCTAAAATATATTTAGTTTCGCACAATTGCTGAGATATTGGTCGAAATGCAGTTTCATTATGTGGTCTTCAATTATAACTGATTGAAAAATTCTGTCTGTCTGTCTGTCTGTCTCTGTCTCTCTCTCTCTCTCTCTCACACACACACACACACACACACACACACACACACACACGTGTATATATACCTACAAGATGAGGGCCCACCATATGTGCGGATAGCTACTGCTAAATAACAGCGATGAGAGGGGCAGTTTGTCTCGAAAAACTGCAAGGTGCACTGACCAAGGCTGAGAAGGGTGCACGCCTTACCATTTCCGTGCAGGGTTTGTGAAAAGGGGACATGTACAGAAGTGTGGCTGTGTCGGGCATGGTAAGGGCCAAACTGCAGAACAAGGAAAAAAGGTCAGGGCGCATTAGACTTTGGTGATGGATGAGCTACTCAGCAAGATGTGTGTGTATTAGGGCGCGAAGAGTTATTTCTGTGAGGGGAAAATGTGTTGCGTGGTATATATTCAAGCGTTCACTAGAGACATATTGCATAGCACATACCGCAGAGTGGGATATGCAGAGCGCGATGAGTTCGATACACTGATTCAGACCTCCTCACCCAAGCAGTCATGAAGCATGAAGGACTGTAGCAGCTCTGGGAACGGCTCGACCGCCCACGCAGCAGAACTGGTAGCGGAGAGAGAGAGAGAGAGAGAGAGAGAGAGAGAGAGAGAGAGAGAGAGAGAGAGAGAGAGAGGAATTGTCACAATCACAAGTGAAACCAGGCCAGGGCTTCTCAGATGCATTGTTAAGCCCTACTAGGAAAACGCTTATCCGGTGGACTTAGCCGGTATGCCGCCTATACAAAACGCGAAAGCCCGACAACCAATAATTGGGATCCCTCTCAGGGACGGTGATTTTAACGCGTCACAAAGCACTTTGATAACGTCACCAGAGGGCAGGGCCTGACAGAGGCCTGCCACCAAAAGCAGGCAGTGTGGGAGAGCAGGGTTCATGAAATAGTAGCCGACCTGGAAAGAACCCGCAAAGCGGGAGGAGCTTTAAGGGACATCATAGGCCGGGGGGGGGGGCAGATAAATAACAGCGGGTCGAACTAATTTACCACAACAGGCACGCCTGTTCAGCGACCCTCTACTTCTCGGCAGTGTGCATGATAGAGTAATACGTGGGTGACGCTTGGAGGCCACTCAACAGCTGCAGCAGCCGACCCAAAGGCCGTGTGTACCATCCGCGGTGGAAATGGCAATAAGCTAAAACCCAAAAGGAACACAAAAAGAGCACACGCAGATCTTCAAAATATTCAGCAAGTACACAGATAACCCCGAGAAACTGACGGCCAAAGTGTTCAGCAAAGGTTCCACTGCACCAAGCACAGCGATAAAACGAAAGAAGTTGAAGCCTACGCTCACGGTCATGCATGAAGTCGTTCAGTGGTATGTTTGGGCATGTCGCGCTCTGGAACAGCCCCAGTGGCTACAGTGTGCTAGAAGTAATGAGCCTCGACATGGTCACCTGTTATCCAGGCAGCATCCTGGGAATAGGAATGTGATAGTGTGCCCAGTACTATGAACAGTTCGTCTTCGCGCCCTACTGCTACTCATTGCCGTCACTTAAGCAAGCCAAGAGAAAACAAGGCCGCCCGCATCAACGCAATGACACGGTTACTATTGCGCTGATGTGGAATATGGTCGGGACAGTCGTAATAATCCACTCTGAGGTGGCCGGGGTTATCGTTTCCAACAGAAAACAGACCAAAGTGTGTCTACCTGGGGACAAAGACATGGGCGAGATTTTCACAGCTGGCAGCATGAACGGCTGAAGCGCATGATGCACAGGCAGGTCACTGAGCTAGTATAGCTGAACTATCTATTGTCCACTTGTGGTTAAGGATCCAAGTGGTATAGTGGGGTAGTATAGCGACAATGGGAAAATACCCCCCCCCCCCCGGGGTACTTTGGCGACAAGATTTATAGCGACAAATGGTACAGTCTTGCCTTTATAGCTACAATGGGAAAATACATTACAGACTTCTCTGGGCCTGTATAGCGACAAGATTTATAGCGACAAAATCAAAACCCTGGACCTGTATAGCGACAATGGGAATTTTGTATAGGGACAATAGGAATGGAACAGGTAGGGTGACGTCACGGTACTGGACACTTGCAACAATGTAGCAAGTACCGTGACGTCATCCCACCTGTTCCATTCCTATACAAAGTTTTATGCATTCAAGTACGTTTCTGTGGATAGTAGTATAGTGTGTGTTTTATGCATTGGCGTTCGTTTCCATAGACTGATGAACATCAATCTATCATACCCAAATCATACAACCGACTAAAAAAAAAATTAGGTAAGAGAATAATGTTTTTGGGAGTTAAACATAAATTATACAATCGAATAAAATTTTTTTTTAGGCAAGAAAGAATAAATATCTTTTCGAGGCATATGAAAGTGGCCCTGAAAAGGGCCTTTGGTTTTGTTTCATGTTAACACCATTTCGTTAACATAGAGGGCATCGCACTCATCTTCTTCTCTTTCTCAAACTTCGTCTAACCTCTGGTCCTTAGATGAGGACTCGCTTCAGACAGCCTTGTCTCTCCACATAGATCCTTCGTTTCCAAACAGTCGTCTCGGTGATCCGGATAATGGTCCATGATGATTTAACATACATGGGTAAGTCCGTACGGAACAGCATAGACGATACGAGAGTAGAGGATTCAACGTTGGTCCACATCTTGTGACGAGAACAGGTGAAGGGAATGAAGTGAATCACTTTTATTTATAGTGGAAGACCGGATGGAAAAGGATTGAGATTGTTCACCAATCCCAACACGCATTACAAAATTCAGTCACTTTGCGGAGTCTGTCTTCCAATCCGAAGAGAGCTACCCGTGACGTCACATTCCCTATATAGGTGCACTAGCGTCTGTGCACAGTGAATCGATGCGACATTGTTTTTTTTTTTAAACATGACGGAAACTAAGAAGACAATGAATTGGGGTGCACCGGCTGTGGAGACGAGAAGCGATGACATAGCAGCGGTACCAAAGTTAACACAGGTCTACTTCCAGAAGAGGTCGATTTTAATTGGGATTTAGTAGATTTTCTCTCTTCGCAAGAATTTGTTCCAGTACCAGTACCTTCGCTACATTCTCCTTCTTTACCACAGGTCGAAGATTTTAAACAGAGACAGAAAGAAGAATTGGAGAAATTTTTACAACAGCAGAAAGAGGCAGAACAAGCATTTCTCCTTGAACAGCAACAGCGAGAAGAAGAAGGAGAGGCAAGAAAGAAACGACAGGAAGAAGAAGAAACAGTAGAGAAGAAACAAGGTTTAGGAGAGAAGGAGAACAGTGAAACTTAAACGGTAATGGTACTCTTGGACATTTTGGCAGAGTTAAGAAGTCTGAAACAAATGTATCAGACTTCTTTATTACGACCCAAGAGAAAAAGACCTTCCCGAGCCAAACAGTCCAACCCTGTTAGTACACCAGAGATACCACCCCTAGTGATTTCTACCAAATCATCGACTGGAGCAGGTCCAGAAGTTGGTCTTGGCCGTGGCAAAGGCTTAAGGCAGTTAAAGCTGATTGCTTCTCGTTCCTGAGTTTTTTTTTTTATAATAAAAAACAAACAAACACCCAACGGTCCTTTTCAGGGCCACTCACTTCTTTCGAAAAGAGATAATATTCATTTTGCCTCAATCAATTAAAACTCAAAATCCCTTTTTATTTTTTTAACCCTCTGATGTACGTGTGTGAGTGCGTGAGCGTAGGCCCTTATTCAGTCTGGTCTATTCTGGTACAAATATTTACAATCCAATTCACAACACAACACAACACTTTTACAAAAGTGCAATATAGTTCTTCTGTATCTTTTTTTCTTTCACTCTCTCTGTTTTTTGAATTTCTTCACTTTCACAGTTTTCTCCTCCTCTTCTTCCTCACTTTTTGCTCGTCTTCTTTTCTTTTCTGTCTTCTCTTTCTGAACGTGTCGGGGTTCTTCCTTTGCCGAGGGCACCTCTTCTTCTTTCTCCTCCTCCTGCTCCTGTTGTTTCTTAGGGCAGTCTGTAGACCAATGTCCTTCTCTTGACAATGATAACAGGTATCCTGACTTTTGTCTCTTTTGACACTGGTCTTGCTTTTTTGACGGTCTGGACATTCTGTAGCCCAATGCCCTTTCTTCTGACAGATATAGCAAGTATCTTGACTTTTATCTCGAAG
>JAECUM010000350.1:0-14773 GCA_016617855.1 Megalonaias nervosa | reverse complement strand
GGTTTGGAACCTCTCAGATCTGGTCAGAACTGGATAGATCCGGGTGGAACCGGTTTGAACTGGTTCTAGCCGGTTTCAACCAGCTTAAACCGGTCAAAACCTAGTGTAAATCGATCCACAAAGGACTTTTTACATATAATAGGCATGTCCCAAACCGGTTACAACCGGTTTGAAACCGTCCCCAACTGGGTAGAACTGGGTGGAACCGAATGGAACCGGTCTGACACGGTTCAAATCGGTTAAAACCAGTCGAGAAAGGTTTTGTTACATCAAATCGGCATGTACTAAACCGGTTAGAACCGGATTGAAACCGGTCAGAACCGGTCAGAACTGGTTACGGATACGGTTTGAACTGGTTCTATCCGGTTTGAACAGGCTCAAATCGGTTGAAACCTAGTATAAATCGGCCCACTAAGGACTTTTTACATGGAATCGGCATGGTCTAAACGGGAGAGAACCGGTGTCTAACCGGCCCCAACTTTTCCGAACTTTTTGGAACCGGATGGAACCGGTTTGAACCGGTTCTAATCGCTTTCACCCGGTTCAATCCGGTTTGAAACCTTCCAGATAGAACTTGTTACATGAAATGGATTTGTCCTAAACCGGTAAGAACCTGTTTGGAACCGGTCAGAGTTGGTAAGATCTTTCTAGAACCGGACGGAACCGGTTTGAAATGGTTCTATCCGGTTTGAACCAGTTTAAACCGGTTAAAACCTAGTCTATATCGGTGCACAATGGACTTTTTACAAGCAATCGGCATGGCCCAAACTGGTCAGAACCGGTTTGGAACTGGCCCCAACTGGTTAGAACTTGTTGGAACCGGATGGAACAGGTTTGAACAGGTTCTAACCTCAATTACCCGGTTTAAACCGGTCAAAACCATTTCAGAAAGTGCTTGTTACATAAAATCGACATGTTTGACCCGGTTTAAATCGGTTAAAAGTCATCCAGAACCGATATTCTACATGAAATCCGCATGTCCTAAACCGGTTGAAACCGGTTTGGAACCCGTCAGACCTGGTCAGAACTTGTTAGGACCGGATGGAACCGGTTTGAACTGGTTCTAACCTTTTGAACCGGATGGAACCTGTTAAAACGAACTATAAATCGGTCCACAAAGGACATCTTACGTGCAGTCGGCATGGCCGAAACCGGGTAGAACCGGTATGGAACCGGCCCCAACTGGTTAGAACTTCTTGGAACGGGATGGAACCGGATTGCTCCGGTTCAAACCGGTTTGACTCGGTTTAAACCGGTAGAAACCCTTCCAGAAAGGACTTGTTACATGAAATCGACATATCCTAAAACGGTTAGAACCAGTTTGGAAGCGGTCAGAACTGGTCAGAACTGGTTAGAACCGGATGGAACCGGTTTGAGCTGGTTCTAACCGGTTTGAACCTGTTTAAACCGGTTAAAACTTAGTATAAATCGCTCCACGATTGACTTTTTACATGCAATTGGCATGGCAAAAACGGGATTGAACCGGTCTGGAACAGGCCCTGACTGGGATGAACTGGTTGTTAGCGGATGGAACCGGTTTGAACCGGATCCAACCGGTTTGACCCGGTTTAAACAGGTTTAAACCCTACCAGAGTTGATTTGTTAAATGAAAACGACATATTATAAAACGGTTAGAACTATTTTGGAACCGGACAGAACTGGTCAGCACGGGTGAGAACTGGATGGAACCGGTTTGAACTGGTTCTTTAAACCGGTCAAAACCTACAATAATGCGGTCCAGAAAGGACTTTTCACATGCAATCGGTATGTCCCAAACCGGTTGGAACCGGTTTGGAACCGCCCCAACTTGTTAGAACTGGTTGGAACCGGATGGAACCGGTTTGATCTGGTTCTTATCGGTTTGAACCGTTTTAAACCGGTTAAAACCAAGTTGATATCGGTCCACAAAGAACGATTTATATGCAATCAGCATGGCCCTAACCGGATGGAACCGGTTCGGATCCTGTCCCAACAGGGTGCAACTGGTTCGACCCGGATGGGACCGGATTGAAACGGTTCTAACCGGAATGAACCTGTTTAAACCGGTTAAAACCATTCCAGAATGGCCTTGTTACATGAAATCGGCATGTCCTAAATCGGTTAGAACCGGTTTGGAAACGGTCAGAACTGGTCTGAACTGGTTGGAACCGGATGCATCCAGTTTGAACTGGTTCTAACCGGTTTGAACCGGTTTACACCGGTCAAAACCTAGTTTGAATCGGTCCGCAAGGGACTTTTTTCATGCAATCGGCATGGCCCAAATTGGTTAGAACCGGCTTGGAACCGGCCGCAACCGGAGAAAACTGATTAGAACCTGTTTGAACCGGTTTGAACCGGATCTAACCGGTTTGAACAGGTTCAAACCGGTTAAAACCCTTTCAGAAAAGTCTTGTTAGAAGAAACCGACATTTACTAAATCGGTTAGACCCGATTGTGAACCGGTCAGAGTTGGTCAGATCTGGTGAGAACCGGTTGGAGCCTGTTTGAACTGTTTCTGACCAGTTTGAACCGGTTTAAACCAGTTAAAACCTAGTATGAACCGCTCCACAAAGGACTTTTAACTCGCAATCGGCATGTCCCACACCGGTGAGAACCGGTTTGGAAGCGGCGCCAACTGGTTAGATCTGTTTGGAAGGGGATGGATCCGGTTTGAACCGGTTCTAACCGGATTGACCCGGTGATAAACCGGTTAAGACTATTCCAGAAAGGTCTTGTTATATGAAATTGGCATGTCCTAAACAGGTTAGAACTATTTTGAAACCGGTCAGAATTGGTCAGATCTGGTTAGAATCGGATGGAACCGGTTTGAACTGGTTCTATTCGGTTTGAACCGGTATAAATCGGCCCAGAAAGGACTTTTTCCATGCAATCGGCATTGCAAATACCGGGTAGAACCGGCTTTGAACCGGCCCCAACTGGTTAGAACTAGTTGGAACCGGATGGAACCGGTTCGATCAGGTATTAACCGGTTTGACCCGATCAAAGCCAGTATAAATCCTTTCAGAAAGGACTGGATGCATGTAATCGACATGTTGTAAACCGGTTTGGAACCTGTTAAAGTTGGTCAGATCTGGTTAGAACAGGATGGAACCGGATTGAACTGGTTCCATCCGGTTTGAACCGGTTGAAACCGGTTAAAACCTAGTATAATTCGGTCCACAAAGGACTTTCCACATGCAATCGGCATGGCCCAAACCGGTTTGGAACCGGCTCCAACTGGGAGGAACTGTTTGGAACCGGATGGAACCGGTTCGAACCCGTGCTAACCGGAATGACCCGGTTTAAACCTGTTTAAACCCTTCCAGAAAGGTCTGGTTACATTAAATCGGCATGTCCTAAACCGGTTAGAACCGGTTTGGAACCGGAAAGGACTGGCAAGAACTGGTTAGAACCGGATGGATCCGGTTTGAACTGGTTCTGACCGGGTTGAACCGGTTTAAACCGTTTAAAACTTAGTATAAGTTGGTCCACAAAAGACTGTTTACATGCAATCGTTATAGCCCAAGCTGGTTAGAACCGGTTTGGAACCGGCCCCAACTGGATTGAACTAGTTGGAACCGGATGGAACCGGTTTGAATCGGTTCTAACTTTTTCACCCGGTTAAAATCGGTTAAAGCTCTTCCAGAACCGACCTGTTACATGAAATCGGTATGTCCTAAACCGGTTAAAACCGGTTTGTAACCGGTCAGAACTGGTCAGAACTGGTTAGAACCGGATGGAACAGGATTGAACTGGTTCTATCCGGTTTGAACCGGTTTAGACCGGTTAAAACCTAGTATAAATCGGTGCACAAAGAACTTTTTACATTCCATCGGCATGGCCGAGACCGGGAAAACCGGTATGGAACCGACCCCAACTGGATAGAACTGGTTGGAACCGGAGGGAATCGGTTTTAACCGGTTCTAACCTGTCTGACGCGGTTTAGACCGGTTTAAGTCTTTCTAGAAAGAACTTGTTACATGAAATTGACATGTCCTAAGCTGCTGGGAACGGGCTTTGAACCGGTTAGAGTTGGTCAGATCTGGTTAGAACCGGATGGAACCGGTTTGAACTGGTTCTAACCGGCTTGAACAGGTATAAAGCGGTTAAAACGTAGTATGAATCGGTCCACAATGGTCTTTTCACATGCAATCGGCATGGCCCAAGCCGGGAAGAACCGGTTGGGAACCGGACCCAACTGGTTAGAAGTGGCTGGAACAGGGTGGAACCAGTTTGACCCAGTTCTAATCGGGTCGACCAGGTTGAAACCGTTTAAAACATTTTCAGAAAGGGATTGTTATATTAAACCAACATGTCCTCAACCGGTTAAAACCGGTTTGGAAACGGGCAGAACTGGTCAGAACTCGATAGAACCGGATGGAATCGGTTTGAACTGGTTCTAACCGGTTTAAATCAGTTTGAACTTGTTAAAACCTAGTATAAACTAACTGGTTACAACCGGTTTGGAAGCGGTCCCAGTTGGTTAGAACTGGTTCGAACCGGATGGAACCGGTTTGAACCGGTGTAACCGTCTTGACCCGGTTTGAACCGGTCAAAACACTCAAGAAAGGATTTGTTGCATGTAATCGGCATGTCCTAAATCGGTTTGAACCGGTTTTGAACCGGTGGGAACCGGTGAGAACTGGTTAGAACCGGATGGATCCGGTTTGAGCTGCATCTGACAGGTTTGAGCCTTTCTAAACCGGTTATAACCTAGGATAAATCGGTCGACAAAGGACTTTCTACATGCAATCGGCATGGCCCAGACCGGATGGAACCGGTTTGGAACCTGCTCCGACTGATTAGAACTGGTTGGAACCGGACGGAACCGGTTTGATCCGGTTGTAACCGGTTTGACCCGGTTTAAACTGCTTAAAACCCATCCAGAAAGGACTTGTTGCATGAAATCGACATGTCCTAAACCGGTTAGAACCGGTTTGGAACCGGTCAGGACTGGTCAGAACTGGTTAGAACCGGATGGAACCGGTTTGATCTGGTTCTATCCGGTTTGAACCGGTGTAAAAAAGTTAAAGCCTGGTATTAATCGGTGCAGAAGGGACTTTTTACATGCAATCGGCTATGCCGAAACCGGTTATGACCGGTTTTGGAACCGGCCCCATCTGGGTAGAAAACTGGTTGGAACCGGATGGTACCGCTTTGAATCGGTTGTAACCGGTGTGACCCGGGTTTAACCATTTAAAACCGATCGAAAAAGAAGTTGTTACATGAAATCGGTATGTCATAATCCAGTTAGAAGTGGTATGGAACCGGCCAGAACTGGTCAGAACTGGTTAGAACCGGATGGATTGAGCTGGTTCTGACCGGCTTGAACCGGTTTTAACCGGTTGAAACCTAGTATGATTCGGTCCACAAAAGACTTTTTTACATGCAATCGGCGTGGCCCAAACTGGTTAGAACCGGCTTGGGAACGGTTTGGGAACGGTCCCAACTTGCTAAAATTGGTTGGAACCGGATGGAACCGGTTTGAACCGATTCTATCCGGTCTGACCCGTCTTAAACCGGTGAAAACCCTTTCAGAATTGACTTGTTACATGAAATCGACATATCATAAAACGGTTAGAAGCGGTTTGGAACTGGTCAGAACTGGTCAGTACTTGTTAGAACTCTATGTAACCGGTTTGAACTGGTTTAAACCGGTTAAAACCTAGTAGAAATCGGTCCACAAAGGTCTTTTTACATGCAATTGGCATGGCCGAAACGGGTTAAAACCGGTTTGGAACCGGCCTAAACTGGGTAGAACTGGTTGGACCCGGACGGAACCGGTTTGAACCGGTTCTAACCGGTTTGACCCGTTCCAAACCTGTTAGAACCTTTCCAGATAGGAGTTGTTACATGAAATGGACATATCCTGAAACGATTATAACCGGTTTTGGTACCGGTGAGAACTGGACACAACTGGTTAGAACCGGTTTAAACCATTTAAAACCTAGTATGAATCGGTCCACAAGGGACTTTTACATGCAATCGGGATGGCACAAACCGGGTAGAACCGGTTTGGAATCGGCCACAAATCTTTAGAACTGGTTGGAACCGCATGGAACTGGTTGGAACCAGTTCTAACCGGTATGAACCGGTTGAATCCGGTTAAAACCTTACCAGAAAGGACTTGTTACATGAAATGGATATATCCTAAAACTGTAAGTACCGGTTTGGAACCGGTCAGAACTGGTCAGAAATGGTTGGAACCGGATGGAACCGGTTTGAACTGGTTCTCTACGGTTTGAACCTTTTTAAACCGGTGAAAACCTACTAGAAATCGGTCAACAAAGTACTTTTTATATGCAATCGGCATGGCCCAAACCGGTTAGAATAGGATTGGAACCGGCCACAACTGGATAGAACTGGTTCGAACCGTATGGAACCAGTTTGACCGGTTCTAACCGGTATGATCCGGTTTAAAGCGGTCAAAACCCTTCAAGAGAGGAAGACTTACATGAAATCAACATATTCTAAAACGGTCAGAACCGGTTTGGACCCGGCCAGAACTGGTCAGAACTGTTTAGAACCGGATGGAACCGGTTTGAAGTGTTTGCAACCGGTTTGAACCGGTTGAAACCGGTCAAAACCTCGTATAAATCGGTCCAGAAAGGACTTTTTCCATGCAATTGGCATGGCCCAAACGGGGTAGAACCGGTTTGGAACCGGTACCAACGGGGTAGAACTAGTTGGAACGGGATAGAACGGATTTGAACTGGTTCTAACCGGTTTGACCCGGTTAAGACTCTTCGAGAAAGGGCTTGTTACATGAAATCGACATGTCCTAAACCGGTTAGAACCGGTTTGAAACCGGTCAGAACTGGACAGAACGGGTTAGAACCGGATGAGACCGGCTTGCACTGGTTGTAACCGGTTTGAACCGGTTGAAACCGGTAAAAACCTAGAATTAATCGGTAATGGAAGGACTTTTTACATCTAATCGCCATCGCCGAGACCTGGTATAACCGGTTTGTAACCGGCCCCAACTGGATAGAACTGGCTGGAGCCTTATGGAACCGGTTTGATCCGGTTCTAACCGGTTTGAACCGGTTTAATCTGCTTAAAACCCTTCCAGGAAGGACTTGTTGCATGAAATCGACATGTCCTAAACCGGTTGAAACGGTTTTGGAACCGGTCAGAACGGTCAGATATGGTTAGAACCGAATGGAGCCGGTTTGATCTGGTTCTGACCGGTATGAACCGGTATAAAGCGGTTAAAACCTAGTATAAATCGGCCCACAAAGGATTTTTACATGCAATCGGCACGGCTCAAAGCTGTTAGAACCAGTTTGGAACCGTCCCCAATTTGTTAGAACCGGTTGGAGCCGGATGAAGCCGATTTGAACCGTTCCTAACCGGTTGGACCCGGTTGAAACAGCTTAAAACTCTTCCAAAATTGACTCGTTACATGAAATCGGCATGTCCCAAACCGGTTAGATCCGGTTTGGAACCGGTCAGATCTGGTCAGATCTTGTTAGAACCGGATGGAATCGGTTTGATCCGGTTCTAACCGGTTTGAACCGGTTGAAACCATTTAAAACCTAGTAGAAATTAGTCTACAAAGGTCTTTTTACATGTAATGAACATGACCCAAACCGGTCAAAACCGGTTAAAACCGGTTTGGAATCGTTCCCATCTGGATAGAACTGGTTGGAATCGGTTTGAACCGGTTCTATCCGGTTTGACCCGGTTTGCACCGGTCAAAACACTTCCAGAATGGATTTGTTATGAAATCGGCATATACTAAACCTTTCAGAACCGGTTTGAAACCAGTCCCAACGGTGGAGAACTGGTTGGAACGGGATGGAACCGGATTGAGCCGGTTCAAACCGGTCTGACCCGGTTTAAACCGGTAAAGACTCTTACAGAAAGGGCTTCTTACATGAAATAGACATGTCTTAAACCTCTTAGAACCGGTTTGAAACCGGTAAGAAGTGGACAGAACTGGTTAGAACCGGATGAGACCGGTTTGCACTGGTTCTAACCGGTTTGAACTGGTTTAAACCGGTGAAAACCTAGTATAAATCCGTCCTCAAAGAAATTTTTACATGCAATCGGCATGGCACAAACCGGTATGCACGGGTTTGGAACCGGTCCCAACTGGTCAGAACTGGTTGGAACAGGAAGGAACCGGTTTGAACCGGTTCCAACCGGTATGACCCGGTTTAAAAATGTTAAAACCTTTCCAGAAACGGCTTGTCACATGAAATCGACATGTCCTAAACCGGATAGAACCGGTTGCAAACCGCCCAGAACTGGGCAGAACTGGTCAGAGCCGGATGGAACCGGTTTGACCCGGTTTGAACCTGTAAAAACCCTTAAAGAAAGGACTTGTTACATGAAATGGACATGTCCTTAACCGCTTAGAACCGGTTTGGAAACTGTCAGAACAGCTCAGATATGGTCAGAACCGGACGGAACCGGCTCGAACTGGTTCTAACCGGTTTGAATCTGTTCAACCCGGTAAAACCTAATATAAATTCGTCCACAAAGGTCTTTTCACATACAATCAGCATGGTAGAAACCGGTTAGAACCGGTTTGGAACCGGCTCCAACTGGATAGAACTGGTTGGAACCGGATTGAACCGGTTTGAACCGGTTCTAACCGGTTTGACTCGGTATAAACCGGTTAAAACCCTTCGAAAGGACTTGTAACATGAAATGAACATGTCCTAAAGCGGTCAGAACCTGTTTGGAACCGGTCAGAACTGGTTAGAACTGGTTAGAACCGAATGGAACCGGTTTGAACTGGTTCTAACCGGTTTGTCCTGGTTGAAACTGGTTAAAACCCTTCCAGAAAGAACTTGTTACATGAAATCGACTTGTCCTAAACCGGTTAGAACGCGTTTGAAACCGGACAGAACTATGTACAAGTGGTTAGAACCGGATGGACCCGGCTTGAACTGGTTCAACTCGTTTTGAACCCTTTCAAACCGATTAAAACCTGGCATAAATAGGTCCACAAGGGACTTTGTACATGGAGTCGGCATGGAGGAAGCCGGTTACAACCGGTCTCGAACCGGCCCCAACTAGTTAAAACCCTTCCAGAAAGTACTTGTTACATGAAATCGACATATCCTAAAACGGTTAGAACCGGTTTGGAAGCATTCAGAACTGGTCAGAACTGGTTAGAATTGGATGGAACCGGTTTGAACCGGTCATAACCGGTTTGAACCGGTTTAAACCCGTTAAAACATGGTATAAATTGGTCCACAAAGGACTTTTTACATGCAATCGGCACGGCCAAAACCGGTTACAACCGGTTTGGAACCGGCCCCAACTGGTTAGAACAGGTTGGAACCGGATGAAACCAGTCTGAACCGGTTCTTAGGGTTTGACCCGATTTAGACCTGTTTATATCCTTCTAGAAAGGACTAGTCACATGAAATCGACATGTCCTAACCCGGTTAAAGCCGGTTTTGGACCGGTCAGAGTTGGTTAGTTCTTGTTAGAACCGGATGGATCCGGTTTGAACTGGTTCTAACCGGTTTGAACCGGTTTAAACTGGTTAAAAACTTTATAACTAGGTCCACAAAGGACTTTTTACATGCAATAGGGATGGCCCAAGTTGGGTAGAACCGGTTTTGAATCGGCTCTAACTGGTCAGAACTTTTTGGAACCGGATGGAACAGTTCTGAACCGGTTCTAAAAGGTTTGACCTGGTTTGAACCGGTTAAAACCACTTCAGAAAGGGCTTGTTATATGAAACAGAGATGTCCTAAACCGGTTAGAACGGGATTGCAACAGGTCAGAACTGGTCAGAACAAGTTGGAACCGGATGGAACGGGTTCTAACTGGTTCTAACCGGTTTGAACCGGTTTGAACCGGTTAAAACCTAGTATAAATCGGTACACAAAGGAGTTTTTGCATGCAATCGGCATTGCCCAAACCGGTTAGAATCGTTTTGGAACTGGTCCCAACTGGACAGAACTGGCTGGAACAGTATGGAACCGGTTTGAATCAGTTCTAACCGGTTAGACCCGGTTCAAACCTGTTAAAACACTTCCAGAAAGTACATGTTATATGAAATCGATATACTCTAAAACGGTTGGAACCGGCTTGGAACCGCTCAGAACTGGCGATGAATGGTCAGAACCGGATGGAACCGGTTTGAACTGGTTCTATCCGTTTTGAACCGTTGTAAACCGGTTAAAACCTAGGATAAATCGGTCCACAAAAGACTATCTACATGCAATTGGCATGACCCAAACGGGTTGGAACCGGTTTAGAACCGGCACCAACTGGTCAGAACTGGTTGGAAGCGGATGGAACCGGTTTGAACTCGTTCTAACCGGTTTGAACCGGTTTATACCGGTTAAAACCTTATATCAATCGGTGCACAAAGGACTATTTACATTCAATCGTCTATGGCCCAAACCGGCTAGAACCGGTTAAGAACCGGCTCCAAATAGAAAGAACTGGTTGGAACGAGATGGAACCGGTCTGAGCCGGTTCTAACCGGTTTAACCTGGCTAAAACCGGTTAAAACCCTTTCAGATAGGGTTGGTTACATGAAACCGACATATCCCAAAACGGTAAGAACCGGTTTGGAACTGGTCAGAACTGGTTAGAATTGGATGGAACCGGTTTGAACTAGTTCTAACCGGTTTGAACCGGTTTAAACCCGTTAAAACCTAGTATAAATCGGTCCACAAGGGACTTTTTAAATGCAATCGGCATGGCCGAAGCCGGTTACAACAATTTTGGAACCGACCCCAACTGGTTAGACCTGGTTGGAACCGGATCAAACCGGTTTGAACCGACTCTAAGGGTTTGACCCTGTTTAGACCGGTTTATATCCTTCGAGAAAGGACTTGTCAAATGAAATCGACATGTCCTAAACCAGTCTAATCCGGTCTGGGACTGGTCAGAATTGGTTAGAACTTGTTAGAACCAGATGTATCCGGTTTGAACTGGTTCTAACCTGATTGAACCAGTTAAAAACTGCTCAAAACCGAGTATATCTAGGTCCACAAAGGCCTTTTTACATGCAATAGGCACGGAAAAAACTGGTTAGATCCGGTTTTGAACCGGCCCAAACTGGTTAGAACGTTTGGAACAGGATGGAACAGTTCCGAACCGGTCTAACCGGTTTGACCCGGTTTAAACCGGTTAAAACACTATAAGAAAGGGCTTGTTATATGAAATAGAAATGTCCTAAACCGGTTAGAACGGGCTTGAAACCGGTCAGAACTGGTCAGAACTGGTTAGAACCGGATGGAACTGGTTTGACCTGGTTCTAACCGGTCCGAACCTGTTTAAACCGGTTAAAACCTAGTATAAATCGGTATACAAAGGACTTTTTACATGCAATCGGCATGGCCCAATCTGGTTAGAAGCGGTTTAGAACCGGCCCTACTGGTTAGAACTGGTTGGAACGGGATGGAACCGATTTGAACCGGTTTAAACCGGTTAAATCCCTTCCAGAAAGGACCTGTTACATGAAATCGGTATGTCTTAAACCGGTTGAAACCGGTTTGGAACCGATCAGAACTGTTCAGAACTAGTTAGAACCTGCTGGAATCGGTTTGGACTGGTTCTAACCGGTATGAACTGGTTTAAACCGGTTAAAACACAGTATAAATTGGTCCACAAAGTACTTTTCACATGGAATCGGTTTGGAACCGGTTAGAACTGGTCAAATTTGGATAGAACCGGATGGAACCGGTTTGAACTGGTTCTAACCGGTTTGAAGCGGTTTAAACGGGTTAAAACCTAGTTGAAATCTGTCCACAAAGGACTTTTTACATGCAATCGGCACGGACCTAACCGGCTAGAACCGTTTTATAACCGTCTCCAACCGGTTAAATCCCTTCCAGAAAGTACTTGTTACATGAAGTCGGCATGTCCTAAACCGGTTAGAACCGGTTTGGAACCGGTCAGAACTGGTCAGAACCGGATGGAACCGGTTTGAACTGGTTCTGTCTAGTTTGATCCGGTTGAAGCCGGTTAAAACCTAGTAGGAGTCAGTAAAATCTAGTACAAATCAGTCTAAACTGGTTAGAATCGGTTTGGAATTGGCCCCAACTGGTTAGAACTGGCTGGAACCGGATGGAACCGTTTTGAATCGGTTCTATGCTGTCTGACCCGGTTCAAACCGGTGAAAACCCTTCCACAATGTGCTTTTTACATCACACCGACATGTCTTAGACCGGTCAGAACCGGTTTGGAACCGGCCCCAACTGGTAAGAACTGGTTGGAACCGGATCTAACCGGTTTCAACCGGTTCTAAACGGAATGACCCGGTTTAAACCGGTTCGATCCCTTCCAGAAAGGACTTGTTAGATGAAATCGGCATGTCCTAAACCGGTTGGAACCGGTTTGGAACCGGTTTGGACTGGTCAGAACTGATTAGAACCGGAGGGCACCGGTTTGAACTGTTTCTAACCGGTTTGAACCTGTTTAACCGGTTAAAACATAGTAAAGATCGATGCACAATGTACTTTTTACATGCAATCGGAATGGCCCGAAACTGGTTGGAACCGGTTCGGAACCGGCCCCAACTAAATAGAACTGGCTGGAACCGGATGGAATCGGTTTGAACGGTTTTAACCTTTTTGAACCGGTTTAAACCGGTCAAAAGCCTTTGAGAAAGGGCTTGTTACATGAAACCGACATGTCCTAAATCGCATAGAACCGGTTTGGATCCGGTCACAACTGGTCAGAACTGGGTTGAACCGGATGGAACCGGTTTGAACTGCTTCCACCGGTTTGAATCGGTTTCTCCGGTTAAAAGCTAGTATAAAACGATAAACAACATGCAATGGGCATGGCCCAAACCGGTCAGAACTGGTCAGAACTGGATAGAAAAGGATAGAACCGGTTTGAACTCGTTCTATCCGATTTGAACCAGGTTAAACCCGTTAAAAGCTAGTATTAATCGGTCCACAAAAGACTTTTTACATGCAATCGACATGGCCCAAACTGGTTAGAACCGGTTTGGAACCGGATCTAACCGGTTTCAACCGGTTCTAACAGGAATGACCCGGTTAAAAGCGGTTCGATCCCTTCTTTAAAGGTCTTGTTACATGAAATCGGCATGTCCTAATCCGGTTAAAACCGGTTGGAAACCGGTCAGAACTGGTCAGAACTGGTGAGATCCGGATGGATCCAGTTTGAACTTGTTCCATCCGGTTTGAACCGGTTAAAACCGGTGATAACCTAGTATCGATCGGTCCACAAGGGACTTTTTACATGGAATCGGTACGGCAGAAACTGTTTGGAACCGGTTTGGAACCGGCCCCAACTGCTAAGAACTGGTTGGAACTAGATGGAACCGTTTTCAACGGTTCTAACCGGTTTGACCCGGTTTAAACCGGTCAAAATCCTTTCAGAAAGGGCTTGTTAAATGAAATCGGCATGTCCTCATCCAGTTGGAACCGGTTTTAACAGGAATTACCCGGTTTGAACCATTTGAAACCCTTCCAGACAGGTCTTGTTACATGAAACCGGAATGTCCAAACAGGATATAACCGGTTTTGAACCGGTCAGAACTGGTTAGAACTGGCTAGAACCGGATGGATCCGGTTTGAACTGGCTCTGACCGGTTTGAACCGGTTTAAACCAGTTAAAACCTAGTATAAATCGTCCACAAGGGACTTTTTACATGCAATCGGCACGGCCCAAACTGGTTAGAACCGGTTTGGAACGCGCCCCAACTGGTTAGAACTGGTTGGAACCGGATGGACCCGGTTTCTACGGTTCTATACGGTTTCACCCTGTTTAGACCTTTCGAAACCCTTCAGAAAGGGCATGTTACATGAAACAGACATGTACTAAACCGCTCAGAACCGGTTTGAAGCCGGCCAGAACTGGTGAGAACTGGTTAGAACCGGATGGATCCGGTTTGAACTGGTTCTAATAAGTATGAACCGGTCTGAACCGGTATCAACCTAAGATAAATCGGTCCACAAAGGACTTTTTACATTCAATCGGCATGGCCCAAACTGGTTAGAACTGTTTGGAACCGGATGGAACCGGTTTGAACCGGTTCTAACCGGAAAGACCCGGTTTAAACCGGTTAAAACTGTTCCAGATAAGTCTAGTTACATGAAATGGGCATGTCCTAAACCGGTAAGAACCGGTTTGGAACCGGAAAGAACTGGACAGAACTGGTGAGAACAGGATGGAACCGGTTTGAACTGCTTCGAACCGGTTTGAACCGGTTTAACCTGTTAAAACCTAGTATAAATCGATACAGAAAGGACTTTTTACGTGCAATCGGCATGGCCCAAACTGGATAGAACCGGTTTGGAAGCAGCCCCTACAGGACAGAACTGGTTGGAACCGGATGGAATCGGTCTCAACGGTTATAACCGGTCAAAAACCTTTCAGAGAGGGCTTGTTACATGGAACCGAAATGTCCTGAACCGCATAGAACCGGTTGGAAATCGGTCAGAACTGGTCAGAAGTGGTTATAACCGGATCTAACCGGTTTGAACTGGTCCTATACGGTTTGAACCGTTCTAAACCGGTTAAAACCTAGTGTAAATCGGTCCACAAAGGACTTTCTAGATCCAATCGGCATGGCCCAAACTGGAAAGAACCGGTTTGGAACCGTCCCCAACTGGTTAGAACTTTAAGGAACCGGATAAGACCGATTTGGAATAACCCGGTAAAAACCGTTTAAAACCCTTCTAAAAAGGTCTTGTTACATGAAATGGGCATGTCCCAAACCGGTTAGAAACGGGTTGGAACCGGTCAGATCTGGTCAGAACTGGTGGGAACCGGATGAATCAGGTTCGAACTGCTTCTATCCGGTTTGAACCGGGTTTAACCGGTTAAAAGCTAGTATAAA
>JAECUM010000349.1:0-194467 GCA_016617855.1 Megalonaias nervosa | reverse complement strand
TCCTTTGAATGAATTCACAACAGTCCCAGAATAATATTTTAGTTCTAAGTCAAAGAGAACTTTGTAATTCCAATGAATAATCCATACAAACGATTCATCTCAAATTACATCTAACACAACATTATATACATATGCAGACTGATTTTAAAATGAACATAGAAAATAGTAATCCATTGTTCTCTTCCATCTTTTAATCATTCACACTACACTACTACGACACCAGTCAAAATGCCTCCTATATGACTTCTTTCGCAACACAACCCACCAGACTTAAACATCCAAAGGGAAATAATCCCAAACTATAAATAGATTAAATATATACAACACAAAAAGAAATAATCAATTTATAGCTTATTGCAGTCTAATCGTGGACCAAAAGTTAAAGTTATTAGGTATACACAACACCTCCCCTCATTAAGAAAATGGTAGATTTATACAATAAAGATTTCTTTTACATGTTATTCGAGCATAATATAATAAAATTACATAGGAAGATGTCTTATGAATGACACAAATATATACAAAATAAAGCAATATAGTACTTACAAAATGCAAATGCAATTAGATTACCTTTTTGCTTGATGTGCCTAATGTCATTGTTTGTAACTGCAAACTCCATCTCGGCAAGCTAAAATGTTTGGTTTTCATTTTGTTAATGAAAACAAGGTGGCTGTAATATCTAAATACAATAATTGGAGAAGGAGCTGAATTTATATACACTTTTGTGTTGCAAAGTCAATATTAAAAATAAACACCCCTTTTTGATAGTGGAGTAATTTCTCTGTTGCTTGTTTAATCCAGAGAAATAGCACACTAGATGATCCACAACATTGTCTTCTTGAATTAATACTCCATGCCCGCTACATCACTTGCATTTTAAATGATTAACATTTGGAGCTGAAAGAGCTGTGCACTTTCAACTATGGCTTTTCATTTATTAAAAGCTTCCTGACATTTATCAGACCAATAAGACTTGGCCTCTTACTCAATAAATTGACCAGTAGTTCAGCAATTATGGAAACATTTGAGCAAAATTTGCGATAATGTCAACCATACCCAAGACTCGCAAAAGTTGGTATTTGCTGATAGCACCTAGAACTCGAGAGATAGCTGGACCTTAACTTGAACATGTTTAACCTGACCGTGACCCAGTCCCACAATACGACCTAAAAATTTAACACAAGCATTGCAAAACTCGCGTATTTAAATTAATTGTCAAGTTTGCATCACTGAGTTGATCAAAGAATTCTGAATTTTTTCAAACATTCCTGCTTGAGAGGATTCATTCAATAATGATGCTGTTTCACATGTAGAATCTAGAATCTATAATTTCAACATCGTGGTAGATTTTATTTTTGTTTGTGTTGGAACATCATAAGACCCAAGGAGATCCAGCAGTACTAAATTGCTCTAAGGCAGAAGAAATTGATGACAACCCCATTCTTCGTGAAGAAGTAGAAATTGCAGTTAGGTCAGTAAAAAAAGGAAAGTCAGCCAGCATTGACAACATACCAGCAGAGCTCATTCAAGCAGGAGGAGAAGAGATAGTCACAGTCCTAACAACAATCTGCAATAAAGATATGGCAGACAGGAGAATGGCCCACCACATGGACTCAATCCTTGGTCATAGTGCCCCCCAAGAAAGGAAACCTACAACTACGCCAAAACTACAGAACCATCAGTTTGATCAGTCACCCAAGCAAAGTCATGCTGAAGATAATTCTCAACAGACCAAAGCCTCAAGCAGAGACAAATTATTGCTGAAGAGCAGGCAGGCTTCCAAGCAGGAAGGAGCACCACAGAACAAATCTTTGATCTCAGACTCATTTGCGAGAAATACCTTCAGCATTAGCAGAATCTATACCACATCTTCATATATTTCAAAAAGGCCTTTGATAGGGTATGGCATGCAGCCTTATGGGCAACTATGAGGAAGTATAACATCAGCTCAAACCTGGTGCAGGTTGTTGAGCACCTCTATGACAAAACCACCAGTGCTGTCCTCTTCAATGGCAGCAGAGGAGGTTGGTTTCTAACAACAGTTGGAGTCAGACAGGGATGTATACTGTCACCTACACTCTTGAACATTTTCCTGGAAAGGATTATGGAAGATGCCTTGCATGACCACAAGGGCACTGTCAGCATCAGAGGAAGAACAATCACCAACCTTCGCTTCGTAGATGACTTAGCAGGAGATGAAAAAGAACTGGCTGACTTGGTTGAGCGCCTCGACATAAACTCCACAGCATACGGTAGGGAGCTTAGCGCTGAAGAAACCAAACTGATGACAAACAACACCAATGGCATCAGTGCAGAAATAAAGGTCAGTGGACAGAAGCTGGAAAGAGTCACAAGCTTCAAGTACTTGGAATCAACTATCACAGACGAGGGCTCCAAACCAGAACTACTTTGCAGGATTGCCCAGACAACAGTAGCGATAACAAGGTTGAGACCAATATGAAAAGATACCAACATTGCTTTTGGTTTTAAAATAAGGCTGATGCACTCGATTGTCATATCCATCTTTCTGTATGCTTGTGAAACATGGACGCTAACATCAGATCTACAAAGAAGGATTCAAACCTTCGAAATGAGATGCTACCGCAATATCTTGGGCATCTCATACATTAACCATGTAACCAATGAAGAAGTCCTCAACAGGATCCAACGAGCCATCGGATCCTATGAAGGCCTCTTGACCACTGTAAAAAAGCGCAAACTGAAGTGGTACGGTCATGTCTCAAGATCATTTGGAGTGGCAAAAACAATTTGCAAGGCACAGTGTGAGGGTGCAGAAGAAGAGGCAGACAGAAAAAGAGGTGGGAAGACAACATTAAGGAGTGGACAGGCATGGGATTTGGAGATTCCCAAAGGGCAGTAGAGAACAGGGAAAGATGGAGAGAATTGGTTGTAAAGTCAACTGTGGTTGCCCCAACGACCTCTTGGGTTAAGGGATTGATGATGATGGTGTTGGAACATCTGGAAATAAGTGCTCATATTCACATAACGTTTCTTAATTCATTCTATTCCAGATTGTTTAATATTTCTTAATTCCTGAAACTGGTTAAACCAAAGTCACTAGAGTTCGATTGCACGCCATCCTTTAATTTGTCACTGTGTGGGACAGGTACAACTAAATAGATTGAGTGATTAACAGGGCTATCTCCATACTCCTTGGCAATATATTTATGTGGCAATGTTGTTTCCATTTCCCCCTCCCAGGGGTGTTAATAATATAATTTAAGTAACTTGGTCAGATTGTGGACAGATTTGGGAAGGGCAAAAAAGTGTTTAAAGAAACCAATCCAAAAGAAATTATCAAAGCTTTAACTATGGTTTTAGTTTTAATATTCATTAAAGGAATTACCTCTGGAAATCTTATGGACGCACGCTTTATGATTAGCTGATTTGGTCTTAGGTAAGGGACTGACAATCTGCTAAATGGTTCATCAAATGCGAGAATAGGTTGCAAATGAGCCTTAAGTATCTTGAGATTGTGTTTTCCAACCGTTTGATAAGTGACAAGATCTAAATTATTTAGAAACATTACTTTTAATTTTCGGCCAATAAAAATGATTGAGATCTTATGGTAACTCCCATTGACTCCTAAATGTCCAGCCAACGGAATTTCATGGGCTAGAATAATAACTTCATGTCGAAACCATTAGGAACAGCAATTTGATAGCTCGCCGAGAACTTGTCATCAGCGGGTACCTCAGATGGTCTAGATTTTATCAAAAAGAAGGACACCATTTTTCACAAAATAGCAACTAGGACTTGTGTGGTTTCACTAATAGCCCTCTGAAACAAGCAGGCAATCTCGGAATCTTGTGCCTGTTAGAAAATAAGTATCTTTTGTCACACTGATTAGAATAAAGAGAATGGGTAGTTTAAAGAGGATTACTGAGATCAATACCTCTTAATTGATCAATACAAGGAACAAAAGTGATCTCATCAAAAGACTGACCAATACATGTGTCAGCTAAAGGAATAATTTCCTGATCAACTTCTTTCTCAAGAGCTCTTTTGCCAAGCTCTGGTAATTGCACAAGCAGGTATAAATCAGGGATTTAAATCTCAACAGGATCAACTTTCCGATTCAAACAAGGCTTGTCAGTTGCACGTGGATGAAGAACAACCCCATCGCCAGATAGGTCATTGGCTAACAATAAATGAATACCCTCAATGGGCAAAGAAGTCACTTTCCAGACAGTCACAAGTCCTGAGACTGTCTGAAAACAAATTTACACAAGGAAGAGAAACATTAAAAAAGCCGCTCTCTACTCTGAGTAAGAATACTTTCATTAAAAGAAGACTTCGCAGATAAAGGCAAAGTACCTGATAATAAAAGGCTTAAAGAAGCTCCTATGCACCTGCGTATTTTAATAGGGGTGGGTTTGAGAAAATCACCAATAATTGATATAGAACCTGTCGACATGAATGGTTCGTAATTCTCTATAATAAAATCACGTTGGTTTGTTTGCCCCAACAAATGTTTTGTTTTCAATACATTACCGCGACCTATTAGAAATAAGAACATTTGGAATAACTCCATTTTCTGTTGCTCGTTTTTCACTTTGTTGGAATAAGAAATAGTTTGCCCTATTTACTTGCAATAAGTGCACTCCAGAAGAGGTAAGGATTTCTGATCAGTCTTATTAGAAGTGTAATTCCTAAAAGTTTTGCCAGACTTGAGATGGATTTTTGTTTACCTTTTACCAAAAACTTGTGAAATGAAGACTTATTGACAGATGAAATTTGTGAGTTGAGGAATAATCATCAGCTGTACGAGCAGCATCTTCTAAAGTTATCACCTTGTGCTCATCATGGTAGGTCTTGACATCACATGGATGCAATTCTTGAATTCTTCAGCTAATACGGATTGTCTAAGATTGTGATAATATTTATCAGGTTATGATAATACTTATCAAACTTGTTGGCTGAGTACCACATATTAAAATAATCGTTCTTCTCCCGTACGAACTCGACATAGATTTGCCGAGTTTATTTTGTTTCAATTCCTAAACCTCTGTCGATATGCCTCGGGTACCAACTCATGACCCTTAAAGATACATTCCTTAACACATCATAATTGAATATGCTGACGTGCTAAACGGTCTTGATGTATAACAATGGCATTGTGCAAAACTCCTTTGAATGAATTCATAACCAATCCAGAATAATATTTTGCCCAAAGTCAATGAACACTTTGTAATTCCAATGAATAATCCAAACAAATGATTACTCTCAAATTATATCCAAACACACCATTAAATTCATCTGCAGACTGATTTTAAAACTAGAGCATAGGAAATAAGACTGAATTAATTGTTCTCTTCTTCCACGTTGTATAAATCCGTACGACTGAAGCAGAACTCCCAGCAACACCTCCTATGATACTTGCATCATAATCCACCTGACATACATCGCAACACAAACCACATAACTTAATAATGCAATGGGAAATTAGAACACGAAAAAAATATTTATAGCTCATTGCAATCTACCGTTATGGACCAAAAGTTAAATACACAATATAGATATATACAACAGAACACACAACGGAACACTTGCATGAAGGTCAAATGTCTTTGCACAAAACTTTCACCCCAAGATGTACAAATACAAGTTATTGAAATAAGTTGCCTAGTATATTCATATTTGGATGAAATGGAATTGTATGTAAAGGTTTATCTGTGTCTCAAAGTCAGGATACAAAAATTGGGAGTACTATGTTGTGTCACCATCTGTCTGTCCATCTATAAGAGCTTTTCGACTATTTTAATGTTGAATTAGCATTCAGAAAGCTGACCATGAAATCTGCGTTCAATGTGACTTAAAATTCAGAAGAAAAAAATGAATCTTGAATACTTGGGGTCATTTGATGTTGATTATGCACCTGATTCTAACAACGACAGGTGTCTTGGCCTTAGATGTACAATAAGGGAATCTACAGAATCCCAACAAGACAACTGTCCTAGTACTTGTGACCACTTATGCATGCATACACTTAAACGGGATTCAAACCTGGGACATCAAAACTGCAAAGTAAGTTGTGCTATTATTGTGATGTCCAATCTGCAGGGGTTGAGGATACGGTGTTGATGGATCCGTACATTTTCAACCCATCTTGCTCTGATCTTCCTTCAGTCTAGAAGTATATCACAAACTATCTTGTCTCTTACTTTTTTCAGCCATACTCATTGCATTTTTCCTAAGAATCTTTACCATGGTCTGGTGAAAGTGCGAGTTGTTCTTGTAATACTGCGATGATTTTCTCAAATTGGAAAAAGTGATTTTATCAGCTGATGACATGAAGGGATGACCTATGCAAATCTATTTAAAATCAAGATGTATTTATAATAAAAGACATCCAATTGTAGTTCATGTTCTGGTGACAGTGGGAATTACCGGTCTACAATTTTGTTAAACATCTATCAGATAAAACATTGTATTTTGTGTTATGAGGATATATTGTTATGCCCGTTACACTAAAAAATTTGAAAGCTGTAATCTGATTGGTGAATCGAAAGGTCAACAGAGCATGGCCTCATCCACGTGTCCATCAGGGTTATGCCTCTTATGACATGCAGAAGCTACGTGGAAAATCAAAGACTGAGAGCACTGATGGATTGAGTATTCACACTAACACGGAGTCTGTGGCCAGACTGGTGGAAGACGCCATTGGCTCCCAGCACCCCCCCCCCAAAAAAAACGTCGAACTTTCCCTACTGCTTCTGTTACGTCTAGAGAATTGAAGGAAGCTGCGACTTCTCCATTTACATCATCGCTGGAGTTACAAGCGCTTCGTTTGGTACAGCAGGCGAAGAGTTGATAAGTTCTTGCCAACGTTTACCCGTCCTTGCGTCTTCGTTTGTCTTAGCTGGGAATTTCAACACTGTGGGAGAGTTTCCATCCAATTCTAGACAGCCTGGAGGGCATAAGTTCCCCCGCATGTCCGAACATAGCTTTAGGGCCTCTAAGTCCGGGCGCATGGTCTATCAGCAGTTTAATGCCGAATCGACTGCCGATCGTACCGTCCAGCCCGCGATCCATACCGTACAAGTGACCATATGGTTTCTATGGAACACCATACCACGCCTCGTCAAGTGGAGTCGTGGAATGTTAGCTTTGCCAGGTATCTTACTGATAGATCAGTACGTTCATCTATCATTACCACTTCTCCTGCAATACCACCGTCTACACTACCGTCCGTACAACCGACTCCAATACCAACCGAAAATTGTCCGTACCGATCCGACAACTTCATCCTAAGGGCACAGCCAACAATTTAGTCACGACTTACCTTCTGGAACGATATTGTGACAGCCTTAGAGAAGACGGCCACACCTCTTCAATCCCTCTGAGTATGCATTATACAGATGTAGATCTTGATCACGACAAGGATGACTCACCTGATGACACTTCACACTCAGATCCCACAACAGAGAGGCATGAGTAGAGTTCAAATTGGCTATAGAGGAAATTTATTGGTGTTGTCGAAATCAGAATGTTTATCGCCTCCTTCTTCAACACCGACATACATGGTCAAGGATTCAATCGATACTGACGGTAAGGAAGTCAGCCCCTCTTTTCGTCATCACTCTGGAAAAACCAAGGAAATTACCGAGAGACTTTTTGCAAAGATTAGTGATCTTTTTTTGAGAATCAGATACCAACGTCCTGCAGATCTCCCCGCGAGAGGCGAGAACTATGCCGCGGTCACTATGACCCAATCTGCTTACTATAAAATGGATAAAGGAGTTACGCACTCCACTTCGAAGCTCGTCAGGAACGTCGTGGCCACATCTTCGTTGTTGGACTTGGCGTCGCTTGGAATTTTCTAGTTGGCAGACAATGTCGGCAATGAATACACCTGGGAGTGAACGTCTAGAATACCAAAGGTGATAAACAGGTGGTCCATTATGTAATGGTGAATGCTTTGACGGCTTCAGCTAACCTTGATCTTGTGTGATGTGACGAATGATTACGTTAGACCTCGCTCAAGCCTCATCACACACTGATCCTGCCAACCAATCCCTTCGGATCGTCTCGACTGTACGTTGGCAAGATAGAGGAAGTATTGAGACAGATAGCAGAGGAACTGCCCCTCCATCTATGAAGGGATGCGGGATCATTCGCTTCTCAACCCAAGAAACAGCCACGATCCCGACGCTCTGCACGAAGACTATCTGCTGGTCAGTCTTGGAGGCAAGCCTCTAATCGCCAGACTCTTGTTTTTCAAACATTATTGGATCGATCTCTTCCAGCAAAACGAGTGTGTGATCCAAATAATCTCAGAGGGACTTCGGATCTCAGTTTGCCATCCCCATTCCCTTTCGTCCTCTCCATTCCTGACGAAGGTACCGTTAGTTAGTCATGCCCGTCACTCCTTCCGGGGTATAGGCCGCCCACAAGAGATCGCCAGAGACTTCTGTCCTGTGCCATCCCCTCGAGCTGACTCCAGGTGTGAGCCAGGTATCGTCGGACTTGGTAAAATATATACTTTTACAAGAAGAGAAACAGGGCGCTTATCGAGAAGATGGTGATTGAGATTGTTTGGAATCAATAATCTCCTGGGTTTTACTTAAAGCTTTTATTGTCAGGAAGGCCAATGGCAAACTCAGACCAATCATCGATCTCAATAATTTAAAATCAATTAATTCTTCCACCAAAATTCAAGATGGAGACGGCCTGACTAGTCTGCCTTTCCATCCGTTTGTACGAATTTGCAATCAGTCTCCATCTGACAGACGCATATTTTCACGTTCCCATTCATCCATCCTCACGGAAATTCCCACGGATAGCGTACCGATGAACCTGTTTTCAGTTTCGAGCTCTCCCTTTCGGTTTAATTATAAGTCTTTGGGCTTTTACGAAACTACTCAACTCCGTCGTTTTCCTGTTCCGTACGACAATATCTACTTCCACGGTGGCATATTTGGACCATATTCTCCAGAAAAGTTCTACACTAGTCGAAGAAAAAAACCCCGTCTCATTTCCCTTTTACATCATCTAGGTTTTCCCATATATTGAGAAAAGTCTGATCTTAATGCATCCCAACAGTTCGTCCATCTGGGTATGGAATTTTTTACCTACCTGAACCTGCTACGTCTTCCCACCCTCAGATGGTTTGAATCGTCGATCTTACATAGTCCATTTCTAACATGAAGTGGATAACATCCAGGGAGTTTCTGCAACTCCTCGGATTATTCAATGCCTCAGCGGATCATATTCCGCTGCGTCGCCTATGGATGCGACTATGCATTTGACCTTGCTCTCTCAATGACACCCATTTTCAATGCCACTCGATTGCAGGATTAGCATTACCAGCGAGATTGTATCATTCCTGAACCAGTGTTGGCTCACACCAGGAATACCTCTCGAATATGTCGCCACCAGACGCAAGCACCTGTGGTTGGGGAGCATATCTCTTCCTGGACATCGACACTGTCCGCGACAATGGAGTCCGGAGGACACATGTTTCCAAGTCAATCATTTGGAGATGAAAGCTTTCATCAAAGCATTTCAAATCTGGAGCGGCCGTCTTCAGAACAAGGTCGTGCTCTTCATTTCAGGCAGCTCGGTGGTAGTGATGTATCTCCTCAAACAGGGCGGTACCAAATCGCTCCTACTCTGCATTTTCGTATGGAAATTTCGCTGTTGGTGCACACAATGCAACATCGACATCCAGATCAGACATATTCCCTTCAGGCTCAGTAACTTGGCCGATTCTCTGTCAAGGAGAGAACATATTCTCCATACAGAATGGCACCTCCATCAGTCGTTCTTTCATCACATTTGTACGCTATGGGAGCGTCCGATGATCGATCTTTTTGCAACCAGGTGGAATCACAAACTGCCCACCTCCGTTTCCCCAATACCAGATCCAGCGGATTGGTCTATCGATGCTCTTTCTTTTAATTTGGAGAGTCAGTAGTTCCTTGCCTCCCCCCCCCCCAATGATCTTAGTTCCAAAGATTATAAAGAAATTGAGGGGCCAAAAGTGCAAAATGATTCTGACTGCCCCTCTCCGCTGGGACAAATATTCTATCAACGATCTTCTTGATCTAGCGATAGATCTACCCAGGAATATCCTGACCGGCTGAATCTTCTCAAACCGCCTCGGACCCACGTGGTCCATCCTTACCCAGAACGTCTTCTTCACGCTTGGTTCTTGTCAGGATAGCGTTGCAGCAAAAACAATTCAACCCTTCAGTTGTCCAAAGAATCGCACGAGCTAGAAGACCCCTCGACTTTAAAGGCCTGTGAAGGGAAGTTGCACATTTTCACTGGTGCAATTATAAACATTATCCATTTTAGTGCCTCTGCCCCACAAGCTGCTGATATTTTTTTTTAGCTGTTTGAGTAGAAAAAGTTGGCTTCGATTACTATTAAGGGCTACTGTTTTATGATATCAGACATGTTCCATCATCATAGCAGGGAGAATCTTGGTCATAACAACGACCTCTCTGACTTTTTTGTCAAACTCTGACTAACATCGGCCTAAATCACTCTTTGTTTCCTAAATGGAATCTTTCCTGGGTTCTGACTTGGCTGAACTCAAACAAGTTCGAGCCTTTCTCATAAAACTTGTTTCCTGATATTATAAGCTTTGGCATGCAGAGTCAGTGAATTACATGCCCTCTCTGTTGACCCAGTGTGCCTTCAGTTTTTGCCCTCTCTGTTGACCCAGCGTGCCTTCAGTTTTGATCAGATGACTTGGCAGTCCTTATGACGCAACATGGTTTCAGTGCCAAGAATAGGCTGCCATCAGTAGGCAATCAAGAAGTCATCATATGTTCTCCCTCCTGAACTAACACTTCCTAAGAGCTTTCAAAGAGGACTTGGTATGTGTGCTGAGACTTTATCTGAAGTTAACTGAGTCAATTTGTGGAGCTCAAAGATGCCTCTTTCCCAGTTAGACATGGGAAGCAGTACATATCCCCTCAAGCCCTCTCATTGTATCTGAAGTCGGTAATATGTACGACATTCTCTGACACATATCAAGAAAAGAATTCTGTAATGAAGATCTCTGCCCCCAAAATAAGAGCAATGTCTGTGAGCCTTGCCTTTGACCACAATGTCTCTATCAAATATATTGCAGAGGCTGTTGGCTGACTTGCCAAGTCAACCTTCCTGAGTTTTTATCTTCAAGACTTGGCTTCACAATGACACACTCTGGATCTGGTAGGCCCAGTTTCAGTCGTACAAGCAACTAACAGACCCAACTGACATTAGCACAACCTCTGGACGAGCACCCTGCAGAGCTTTCACTGGATTTACCCAGAAATTTTATGTGGAAAGATCTCATTTCTTCTTTCTAGACATAAACCATATCACCATGGTTGTACTGCTCACAATTATGAAAGTGGGTCAACCTTCATGTAGGGAATCTAATTTTTTTCCATTGTAGGTTACCTGGAATATAGTTTGGATGCTCAATATTCCCTCCACCCATTACATATTCTCCTAAAGTTAGTGATCGGGAAAGTATTCGATGCTGAAAACATTTTATAGTAAATTGTTTCTCCTAGAATATTTATCCTATGACATTACTTTAATACCCTCCCATCCTCCCTTCAATGCAAGCACCCCATTACACAGTGTTCTGCTGAGCTTAAACGAGTGATTGGTAGCAAGTGGAGGTAATGGTCAAGAGTTATTGCCCTTTGTCTATATATTATAGACTGAAAAGATGAATTTGTCATTGGGAGGGCTGGTTTTGGGAGGTTGTAGGGATTATATTCCAACGTTAATGTGATCAGGTAAGTATTCAATGAGGAACATATCTACTAAAAATTTTGCTTTCACCTGTGATGATGTCATTGCAGCTGTAGAAGTTTTATGTAAAGAAATCAAATCCAAAATAAAGGTCATGATCAGTGGCTGCAAACCACTTACTTTGTTCAGCTGGTATGCTAATTCAAATCTGGCATGCACCATTTTCCAAAGTTCTTCTCCAGATAGGTAATGGTCTGCTATTCTGAGTATGGTCAATGAGATTGTTAATCATTGGGAAGGCACCGAAACTAATGTACATAAAAGTACAATCTGTTGTCAAACATTGATAAATTTGTTTTGCCACAATTTTACATGAAAATAATTTGGTTGTGCACCTTTGAAATTTGGTGTGAATATACAGTCATAAAATAAACTTAGAATTCAGGTCAAATAAAGGATAAAAGATATGACTTTGAAATTTGGTGTGAATATAGTCATAAAATACACTTAGAAGTCGGAAAAATAAGAATATGACTGAAATTTGGTGTGAATATACAGTCATAAAATAAACTTAGAATTCAGGGAAAATAAAAGATAAAAGATAAGAATTTGAAAGGTGTTAATATTGCCATAGCATCGAACAACAAATATTATTTGCTTCAAATAACATAAATACAAATTGCTGTCTATTACTATCACAGTGAACTGCAATGCAAACCATCACAAACATTGTACATCAGTGTATATAACTTTATTCCTAATTTATTCTGTAAAGAAGTTTTATACAATTTTATTTACCTTCAAGTCCAAACTTTCCATAGAAAATTGCAATGAATTCATAAAGGCACTTTGAAATCAAGAATGCTCTTCAAAATTTGAAGAAAAAAATTGATGACTGCATGAAAATTGTAAGATAGTATTAGAAAATAACTGTGTATATTAATACTGACTCTGCTACAGAGGGTATTGTCTTGTAAAAATGGAAAACCCCTTCATATTAATATCCCTAAATATCCAAACAAAAAGAAATCCCGTTCAAACTTCATGCATGAAGCATGCACCTGAAACATAACAGCTACTTGTGATGAAAGAGGCTTGTAGGTTTCTTTTTCTACTGGATTAATGTCATGTAGAGTTTCAGAGTGGCATCAGAAACATTTTATGGTATATCTCAAACTTCAAAACCTTTAGTCATGTGAAGGTGGAATGTTTAATGAGAGACTTGGTTGGTCTGGGGTTGAATTTTTGCCTTAAAGTGGTACACAAACATTTGTGACCAAAAAGGAATTTTTTTAAAATTGAAAAACCTGGTATGCAAAATTAGATTCAAGGGGCATTTTGCAGACTTGTAATAAAATGTTGTTAATGTTTTTCTGGTAAAATGGTACAAAAGACCATAATTTTGAGACATGTGCTTCTTGAAACCACCCAGATGTTTTGTACAATATTAATAATGTGGTAGCAATTAAATGTTGCTATATTTATAAAATAACACAATTAAATTGGATAATTCTGAGCTTGGACAAATGTCTGAACTGCAAGGATGATATCATGTACCATATATACACTTTCTTATAAGCCAATTTAGGAAAAAATAAAAGCCTGGAAGTTGACTCATCCACAGGTCAAGGTTTAAATTTGAAAATTTTAAGTTTTGTTGTCGACTAGCTGTGTATATTTTTACTGCAGATGGCCAAAGACATGATCACATACATGCCTAACCTAAGCCCCCAGTACTTACTGAAACTCCACATGAAGATGATCATCCTTTCAGATGGAATAGCAATAACAAGATTTTCAATATGGCTAGACTTGTAGGTTGGCTTATGTACGGGTCATGCACCTTTTAATGTTTTACCTATTCAGTTGGGTTGGGGGTTGGCCTATACAAGAATAGGCTTTTACGAGCATATATGGTATGTGTTTTTGCAGAAATCACATATGGGGTGTGTGTGTTGAAATGGAAGGAATATGAGGACAACTTTCAGAAAGAGTGCCACCCATATGATCAGTATGCAGTTGGGAGTATACATGAAAAGGTACTGGATGTTCATTCAATAAAGAAAAGGTTGAAAATTATTTGGTTTTGATTATACATATATATCTATCTACACACATATTAACAACAAACAATGTTTGAAGCAATATACATAATGTAAAAATCTTAAATAGGGTTAAAAACTAGTAAGCTTATAATAATACTTGTAGTGTAACTCAAAATTACAAAATATATTTATGCTTTCATAAAACATCAGTATCTTAAAATGCTGATTTGGTTTCAAATACTTGTTTGCATGATGGAACATTATAATGGGGTTTTTCATTAATGTTCTTCATACATATAACAAAACATTAGCCTTTCAGTTGTAAACATAAACTCTATGAATGCTTGAAAGGTTGTACAGTGATAATCTGTTTTCAAAATACAGTCTTGTTAGGTTGTACAGTGATAATCTGTTTTCAAAATACAGTCTTGATAGGTTGTACAGTGATAATCTGTTTTCAAAATACAGTCTTGATAGGTTCTACAGTGATAATCTGTTTTCAAAATACAGCCTTGATAGGTTCTAAAGTGATAATCTATTTTCAAAATACAGTCTTGATAGGTTCTACAATGATAATCTGTTTTCAAAATACAGTCTTGATAAGATCTAAAGTGATAATCTATTTTCAAAATACAGTCTTGATAGGTTGTACAGTGATAATCTGTTTTCAAAATACAGTCTTGATAGGTTCTACAGTGATAATCTGTTTTCAAAATACAGCCTTGATAGGTTCTAAAGTGATAATCTATTTTCAAAATACAGTCTTGATAGGTTCTACAGTGATAATCTGTTTTCAAAATAGTCTTGATAAGATCTAAAGTGATAATCTATTTTCAAAATACAGTCTTGATAGGTTGTACAGTGATAATCTGTTTTCAAAATACAGTCTTGATAGGTTGTACAGTGATAATCTGTTTTCAAAATACAGTCTTGATAGGTTCTACAGTGATAATCTGTTTTCAAAATACAGTCTTGAGAGGTTCTACAGTGATAGTCTTCATGCAATGCATGCAATGCAAAGGAATATAAAATCCTCAACTTGTGTGAGATAGTGCCAGTTTTAGACCTTTGTGAGATAGTGCCAGTTTTAGACCTGTGTGAGATAGTACCAGTTTTTGACCTTTGTGAGATAGTGCCAGTTTTTTGACCTCTGGACATAAATGTTGCTGCCATCAATGAGGGGCATCATGTTTGGAAATTCCATAGTTACAAAATAAAACTAGAAGTCTTATAAAGCGTGAAATAAAAAACTACTAAATCACTTAAGTTGGAGGATGAGATCAATGTAAGTTACAGCATTTCTTGAAGAAAACCAATAAAAAAAATGATGATTTCAAGTCGGATGCAATTTTTAAAACCTGATATGTAATAATCCATACATGTATTTAAACTATTTCATACCAATATATATATATATATATCTATATATATATTAATGTATACTTAAATCTGAATATACAGGGAGGTATATACATTACAGCATTCAAAGTTCAACAAGACTTCATCAACACACACCAATAATCAATACATTCTTCAAGACTTTACACACCAGTAATCAATACGGACATCTAGACTTTACAAACTAATAATCAATACAGCCTTCTAAATTTTATACAACAATAATCAAGACAACATTCTAGACTTGGCTCAACAATAACCAATACAGCCTTCTAGACTTGACTCAACCTATCTTTATAAAATAAAATATTATTAAATGGTCCATTCCTTTTCTAAAACTACATTTTTCAACAATAACCTCCTATTCTGATTCCAACATTTTAATTTGGATTGCAATATTTGAAATACATAAAACCCATTCATCAATCATACTTTTATTTAAATGTTGCAAGTCCAGTTGAATTGCATTAATATGCCTTGTAATCAAGAATATGGATTACTAGACAGATAAACTGATGCAATGGCCAGTGTTTTATGGCAATCATTCAGTTATTAAGTCTAATTTGTGGTCTTTTCTGATCTTGCACAGATATGAACAGGGTCCTTTAGGTAACATTTGTTTATCCGACATTTGGATTAATTGGACACGTTTTTATGCAACAATCTTTGTCAGATTAAAGCAGAAAAAGCTGAGTAGTCTACAAAAGCTAAATAAATGCAGCACTTGGATTGCTGTACAACAAAGACAAAAAAAGAAAATGTAATTTTAAAAAAATCCCATAACCAGTGCAGGGAACAAGAGACTTACCAAAGCTTCAAGAAAGAAAAGCTACATATGATAAATTGAGTCCAACTGCAGACCACAGACCCAGATCAACCTTTATATAACACTGGCAGATCTAGGTCAATGCAGTTTGCTAGGGGTGATCAGAAGAACAAATAAAACAGACCCTGATCTGCCAGGGCATTATGTAATGGCAGATCAAGGTCTATGTTGTTTTGTAGTATGACTTGAATTATAAGCAAATATATGCACTACCCTTCTTGCTTTTTATTTCACTTTTTTAAATAAAATTTCTCCATAAAATCAATGGGTTTTAATTCATATGTGCTGCTAGGATGTTATTTTGTTCTTAAATTCCTGAATATTTCCAATGAATATTTTGGCAATTTAATATTTATGGGATACTGTATCTGCTGTAAAACATTTTTGGTTTTTTGTTTTAAAGTTGTATTTTAATACAGAAATTATCATACATTATATCATATTAAATGTTTAACAAGATTTAATTATCAAAAGATCTCAGTTCCTACAAATGGATATTAATTAGAAAGTCTCCAAATCAGATAGGAATAATGGCAACTTCAGCCAAGCTTGGCTCTATATATAATGGGTGCCCCTTTGATTGGTGAAGACACAGCTGTGGTCTTTAATTTCATATTCTCAAGGATGTAGTTCTGTTTCTCTTGGCGTTGTCGTGGATCAGGATGGGGGCCTGCTATTGGTGGGAGGACTGGCCACGCGGGGGAGTATACTCGGGTAGAACACCTTTAACACTGTAGCTCCACTGCATGTCCGGGGTCTGAAAACAATAGGAAAGCTTTAAGGTCAACTAACAAAGGTCAGGGTCATACTAGTTAAGAAAATATGTTCTACAAGCTAGATCTTGTTAGTTATACTGGCCAGAAGAAAACTTATGGCATGGTCTGTTGTCCATCCATCCATCCATCCATCAGGACAAATTTGTTATTGCTACTCCTCCTAAACAACATTAAGGATTGCCTTGAAGCTTTATACACACATTAATCTCAAGGTCAAGTTGGTCCTGAACTAAAATGGTGCTGCTTGGACATCCAGTATGACTGCAGCTGAGGCCATCTTGAAAATCTTGTTACTGCTACTCCTCCTGAATGGATGGTCATATCATCATATGAATTTCACTAAAAGACTCACTATAATGTCCAGTAGGTCTTAAATGAAAATGGTGTTGATCTGACATCCAATATTCTTGCAAAATATACTTATTCCTAAACTGGAATGATGCTGATTCATCCTCTACATGGCTGCCTTGCTGTCCATTCTAAAAATCTTCATATGGCTATTTCTATATATCATTATATAGTTTGGTTCTGAATGTAAATGGTCATCTGATGTCCAACATCATATCATAGTGGCCATCTAAGAAATTCTTCCTATTACTAATTGTGCATTAAAGGTGGCACCAACATGGCATTTTCACTTTAAAAACTTCTTGCAATATTTAATTGACTGACAATAGATATTATGTAGATCCAAACACCAACATATCAATAGTTTTGTGAAGGAGTTTTATAAACCAGACCTAACTGATCTTTGGAATAAAGTCAAAGGTCATTGGTCTCATTTTTGTACTTACTGAGTTTATTATGTAGGGTTATCATATTTGAACTTTAAAAAAAGATTTGTGTATCTGTATCAGAACCCATATAGAGATTTAAGGACCAATAAAAGGAAAGCATGTCCTGGGAAAAGATATATAGCAACCCTAGCTTATGAACACAGTAACTTGTACATAAAAAAGGAAACTTTGGTCAGACTTTATATTTACTTGCATTTCAGTGAACAAGGTGATGGGTTTTCAGTTGTATTGGCTTGTGAGCAAGATATCATGTAGCGGTATGAATGGATATTTGAATCAGTTGTGATTATATTTACCCTGAATAATGCAGCTTTAAACAAATATTTTTTTTCCCCAGTAAACACTAATTATAGATTTTAGTCTGTGCATATATCCAGACACTGAGAATGTTCAATAATCTTCTGTCCATGATATCAGGTTCAATGATCTTCTGTCCATCAGGTTCAAGGTCAAAGGCCATGACAAATAATTTTGTACTGTACTAACAGCTGTCATGTAAACATACTGATTTAAGCATGTAACAAAATATTTGTGCAACCAAATTTGCAAATTATATCAGAGATTGTTTCGATACTCAGCAGTTAAAGCCAATAAAAGGACAAAAGAAACAGACTTGTCTTGTATTTCTCAGACAGGAAGTTCCTTCAAGTGACTAGTGTTATAATGAATGTTTGAAAATCCCCTTTTGGGTTAAAATTCACCTAGAAACCTTTCTATTCTTGAAAAATGAGCTGAATGAATCCTTAAATGTCATTTAAATATTCATGGTACCCAGAGAAGGCAATTTTCATAAAATATATGCCAGGGTACTGTGACTACTCATATGGTCCATATGAAAATCATACCAAATTCTAAATTATTGTACATCTATAGGTGACTAATCCATATTGAAAGTTCCATCTCTAGGACCATATATAGTGTGTACAAGTCACATCCAACTATATAATGCATAGACCTGGATCTGTGATCAAATAGTGTGTACAAGTCACATCCAACTGCATACTGTATAGCCCTGGAGATATAAGAACTAATACCCCAATGTTCTATCAAAAATTGTTACCAACCAAGGAAAGATATTTAAAAAGTCTCAATTTAGGAACACATTTTGTGATGTCTAGTGAGAGTGGGGCCTAGATACAATAATTGTGAAACTTAAACAATTAGACAAGAAAAGATCTGCCAGTAAGCAAGTGCTTATGGAATGGATAGTTCCAGCCTGTCAATCAAACTGGGCACATTAAATTTTTTGCTGACCAATCAAAAATAGGCATCAATTCACTGTATAGTTACACATTGCTATCCACCACATTTGCTCACTAAAAGACCATGCATGATTACTTATTACAAAGCAGATGAATGATACCCTTATGAAATGTTTAATCCATCCAACTGTGGATATATGTTAACACAGCGTAAAAAATGTAAAATATTCCCTTCAATCACTCAGGGCTGTTCCATTTAAACATACAAGTTACCCAGGGAAAGCAGTCTTTTGAAAATATATGCTTGGGTACTTTGATGTCACAAAGTTCATATTAAAATGAGAAGAAAATTCTAAATTGCATCTATGAATGAGTACCCTACATTAAAAGTGCTTTCCCTGGGTCCCAGGTATGTTTTACTGGAACAGCCTGCAGGCAACTTTGTATAAATTGTTTGTTTATTTCTTGTGACTTTAATATATTTTCCAAACTTAATTCAATTATTAAATGTACACAGAAAGTATGTTTTATTTGTACATGACAATTATACATGTATGATACAAATTTAATGGCTGTAAATACATAATGAAAGATTTATTTTTAAATTTTGAGAAAAAAACCCCACTGAAGCCATATTAGTAATTCTGATAATTAATAAGTATGCCTAACTTTGAATTTTGTCCTTTTCTAGCAAAATGTCTTATTGAAATTTGTCTGGATGTTTGTTCTTCCTCACAAATCAACACCAATTTCTGTCTGATTCTTGTCAACAAAAATCATGATTTTATGATTATATCCTTGTGTATAGTAAATCAAGCATTTCTTTAATGCATGATCTGAAAGAATCTTGCAATGAGGAAGGAATGTTTCAGAAATATTGTTCAGAATATTTTCCAATGAATCTTTTCCAAATGCTACTGAATCTGAAATTTTTACAATAGTTTGTGAGCCAGAGCAACAATAACTAAGTAGGCAGAGCTTATTGTTCAATATCAGAATTATCCATACTGCCAGCAAAATATTAAGTGTAAATGTGATTTTAATTAAACAAGGAGACAAGCTGAATCCTATATGGGACACAAACTTGTGTTATGATACAAATACACATGAAGTTTCATGAAGATATCTCCAAAGACTCTGGAGATATTAATGGCATGTGACTGGTGGACAGATGGACACAATTTATAATAAACATGAGGATAACTCTTAAAATGGTAATCAAACAGGCTCCATTTTTTATAGGACAAAATGTCTAGCTGTCATACAAAAACATACAAAGTTTCATAAAGATATCACAAAGGGTTCAAGAGATATTTAATTAAACAAAAGTGTGATAGAGGATGGACAACCTTTCTTTAGTATACAATCCCCCCAAAAAGTTTGTTAGCAGGGGATATAAATTTAAATTAGGATATTACCCTTAACTGTTACAAATTAAATATTACCTGCAGAATTAATCGTCCCTGATATAATTTTCCATATACACTGGGAAGAAAAGAGACTCGAAGAAGTGTTCCACCAGAGCCCTGTGGTAGAAGCTCTCCAGTTTGTGGAAATACAAAAAATTCTGGATCACTTCCTGCTGCAAAGTAGGCATTGAACTGGACTGGACTGCTGCAAGAAATAATTGATCTGAATGTCAACATACTGTATATACTTATAAATCTAGTTCAACTGCAAACAAAATAGATCATATAATGGACTGGCTGAGCAGGATTGATGTTTGTTGTATTGATTACTCCTAATAGACTGCACATACCCAGATCTGCTGGCACATTTTGTGATATCAGATAAGGGTCAGTGCAGCTTGCAGTTGGATTCAGATAAAACTGAGACATTCAATTTTCTATTATTTTATTCCTATAAATTATGTTATTGGTCTTTATTTTTGGGGATACTACTGGCTCTTTTTTTGGAATACTATTGGCATTTTTTTTTTTTTTATACTATTGGCCTTATTTTGTGGAATACTGTATGTTTTATCGATTTCATGGTTGCTACAAATCATAAACTTAATGACTCAGAGAAAAAACCACTATAAGGAAAATGGACCCATCCCTCATTACCAACCTATGAAGAAACCCATCTCATCCTTTTGCTCCTCCCATTACCAACCTATAAAAAAAATAGGACCCATTTCCCCCTTTTCCCCCCCATTACAAACCTATAAGGAAAATGGGACCCATTTCCACTTTCCTGCCATTACCAACCTATAATAAAAATGGACCCATTCCCTCTTTGCCCCATTACCAACCCATAAAGAAAATAGGACCCATTACCCCCTTTGTCCCCTTTACCAACCTCTAAAAAAAATAGGATCCATTCCCCCTTTGCCCCCATTACCAACCTATAAAGAAAATGGGACCCACTCCCCCTTTGCCCCCCAACACCAACCTATGAAGAAAATGGGACTCATATATATCTTTGCCTCATTACTAACCTATAAAGAAAATGGGACCCATTCACCCCTTTGCACCCCCCCCCATTGCCAACCAATAAAGAAGGGGCTCATTTCCCCCTTTGTCCCCCATGACCAGCCTATAAAGAAAATAGAACCAGTGATTTCTGCATGATTAATTGAGTTCTCCACTACACAGTCACCAACTCTGTGGAAAGCTTGAAATTAAAATGTCAAGGTCACTGTGACTGAAAGAAGCAAAATGGTTTCCACACAATAACATTATTTCTACAACACAGACCTTGACTAAACTTTGTCATGGATTGAACTTGTAGTAAGGAACAAGTTGATTGATTTGGAGGTCAAAAGGACAAGATCACTGGCACAATGAAGAAAAATGGCTTCTACACAAAAATATCAGTTTCCTACATAGAGGACTACTAAACAAGGGGTGGGCATAAAACGTTCCATTCTTGGGACTCTTGCTTAGAGGATTGCTAAACATGGGGCAAGCATATAATGTTCCATTCTTGGGACTCTTGTAGAGGAGGGTGGATATATAATGTTCAATTCCTTGGATTCTTTTATAGAGGACTACTGAACAAAGGGTGGGCATATAATGTTCAATTCTTGGGCTCTTGTATAAAGGACTACTAAACAAGGGGTGGGCATATAATATTCCATTCTTGGGACTCTTGTATAAAGGACTACTAAACATGGGGTGGGCATATAATGTTCCATTCTTGGGACTCTTGTATAAAGGACTACTAAACAAGGGGTGGGCATATAATGTTCGAATCTTGGGACTCTTGTATAGAAGACTATCAAACAAGGGGTGGGCATATAATGTTCCATTCTTGGAACTCTTGTATAGAGGGGTGGGCATAGAATGTTCCATTCTTGGAACTCTTGTATAGAGGGGTGGGTATATAATGTTCCATTCTTGGAACTCTTGTATAGAGGGGTGGGCATATAATGTTCGAATCTTGGGACTCTTGTATAGAAGACTATCAAACAAGGGGTGGGCATATAATGTTCCATTCTTGGAACTCTTGTATAGAGGGGTGGGCATAGAATGTTCCATTCTTGGAACTCTTGTATAGAGGGGTGGGCATATAATGTTCCATTCTTGGAACTCTTGTATAGAGGGGTGGGCATATAATGTTCGAATCTTGGGACTCTTGTATAGAAGACTATTAAACAAGGGGTGGGCATATAATGTTCCATTCTTGGAACTCTTGTATAGAGGGGTGGGCATATAATGTTCCATTCTTGGGACTCTTGTATAGAAGACTACTAAAGAAGGAGTAAGCATATAATGTTCCATTCTTGGGACTCTTATATACTTTAGTGGGCATATAATGTTCAATTCTTGGGTCTCTTGTACAGAGGACTACTAACAAGGGTCGGGCAAATAATATTCCATTCTTAGGACTCTTGTTTGTTGATGCAATTTGATAACGAAAGGAAGAAAATTTGAATTATAAGGATTAAATGATTATAGTTGGGTATTATCAAAGTGAAAATTGTACCTAATCACAAACACAGTAAATAGAAAGTCATTCAGACCTTATGTTAACTTTGCATCTGACAGGTGGGTGCAATACACACCAATGAATGCAGTACTTACTTGGTCTGACTGGTGGTGCATTATACACCAATAAATACAGTACTTACTTGGTCTGACTGGTTAGTCTAAATCCAGCACTTGATTCCTTTCCAAGTCCTGATGCCTCTATTGTGATGACATCATCCACAGGTGGTTCATCTGCAACAAAACGAATCGGGAACTTCCAAACACCACCCTGGGCTGCTTTTACCTCAAGTGTTGCATCATGGCTGAAAATTATTGCATTTTTTAAGTCTGAAATATGAATTCTGAAACCTAGAACTCCATAGAAAATACACTGTCAATGAAGTCAAGAAATTGTCCATACTTCATTATTTTAAAGTTCTGTTGATACTGTTCAATACTAAAAACTCAGATTTTCTATATGCTATAATTCATTAATTTCCCTTCTATCAAAACTATATATTTTGGAATAATATGTGACTTATTCCAGTATAATGACTAACAAAAAACACTTGTTACTTGACTTACTATTAGAGCTACATACACATTGTTAACCTTTTATTGAGGACTAAATACTGGGTACCATATATAGTGTGTACAAGTCACATCCAACTATATAATGCATAGACCTGGATCTGCAATCACATAATGTGTACAAGTCACATCCAACTGCATACTGTATAGCCCTGGATCTGCAATCACATAATGTGTACAAGTCACATCCAACTGCATATTGTATAGCCCTGGGTTTGTAATCACATATCCAACTACATACTGTATAGATCCAGATCTGCCATCACATAATTTGTACAAGTCCCATCCAACTACATAATGCATAAACCTGGATCTTCAATCACATAGTGTGTACAAGTCACATCCAACAGCATACTGTATAGCCCTGGATCTGCAATCACATAGTATGTACAAGTCACATCCAACTACATAATGCACAGACCTGGATCAGCAATCACATAGTGTGTACAAGTCACATCCAACTGCATACTGTATAGACCTGAATTTGTAATCACATAATGTGTACAAGTCACATTCAACTACATACTGCATAGATCAAGATCTACCATCACATAATGTGTACAAATCACATCCAACTACATACAGAATAGACCTGGATCTGCCAGTCGATAATGTGTACAAGTCACATCCAAATGCATACTGCATAGACCTGGATTTTTTTAAAACGTAGTTTTAACACTTTTTCAGTCATATTGCTACAATGTCTGCAGTGTGGCAGTTTATAGTGATATCTAGCACTGGGGCATCATGCCGTAGACATGTAGCATGATGTCTCACCCAATCACATTATCCTGACACCAGGCCGACCAGTCCTAACACTAACCTCTTAATGTTGAGTGCCAAGCAAGGCAGCTGTTAGTATCATTTTTGTAAGTCTTTGGTATGACTTGGCCGGGGATTGAACCCACGACCTCCCGCATCCAAGGCAGATGCTCGAACCATTAGGCCACCGGAGCGGTCTGCGTATAGACCTGGATTTGTAATCACATAATGTGTACAAGTCACATCCAACGACATACTGTATAGACCAAGATCTATCGTCACATAATATGTACAAGTCACATCCAACTACATAATGCACAGACCTGGACATGCCATCTGATAATGTGTACATGTCAAATCCAACTAGATGCTACATAAACATGGATCTGCCATCTGATAATATGTGCAAATCACATCCAACTACATACAGAATAGACCTGGATCTGCCATCTGATAATGTGTACAAGTCACATCCAACTACATACAGAATAGACCTGGATCTGCCATCCGATAGTGTGTACAAGTCACATCCAACTGCATACTGCACAGACCCAGATCTGCGTTCACATAATGGTTGCAAGTCACATCCAACTAGATGCTGCATAGACCTGGATCTTCCATCACATAATCTGTATAAGTTGGATCCAACTACATATTGCATAGACCTGGATTTGCCATCCAATAATGTGTACAAGTCACATTCAACTACATACTGCATAGGCCTGGATCTGCCATCCAATAATGTGTACAAATCACATCCAACTACATACAGAATAGACCTGGACCTGCCATTAGATAATGTGTACAAGTCACATCCAACTACATACTGCATAGACCTGGATCTGCCATCCGATAATGTGTACAAGTCACATTCAACTACATACTGCATAGGCCTGGATCTGCCATCCAATAATGTGTACAAATCACATCCAACTACATACAGAATAGACCTGGACCTGCCATTAGATAATGTGTACAAGTCACATCCAACTACATACTGCATAGACCTGGATCTGCCATCCGATAATGTGTACAAGTCACATCCAACTACATACAGAATAGACCTGGACCTGCCATTCGATAATGTGTACAAGTCACATCCAACTACATACAGAATAGACCTGGACCTGCCATTCGATAATGTGTACAAGTCACATCCAACTACATATGCATAGACCTGGATCTGCCATCCGATCATGTGTACAAGTCACATCCAACTACTCACTGCCTAGACCTGGATCTGCCATAATACATTTGATTTTACTATAGATGAAATATATCTGGTAATAATATATGAAAAGAAAATATCCTTTCTTAATTTGGTAACATATTAATTAATACAGCAATATTAATATGTGATACTAACACAGATGGCTTGTTGTAAATAAAATATAATGATGTATATTATTTAATATCAAGATATTAAATGATATATACTTTGGTACCAATAATATAATACACAACCTTAAATATTATATACACCATAATATACAATATACAATACTGACATGGATAGCTTGCCATAGTTTTAGCAGTCTAAAAACTGGAGGCCGTTGAAATTTACTGTTTATATTATTCATATTGACGAATAGACTTTTTTGTAAAGAAACTTACTCCATGGCTTTGAATGGAGAAAACACAACATTAAACACCAGGACAACCAGGCCAGTGTTGGAATCCCGATGTTGACGAATTAGATTCAGAGCTACACAGTTTCTGAGGTTCTCTCTTCCATCACTGTCTTTGTATGTCAACTCATGGGTAAATTCATCAGCAGTGGCCAGGGCTGAAAGGGAGATAATTCAAACTTAAAAATAAAAACAACAAGAAACTAGTAATGGCCCCATGGCAGGGCTGAAAGGGAGATAATTCAAACTTAGTAAAACAACAAGAGCTATTAATGATGGGCCTATTGCAAAGGGCCCTGCTCAATACAGGGTTGAAAGGGAGAAAATTCAAACTTGAAAACAACAATGATGACTACATTTAGCAGAGCCCTAACAAATCCCTATCCATCCATCTAATTTACTGATTAATCAATCTGTTGATCTCCCTTTCTCTTTTCTGACTTGCGTCATGTTTGGATCACTATGAGCTAGTTTTTAAAAATTAAAAGAGAAACAATCAAGAACAATACTGTTTTTGGAAACAACAGAACTGAAAGCAATTCTAAAAATTTTTTGTCCAATTTCCATCTTTAAAGTGAGTACATTTAAATGCTGTTACACAACATAATGTCAGAGAGCATTAGCTGCTTCACACAGGATGGAAAAAAAATTCATTCTTGTTGATTATCATTCACAATGCAATCTTAGTAATATATTGCTGATGTTAATATTTTACCCTTGGTAAAATGAGAAGCTAAAATGATGTTAAATCTGAAAGTACTCACTCTCTCCAACAACTATTCCATCAGGTACTTTTGGCTGTTCATTTTTTGGTGTTACAGATCGCTTTTGAATTGATTTGTGTGGTCCTGATGTGGAAGGTGCCACACCAGCCAAGGTGACCTCTAGCCTCTCTTCAAGGCGCTCACGTGCCTTACAGTCTATGATGGCACCATACTGTTCTTTTATAGGTCGTGACTCTGGGATGCCATGGATGGGGAATATCCAGCGTATTTCACTTAATCCATCTGAACCTGTTCTGGATAGCTGGAATCTGGAAGAAAAAATAATTTTTGTACAATCAGATAATACAAAATTGATGTAACTTTTTTTTTTCCTGGGTCGGAAAAAAAGATGGTAGAGAGGATATTTGATATAATTTCCTTATTTAGGTGCTATCTAATTTATCAGAGAGAGCTGTGATGGCTATTTGATTTATCAGAGGGAGCTGTCATGGCTATTTGATTTATCACAGGGAGCTGTGATGGCTCAGTTGTTAAAGCTCATGACTAAAAGGTTGTGAGTTTGATTCCTACTATTGTGTTAACTCAGATCCTTGGACAAGGTGTATTATTAAACTTTTTTCAGCACAATTTAATTTTCAAAGTGTTGCTGTGGCACAAAATGCCTCATCAAGCCATATTTGATACATCATACCTCATCTTACAATGATAGGTTTTGATATAGATTTATATTTCTTTTGATAAGTGAAATAGTCTGTCAAAACCTTGTGTTTAATTGAAATTTCTTATGATAAAATGAAATAATCTGTCAAAACCTTGTGTTTCATTAAAATAATAGAAGACACTTGATATATCTTGCAAAATTATCTTTCATTTTTTGTTTAATCATAAAAAAATAATTAGTATTATGAGCATCACATTTGATCAGATATTTACAAAGATAAAATATGGCCTTTTCTATTTCCTTTGTGCCTGAAATGGTGTCTGCAGGTTCAAGCAAAAATCTTCCATATACCATCCAACCCAACCACCTCTCTGAAGCAATGCCCCCTTAAGTGACCATTCTTTGAAGCAATGACCCCTTTAAGGAACAATATGGTCCAAAAATAGGCTTCAAAGTTTGTAGTGGCACTCTGAAATACAAATGTACCCCCTTAATGGGTGGCACCAGTGTTGTCTTAAATGGAACAATACTGTATTCCAAGTAATGTCAAGTGAAAAAGCAGACTACTATATCGACAGTAAGTCTTGGGACATTATAAATCTTGGGACACCTTCATTATTTTAAATTTATTGACATGGTACTTGTAATTGAATAAGATCTAGTCACTGCCGTGTGACATATGGTGATCTTGCCAATTTGTCTTTACATTTTTGTGTCTGTAAGTGCTAGAACTACTTTTGAATTTTGGACTATCCCTTACATAGTCTCTTAAAAGAGATTTAATTGCACATCTATGATGCTGATTGTGTTATGCAGCCTTAGGTTCAATCACTGGTTCAGGATCCAATAAATCTTGTGCCTGGGGCCCTGGTGCTACCAGAATGCTGGTTGTGGACTGTCATATATTGAAATCATTGAGATCACTGTATGCTGATGACCTGCATATGCAACCTTTAGATTCAATCACTGGTTCATAATCTAACAAACCTTGTGCCTGAAGTTCTGGGCTAGCAGAATGCTGGCTGTGGGCTACCATATATTTAAGCTAGATTGCCTAATGCCGTTCAAAAAGGCCTCCAGAATGCTGACTGTGGGCTACATTATATTCATTAAAGATTGCCCAAGTTTGTACAAATGGGCTCCCAGAATTCTGGCTGTGGGCTATATTTAAGTCAGATTGCCCAATTCTGTACAAAAGGGCCTCCAGAATGCTGACTGTGGGCTACCATATATTTAATCCAGATTGCCCAATGCTGCACAAAAGGGCCTCCAGAATGCTGGCTGTGGGATACCATATATTTAAGCCAGATCATCTAATGCTTTACAAAAAAGAATAACTATGGAAAGACAATCATCTAATTCTGTCAGTTCTAAATAGTTATATAAGTGGTTTTACAATTAGGACTTGTAGTTTTCTATGGGTGTTTTGTAATCCTTTAATTCAATAATGACATGAAAATACCATAGCTATCCAAAGTATGTAACACAATTATTTAAGAAACTGTATGAAATAGCTCTTGGAAACATGGATAATGCTCTAGGTACTCATTAGTATTCTTTTTAAAAAGCTGGTTTTGGGGAAAACGTATTGAGGTGAATACAGATAACTTTGTAGTATATGGTGAAAATTTTACAATACTGGATAAAAAATTCTGAAGACGTAAAGATCTGAAACTTATTTTTTATACAGAATACTGCATAGGTGTCCCACTGAAATGAGATTAGGTAAACATGCAGGCTGAATGGGTTGGTCAGCAATTTAATGTAATCTCTGTCATGTGATAGCTGATGCACTCGTCCATGAGGTCAGTAAATATAAAATAACAAACATTTAGTGAGAAGAATGAAATCTGGACAGATTTACCCTTTGCTGTCTTTGGGTGCATATTGCCACTTTCCATTATTCTCTTTCCGCACAATAACAGTACATATTGACTCATACATCTTCATTTCAGTGGGAGCAAAGCAGACAGGAATATCTAGGGTTGACTTGGGGCCGACACGGATGCCCTCCTTATGTTTCAACAGTAGGCAGAAGGCTGATTCAGGCTCAGAATATCCACCAAGTAGTTCATCTAACTGCTTGTTTTTGTCTGAAAGAAATGTGAATAAAGTAGTTCATCAAATTTCTTTTTCTTGTCTGAAAGATGGGAGAATAAAATTGGTCATCTAATTGCTTGTTCTCATCTGAAAGAAGGGAGAATAAAGCATACAGTCCAGTGATTTTACTTTATCAACTCTTGTGTAGAACATATATATTTATAAAGTGTGTTACTTTATAACCTCATAGTCTAACTGGGAGACATAACACGGGGCAACATTTGTAAAGGGAGAAATGGAATTATATTTTATATAATATTCCAACAGGTGTCCAACTTGACCCTGTAACCCCATCCAGGGACATAAGTGTTGTGTTATTGCATTAAAACGTAAGATGAGATGCTGTGTTCTAACTATCAATAACTTTAATATATACAAGTGACTACTGAGAGGTCTTAACACAGAGTGCTATCAAAGAGGCAGACGCCTGTAGATAGTACCAGTGGAACTATGACTCATGCACAGAGGGTTTTGATTGGTCAGTTACACATGTATAATGTTACAATAAGCCTGTGCACAAAAGAATGAAAAGAAAAAAGGTAAATTTGGGATCATCATATATTCCAAATTTGATAACAAGTTCATTAAAAGATAAGAGATTGAATCAAATCTTTAACCAAATGGTGACTTGCCTATTGACCCCATGACCCCATCAAGGGACTGACCCTGATGTACATGAAGTAAATCCATAAGGCCAGTGTGTAATAATGTATTATTCCAATAGGTGCCCTGCCTATTGAACCCATAACCCCACCAAGGGACTGACCCTGAGTTAGGTGATGTAAATCCACAAAGCCAGTGTGTGATAATGTATTATTCCAAAAATGTGAAGTGAACTGATAATTATGGAAGTACTTGATCTGTCAGTATTTGTGTTTACAGAATACACCCTGCTGTAAAATTAACAATCTGAAAATCTTAAATGTCAAATAAACTATTTCATTTCAAAAATGGGGATAACTTTTAAAAAGTTAGTTGGACACAACCCATTCTTCTAGAAGATACACTGTCTAGTCATGATACAAGATACACTGTCTAGTCATGATACAAGACACACTGTCTAGTCATGATACAAGACACACCGTCTAGTCATGATACAAGACATGCTGTCTAGTCATGATAAAAGACACGCCATCTAGTCATGATACAAGACATGCCATCTAGTCATGATACAAGACACACTGTCTAGTCATGGTATGAGACACTCTTTAGTCATGGTACAAGACAAACTGTCTAGTCATGATACAAAACACACTGTCTAGTCATGATACAAGACACACTGTCTTGTCATGATACAAGATACACTGTCTAGTCATGACACAAAACACACTGTCTAGTCATGATACAGTACACTGTCTAGTCATGATACACAACACACTGCCTAGTCATGGTATGAGACACTCTCTAGTCATGGTACAAGACAAACTGTCTAGCCATGATACAAGACACCCTATCTAGTCATGATACAAGACACACTGTCTAGTCTTGGTTCAATACACAATTGGTAATGCTAGCATTCCATACATACCTGCCAACATCACTTGGCAAACTACAGCATGGTCCATGGGATTACGGAATGGAATAATCAGGGTGGTGTTTGATCCAGCCACAGTGTACACACTGACTGGGTCTTGAGTTAGAGGTAGCAATCCAGTGCCTGATGCTACAAACACCCATTCTCCCAACTGAAAGTATTAAAATTGCTTTTAAATGATATAAGCTTGCAAATTTTATAAATTTAACACAATAATACTGTTTTTGGTAACAACCTGAATTTATCAGCCATCTAACCAGGAAGACATGACATATTCATTTCCTGATGAAGACCTCACTTAGCTTGAAACATCAGTAAGTCCCACCCCATTTCAAACTTGAATATCACTATCTATCAGTCCTTCAATCCATTAAATTTATTTACTATCAACTGATTGATCAGTAGATAGACAGAGATTAGATCAATTTCCACTCACTAAGAAATCTGCAAGACTTAAAGTATAAATTCACAAATCTTCCACTTTGTTTTCTCACTATTTTTGTACTGTGTGTACACAACATACAGAATACAATCCTACAAAATGTTCTGTTTATTATGTCCATATATACATGTAGCTTATCATGAATGCTTTTATTATTATTATTATTATTGTGTGTGCAATTTTGTACATGTATTCTGTATGTAAACATGCATATACAGGTCACACTGACCTTGTATTTACTTATGGCTGTAGTCCTAATGGAAAATTTACGTACCAAGTCCTGTAAAAAATCTACAAGCATTAATGACCTAAATGCAACTCTGACTTCTGTGTTGACACCAGACTGAAGGATGAATGTAATGAAGGCTAGTTGGACAGACAAACTTCTAGACAAAACAGCATTGACCCACAATCTAGATTTGCAGTCAAGTCAAAAATACTGTACCTACTGACAAAAACCAATTTGTACTGTCAATAAACAGAAATTATTTTACAGCAAAATATAACTACTACCCAAACTTCTGAAATAGTCTGCCCACAGAACTAAGCTATTTGATTTCATTATGGTAAGCATAGATCTTGCAGTGCAGAAATTGGGATGGTTTGTTCTCATACTAACATTGACTTTATAAAGCAGTGCATGTAAGGAATAATTTATTCTGATACTACCATCAACTTAATCCTCATACTCAGATTCACCTCTGGCAGGAAACCCCCTTGATGCACAGTCACAGCTAATCTTGATCAATCTGACCAATAAAATCACTGGTGTGTCTTAGTCTTTGGCCTGGTTCAAGGAACAACTACTACCAAAAGTGGGAAAGACAGTAAGGCTCCATTGGATTGGTTCATTCTGATAGTGGAAAGTAATGATTGTCAAAAATCTATACTGGAGATTATATATACAATATGGGGTGTGTAACCAAAGAGTCACCTAAGGTACAAGAATTGAGACTATGGTGTAACAAGAATGGGGTTGATTAAAAAAATGTTTCTGATTAAAGTTCACAAACTCTGTATTGATCATTTTAAGTCAGAGGAGTATTTTAAGACAACGTACTTGTTCACTGTGGAAAATTATTTTAGCTAGGTGGTCTCCTTGACCTAGAGTTGATGGCATGAAATGTAATGGGACTTCAATGTTTGAGAATGGCCGCAGGACAATGGGTCGCTCATTAACACGTTCCAAGGAGAAGTTGTTGCTGTTGGAGACGGTGGGGATTAACTCTAGGGTCTCTTCAGTTGGGTTATTAAGAACAATGTTCTGCTTTGTCCATCTGAAAGAAATAGACACTTTTTTATCATAGCATACTGAAAATAAATTCACTATTACTACTGTATTAGCATGGACTTTACTTATTTCTTAATTACTTGTTACAACTGTGAAATTGTTGACAATTATTGAAACTCATGGGCTTAGTTGGATTTCAATTGGTTTCATCAAGCACTTTTGTACTGAAGAGAACTCAAATGAGTTTGCTTCCCAGAGCTCCATGTCATCATTTAGGGAAATTATGGCCACTGAATGCCTATTCTTTGAACTTTGATTTTCCAACACAAGATCCTCTGTCTAAGGCCATATCAAACAAACTTTTGTGGACAGAGCCCTTTGCGATACATCAATCATTAATATCTCTTGACTAGTTGTTTTTAATTCTGGGTCTGACTGCTGTATTAAATTATTTGAACCAATGTATATATCAATACCTCAGTTTTAAATAATGTATATATATCATTTAGGCACATCTGATAATCAGTATCACTAATTAATACTGGTTTATTAATTACTATGCATCAGCATGATAAATATTACATAATATGGTATCAAATAATGATATTTAATTATATATACCATGATATTAATCAATTTTTACCTCAGTATTAAATACTATATACTGCTGGATTAATTAATACCTCAGTATGAAGACATATATACCATGATTATTACAGCTTTCATATTGGCCAAAATTCCTGCCTGATTAATCATATACCTTGCTACCTTCTAATTATTACCAATTATATTATATAGTCATTATATTTATTATTACCATGGCATATATTAAATAATATCATGCTTTATATCAGTAATTGAGGTGTTACAGCATTTTGATTAATGCCAGTTTAAATTGTAAGTACATAAGTACATAATATTGTAGACATAGGTATCAATAATTTAATATACTGGTAGAAATTATTACATAAAGTATACAATATTGTACACAGAGGTATACTGATTTAATATATTGGTATAAATTATTACATAACAGTATACATTGATATAAATTGTTACATGTACTATATAAATATTGTACATAGAGGTATAAATTATTTAATACTTTGGTATAAATTATTGGTTGCACAGTATGTATTAATTATTACTGTTGTGTGAATACATACCATGGTACATATTGCCCAAAACTAACATGCTAACCAGGATAGAAAGGCAAAGTGAGAATACACTAACCATGACAGACATACAGACAGATTAAAAATACAGCAGACAACTGCCATCCTGGTTGTGTAGTTTGTGGAGGAAACTTGACTGATACTATCAGACTATAATTATTCATTTTTAGACACTAAAGTACCCACCTGCCCAGTTCACACTCCATGTGTGGCAGAGTAGTCTGGGGTGGGGGCTCAGCTGTTAATCTAAGACTATACCAGAATTCACCCACAGACTCATGGTAAAATATCAGACTGAAAAAAGAATGAATACATAATGAAAATGACACATTAGACACCAATGTTAGGAGCAGTCTACTTAGAGCTATGTTGAACCTCAACTCAGTGATGGAATGACTAAAATCTCAGCTGTTGCAATTTTACAGAATTCAAACATTCAGTTGATGAAATAACTTTATCTTTAAATTTGTACTAAATGCTATTTTCTGAAATTTTGTATTGTCAAATTATTTTGTTGTAGCTATCAGATACATCAGGAATGAGGTTTTACATGAGGAATGAGGTTTAAGTGATGTAAAACCTCCTACTTACCTTCCCTTTATTGTTCCAATGATGGCTGGAGCATATGTAAGAGTGTAGATATCTTTGCTACCAGGTGGCAGTGTGATAGATGGATTGCCCATGAGGTGTTGACCCTGGATGGTTGCCTCAAGGGTTATAGTCTCTGTTGTTGGATTTCTAACAATCACCTCAAGGATTGACTTTTTCTGAAGAAGAGAAAATAAATTAAAGGACAGTAAAGAGGTAAAATATAAAAGCATATAGAATATCTCTGTACTATTAATTATTCATAGATGCAGAATTAATTAGTCATAAAAAAAATCCATGTCATGACTGATTGACTGATTTTTGTATTCAGGACATAGGTGTCCACAACAACCAGCAACCAGAGACAGCCTGCCTAATATCTCCTATGTAGGAATCAGCTAGGCATGTTTATCTCTGGAGATTATTGGCCACTAGGTCTCAGTGACCTGGACTTTTCATCACAGTATGTGGTCTTAAACTAAAATTATGGTACAAAAATAAAAAATTTCTTATAAAATTTTCCATGACCATGACCAATGTCTGCTAGATCCCTGAATCTATAGGTTTCTTTATTTACATAAGTACAAGTAATCCACAAAGTTTAATCTTATAAAACTTTCCATTACCTGAATCTATAGGTTTCTTTACTGACCAAAGTGCAAGTCGTCCATAAAGTTTGCTCAAGCAATTAACTCCAGAATGAAATTATTCTGTAATACCCATTTTGTAATAGCCACAATGACTTTGACCTTCGGCCTTTTGATCCCCAAAATCAATAGGTCTTTTCCAAACACTCTGCAAACATTGGTCAAAGTACTTGGTTTAGAACTAAAGTATTATACAAATTTTTCTTTCTTTCAGGCTTAGTGACTGTGCCATGTGAACCTTAAATCAAATAGTTTCTTAAATATCCAACTCACAAGCCATCACTGCACATTGGTATAGCTGCAGTTGGAGAAAGTATATTTTTGTGCTGGTAAAAGTAAAGTTGGAGAACTTAAATTTTTGTACAGGAACCACTACTCTTCTTTCAGTGACAATGACCTTTTGAACATTGAATAAATAGGATTCTTCCTTAACTCAAAAGGAAGCTATCGACACAGTTTGGTCTTATTACAGTTAGAGTGACCTTGACCTTTGCCCATTTAAACCTGAAATCAAAAGGCTTATTCCTTATCCCAAGTGCAAGCTATCAACAAAATTTAGTCTCCATCTGTGTTGTAGAGCAAATGTTATTGTGCAGAAACCATTATTCTTCTTTCAGTCAGTGACCTTTGACCTTCTGACCCTGAGATCAAAATGCTTATTCCTCATCCTAAGTGCAAGCTATTCATCAAATTTGGTCCAGGTCTGTGATGCAGAACTAAAGATATTGAATGAAAACCTTTTCTTTCAATCACAGCAACCTTGACCTTTGCCCCCCACATCAATAAGATTCTTCCTAAGTCCATATGCAAGCAGTCAACAAAGTTCAGTCTCAGTCTAGGTATGTGATGTAAAACTAATGTTATTGTGTAAAAAGGATTTTTCTTCTTTACAGCATCTTAAACTTTTACGTTTTACTTTTAAAACCTCCAAATCAATAGGCAAGCTAGTCCCAAGGTTTGACTTTAGATCTTTTGACTTAAAAAAATCAATATACTTTTTTCTTACCCCAAGTGCAAGCTATTCACAAAGTGTGGTCCAGGTCTGTGATTCAGAACTAAGTTTTATGTGCATAAACAACATTTTTAATGTACAGTGACCATGACCTTTGACCCCAAAATTAATAGGCTTCTTCCTTATTCCAATTGCAAGCTATGCACAAATTTTGTTCTATGTATGTGATATGAAACTGATGTTATTGTACAGAAACCATTTTTCAGTAGCCTTGACCATTGACCCTGAAGTCAACTGGCTTCTTCCTTACCCCAAGTGCAAACTATCCACAAAGCTTGGCAAATGTATGTACTGCACAGCTAAAATTATGTGGAATAGGAAAAGTTAACAGACAGACTGCATCATAGCATAACATGATCTGCCATATGGGAATTAAACATAAAACTAGGGCAACTTCCATGACATATGGTGAATTCCCATGCTTTTTACTGTGTATTTCCCCTCAAACACCCCATGGTGACCTTGCCACAGCAATCATAATTCAAAACCTGTGTTCTTGGTATTATAACTGCACGTTTATAGTTTGGTAAAAAATTAGTAAAAAATATCACTGTCATTGTAAGTTTTATATATTTGACCTTTTTTTTATTCCCACTCAAAAACCCCATATGAGAAGCCAAACAAGAGAAGCCCCTCTTGCATTTCATTGTCACATATTGCAAGGGCAGCCTATGTGCAAAGATTAGTGAATTTTCACCCAGGTGGAGACATAGTTATGGATGGACGGATGGACAGACATACAGAAGGACAGACAGAAAGTATCACAATTTCCACTGCTAGAGCATGGAGGATAACCATAGAAGCCACCGCATGCTTGCAGCCTGCATTCAGCAACAGCATATTCCTGCATGCTTGCAGCCAGCATTCAGCAACACAACAGCATATTCCTGTATGCTTGCAGCCAGCATTCAGCAAGTCAACAGCATATTCCTCTATGTGAGTAGCCAGCATTCAGCAGGTCAACAGCATATTCCTGTATGCTTTCAGCCTGCATCAGCAACACAACAGCATAACCACACTACAATCTTCAATTTCTACCACACATCATTTGGACTAGTCCAAACCACACTCACACTGGAACAAAGGTCAGTCCATTTTTTCTGCCTCTACTGCTCTCCTCCTAGTAGAAAAAACAAGCTGACTGAATCTCTCTTTTTGGAGCAGTTTCCGAATCTCCTGGAGTATGGAAATTCGATAGGTGGCAACCTGATTATTCTTGGAGATTTCAACTTTCACTTTGACTGTCCTGGAAAGCCTTACACATCAAAACTCCTAGATTCCATTCACGTTTTCAACCTCAAACAGTCAGTTAGCTGACCCACCCATAAACATGGTCACATTTTAGACTGGATTCTTTATAGACCTGATGATAATATTCTACAGTCCTCCCTGGTGTCTCATGAACTTGCATCAGATCACCTCTGCATTATATGCCATCTTGACATATCAGTCCCTAACCCTCCACCTTTATTTGCTACTAAGAGAAACCTCCGTATGATAAACAGAACCCAACTAATGCATGACATCCAAGCAAACCTAACAACTAGCTTATCTCCTACAGCAGAACAACTTGATAACTGCCTGTGTTCATTGGTTGACAAACATGCCCCAGCAACCAAGTGCAGAGTATCAATTCAAAAGTGTTCTCCATGATATAGCAGTGTTAAGGACCAGCTTCGCACTGCTGAAAGAGACTCTCATAAAGCTGAGAGGCTTTGGCTTTCCACCAGACTCACTATTCATAAGCAAATCTATGAAGCTGCTAAGAAGAATGTCACAAACATAGTCCATGCAGCGAAATCAGCCCACTACAGTACTAAGATCACGGAAAATTTCAGCTGCAAAGAGCTATTTGAGATTACTAACAAGCTAATGTCAAGGAACAAATATACACCACTTCCAAATTCCTTCTCTCTAGTCGACCTTCCGAACCTGTTTGCAAATTTCTTCAGTGGCAAAGTACAAACCATCAGAGATAAGCTTGACAACACAATTTCAAATGACTTGTCGTCACCATACAGTTGCGATACAGAATTTCAGCGGCAACTGTTAGCAGCATCTGAACCTGTCTCTATGAATTTAGTACGTACAATTGTGATGAAGAGTGCACCAAAGTCATGTGAACTTGATCCGATTCCAACATCACTGCTGCTTGAGTGCTTAGATCCAATATTGCCTTTGCTAACTGGTGTTATTAATACCTCTCTCTCATCTGGGGAATTCCCATCATTTTTCAAAACTGCCATTGTAAAGCCTCTGCTGAAGAAACCAACACTTGACCATAACAATTTAAAGAACTACCAACCAGTTTCTAATCTCCATTAATGTCAAGAATCTTAGAAAAAGTTGTTCTATCCCAACTTGTATCTCATCTGAATTCAAACAGTCTTTTTAGCAATGTACAGTCTGCATATCGCCCTTGCCACAGTACTGAAACTACTCTTCTGAAAGCAGTTAATGACCTTCTCTCTGCTTTGGATAGCGGAAAGATTGCAGTCCTCACTGAAGCCATTCTGATTACAACAAAAAGACTTTCTCATTCACATCCTTTACCTCAGACAATAAATATCAGCAACACCAACATTAAATTCACACAGTCAGTACGAAACCTAGGTGTTACTCTGGACAGTACTCTCTCACTGCACCAACATGTCATGAACATATGCAAGGCTGCATATCTTGAGCTGAGACGCATCAGCTCCATTTGCAAGTATCTTTCAGTTGATGCCACTAAAACACTTGTGTGTTCCTTAGTACTTTCAAGACTGGACTATTGTAACTCAATTCTGTCTGGTTCGTCTCAATATCTACTCCAGAAACTTCAAAAAGTTCAAAACACAGCTTCTCAAATCATCCTTAGAGTACCACGATCAGAGCACGCCTCCCCCCTGCTCTGTACCCTACACTGGCTATCCATTTGATCCAGAATTAAACACAAAATTTGTTCTCTGTGCTATGTTTCACTGACAGGCTCCAGTCCAACATACCTATCCGACCTCACCCATGTGTACACACCTGCAAGATACCTATGCTCCTCTTCTGACACTCGTATTCTCATTATTCCCACTATGAAAATGAAATCATATGGACAACGCTCTTTTGCATACCAGGGCCCAGCAACGTGGAACGAATTGCCCACTGAACTTAGACACAAAGACACAGTGATTTCATTCAAGAGTGCCCTTAAAACTCATCTATTTCAACTGCAAGAAGAGAGTTAAAGACCTAATAATGTTTCCTTACCTTAAATATTTACAGCATGTTTTCTGTTTTCTAATTTCGTAGTGTTTGTTTTTATTTTTGTAATCATATCATTATATATGTTTTTTAAGTGCTGTCAAATGTTGTAAAGTGCTTAGAGCTTCTAAAGATTAGGTGCTATACAAAGTCCTCATTATTATTATTATTATTATTATTATTATTATTATTATTATTATTATATTCCTGTATGCTTGCAATATTCAGCAGGTCAACAGCATATTCCTGAATACTTGCAGCCAGCATTCAGCAACACAACACCATATTCCTGTATGCTTGCAGCTTACATTCAGCAGGTCAACATCATATTCCTGTATGCTTGCAGCCTGCATTCAGCAAGTCAACTGTATGCTTGCAGCCAACATTCAGCAGGTCAACAGTGTATTCCTGTATGCTTGCAGCCTGCATTCAGCAGGTTAACAGCATATTCCTGCATACACACACATACAGAATTCATCCTAGTCTGCAAAGTCATTTCTATATCTTCAAAAAAGAGTGGAAAATGGATGTTTGAAAACCTTGCTGAAACACAGAAAACCTTGCTGAAACACAGTATTTGGATGTACAACCTGGTGGTAATGACATACCTGACAAGCACATGTGACCTCAAGAATCCTCTCAGGAGGTGAAGGTTTAACATTGACCTCAACTGAGTACCAGACTCTGTAGCCATAGAACTCCTTCAATTCATCATCCTCATTTGGTACCTCATCTCCATCACTGTCTACTTCTCTGTGGGCAAAGAAAATGTTTGTCGATGTACAGTGAACCTATCAATTGTGAGCCCTGCCAACACAAAAATTCTTGTCAAATCTAAACAAATATTTTGACAAGTTGCTACAATTAAGTTAAATTTATAATGATAATTTGTATAATTTAAAGATACTGTCTGATCAAAAAAGGTGCATAGATTTGACATATTTCATAGCAAATATATGGTAAAAATAGAACTTTTCAAAGTACTTGTATTTTATACAGCATCAACCAGCATGTGACCTTGAAAAAAAAGCTCTATTCCTTGTTCATAGTACAGAATACTCCCTCATTATCAGAGTAACCATGGCAATCATTCCTTATTGTCAGACTACCTTATAATAATGTACATGATACCTATAATTTTACAACCACTTAATGAAATAGACTTCTTGATCATACTTGCCTTTTAACAGGAACTGTGTTATAATGAAGGCCTTATAACAGGAACTGTGTTATAATGAAGGCCTTATAATAGGAACTGTGTTATAATGAAGGCCTTATAACAGGAACTGTGTTATAATGAAGGCCTTATAATAGGAACTGTTATAATGAAGGCCTTATAACAGGAACTGTGTTATAATGAAGACCTTATAACAGGAACTGTGTTATAATGAAGGCCTTATAACAGGAACTGCATTATAATGAAGGTCCTTATGGTGAAGGAGTGCTATATTCTGAATTTTACTGATGGAAATTTTGATATCTAACAAATCAAAAATTGTGTTGCATATGCAGTTGTGACCAAATTCTTGTTCCTGAGAGGTAAACTATAGGAAGAATTTTCCTGATTCCATGAAGCCAAAGGAACTTTCTTCTAAACATCATTACAAGCATTAATTTGTGTCAAGAAGTGGTACCATTTGCATTACACATAAAGGGACCATTCAGATTTAATGAAGATAAATTACAGAAGACTTTCAAGTACATGCATTTGGTGAAAATTTCAAAACTTAATCACAGATCAAGTTACAAATATTTAAAATTGTTGATGTCATATAGTACAACAGTTGCTTGACAGCTGCCATGACAATAAGTATACTTACACCATGGGGCTCTTCCCAGCGATAAATGCTACAACAGTTGCTTGACTGTTGCCATGACAATAAGACAATAAGTATACTTACATGACTGGACTCTTTCCAGTGATAATGCTGCAACAGTTACTTGACAGTTGCCATGACAATAAGTATACTTACATCACAGGGCTCTTCCCAGCAATAAATGCTACAACTCCCTTGAAAACGCCTCTCCTCAAAGGGGACACTGTCATGGTGTACATTTCTTGTTGACCTGGCAGAACGGTAATAGAGTCATCACCACTTATAAATGGTATGTCCGACTCCACCTAAAATCAAAGGAATATATAAAAGTTTAAACTTTTTTCAGGGGACCAGAGAATTCTTCCTTTGTAGGTAGATGTCCTTTATATCAAGGTCAAAACAAGTATTCGGCAAAACCCAGTATCTAACCTGTGTCTGGATACTTGTCAACATAACCCTTGTATCTTTCATTAGCTTTAACACAAAACATTATCATTGTTCACAATGATGAACCAAGCTTCTGCTAAAGAAGGCAAGAAAATTAACTCCTAGTATGGAATAAATAAACAAAATACTTACTACTATTAATGCTGTTTGTAGACCTTGGAATACATAATTTAATAAAATATTAATATTAATGTTGTGTGTAGACCTTGGAATACATAATTAAATAAAATATTAATATTAATGCTGTGTGTAGACCTTGGAATACATGATTAAACAAAATATTAATATTAATGCTGTGTGTAGACCTTGGAATACATAAATGAATCAAATATTAATATTAATGTTGTTGTGTAGACCTTGGAATACATGATTAAATAAAATATTAATATTAATGCTGTGTGTAGACCTTGGAATACATAATTAAATAAAATACTGACTAATATTAATGCTGTGTGTAGTCCTTGGAATACATAATTAAACAAAATTCTAATGTTAATGCTCTGTGTAGACCATGGAATGTATACTTAAATAAAATATTAATATTAACGCTGTGTGTAGACCTTGGAATACATAATTAAATGAATTACTAAAACACCAACATCTCTTTTTCATAGCAATTGCATTTCAAGATTTTTTTTATTAACAAATTCACAGCAATTCAATTTTGTCTGTCACTACATTAACACCTTATTTCTCTATAATATTTATTCAATGTTTTTAATTTCCCAAGTATAACTGTCTTGCATGCTTAAATGTTTATTTTATTTCTACAAAATGTTTATTCATTTTTTTTCCTTAACTTCCTAAATAAGAATCTAATGTAAGCTCTAAATAAATAGCATGCAGAAGGAAGTTAGGTTGCAGTTGTAGGTCTCTGCATTCACCTGTCAACCAGCCTCTAAAGGTCTAAACTTGAGTGTCCACTAAAAGAAACTTACTTTGTAGCACAGTTTCTTTCTTGTTGCATTTGGTATCTTCAAGGTGCACATGGTGCTGAAATAGTAAAACGTGGACAAATACGTGACATGGACATCATACTTTAATATTTAAATTAAGTTAGAAAGACCAGTCTTTGGCAATGACCTGGGTCAAGGATGGACCCAACCACTCTTAAAGCGAACTACTAACATATTAAAATTTCATAACCACCACTGAGTATATGCATTTAAAATCATCAAAAAATGGAGAAACCGAATCTGTAAAACAAATGTCACAAAAAAGCTGATCCTTCTATGATTAACCAACTCTGCATCATACCAACCCCCAAAACTTGCAACTTTCAACCTCCTTAAAAAACCAGTACTAAACAAAATTTGAGATATTTCACATACAAGGCAATTGCATGCCGGATATTAATTAATTATGGTCAATAATATGAAACTGTTTAGTGCTACCCTAGGAAAAGTTCAAATGTTTGTTAAATACTATATGACATCATCCTTTATCATGAATAATACAGTAACTATGTTCCTCTACTTGCCAAAATTAAGCTACATATGGCCCTGTATGATGTGCCATACTTTAGCATTTTATGACCTTTGACACTAATGACCTTGAGACTGGTTCTTAAATATTTAACACCTGTTTACATTCCTATATATTACCATTAGTTACATTGTTTTGGTTAAAAAGTGTAGTGCACATGCATAAACTGAATTTTTCTACTGAATCCTTTGTGTGCTTTTTATTTCATGTAGTTTCAGTTTTTAATCATACTTTTCAAGCAGGAGAATTTTTAATTTTAATTCAGTGATAAGAGTAATAGCAATAAATTTCAAGTATGAATGAAAATCCAAAGATAGCCTGAATAGTATACAAATACTCATTAAGGTAGCACTAAACAGTTTTTAAATGGGGTTGAGAATGGACCCTTTCATCCCTGAAATCACCTGCTATCAAAATAAAAGTCCATAACATTTTATATATCTGTATACATTTTAACTTGTCAGAGAATGAAAAACACTAAATCAGTAAAAAGATATGCCACAGTGTAGCATACAAATTAAAACAACCAGCCTTCAATATACAACAGTGTAGCATATGAATTAGAACAAACAGTCTTCAATATACCACAAGGTGGCATACAAATTAGAACAATCGGTCTTCAATAGACCACTATGTGGCATACAAATTAGAACAATCAGTCTTCAATATATCACAGTGTGGCATACAAATTAGAACAACCAGCCTTCAATATACCACAGTGTAGTATACAAATTAGAACCAACATTCTTCAGTATACCACAAGGTGGAATACAAATTAGAACAATTACTCTTCAATATACCACAGTGTGGCATACAAATTAGAACAATCAGCCTTCAAACAGGAGTGACACAATATGCTCATCACTTAACAAAGTCCCACTTTTAATTGCCAGTGACTTTTTCCATTTCTGTGGAGGAATGTATTGTGATATTTTGGCTAGGTTCTGCTTTAAAAGAATTGGTTGAAGAAAATAAGTAACTTATACGAAGAAATTTTCTGACATACTGACAATTCTGAAGAAACCAAATAGAAATCAAGTGCTACTTTTACATGGAATTTATAAAATTAATTTAATAATTTCTATCTTATATGAATCCTGGCAAGCAAAATATTGAATAGTTTCTATCTTATATGACTCTTAGCGAGTAAAATATTCAAATTCTCGCAAAAGATAGAAATTATTCCACTCATTTCATGAAAGAAGATCTAACATAAGTGCTCATTTCAATAAAATGAATGAAATGAGCCAAATAATTTATATCTATTGCATGCATTAAGAAGAGAGATATTTATATCTACTGTGAGCATTAACAAGACAAATATTCATAACTACTGCATGCATTAACAATTCAAATATTTATATCTACTGCAATCATTAAGAAGACAAATATTTATATCTACTGCATGCATTAACAAATATTTATATCTACTGCATGCATTAACAAGAGAAATATTTATATCTATTGCGTGCATTAAGAAGACAAATATTTATATCTACTGCAATCATTAAGACAAATATTTATATCTACTGCATGCATTAACAAGACAAATATTGATATCTATTGCATGCATTAACAAGTTAAAAACTGACATCTACTGCATGCATTAACAAGACAAATATTGATATGTATTGCATGCGTTAACAAGACAAATACTGACATCTATTGTGAGTATTAACTAACAAAAGACTGAAATTATTCAGCTTGTTTCATTGCAGACTTACGTCTTCTTGGCTTCACACTTGAGAACCACTCTATCTAGTGCCAGTGGTTTGTCAGGGATACCATTCAACTGGAACAGGTGTTCTGTACCATCTTCAATATTGGTCAGTACAAGTTTTCCCTACAGGTATAAAAATAATAAAAATAACTGGTTAAGGGTAAAACAGATTAAAATTCAACTGCAAAATTAATGCAGAGTACTTTTTGACTGTCTGATCTTGCATTTTAAGTCATACAATCCCTATATATTGACATTTTGGAAGATTAGTTTTTGTCAAGTTAATATCTTGTCTTTTTTTGCATTACAAAAAAGTTCTATGCACAAAAGCAATTAAATACAAAAATAATTATAATTTCTGTGGATTTATGGTGTACACAAAATCAGGGGCAAATAAAATTATGGACAAAAATCTCTTTATTTGTAGTGAGGAATATTAAACTATGCCAACTTTTTCCACTTATGGTATAAGGTGTCTATAAGAATTTCAGAATTTTAAAAACATAATACAGTGTTTGCATACCAATTACTGTATATGTAATTCTCATTAGTGGTATTTAACAAACAAAAAAAAGAAAAACAACTAGAAATGTGTTCAAATGACACAGATGTCCATGTCAATAAGACACAATTCATGGGCAAAGATACATGCAACTCAGTAAATTTGATCCAACATGATACATTTTATCCCTATTAATTGAATGAAAGTCACAAGGTCATCCAAAAAACTCTGATATTAGCGATTGCCAGTATAAATTTAATTTTTCTTATACATAATCATAAAATTATTTCAAGCAAATTTAAAATTTCTCCATCAAAGAAAGACAGCCTAACTTGAGTTATATACCCCACCATTTCAGTTTCTTTATCTCCAGACCCCACGCAGGGGCATTTCTTCCAGGACCCTCTTTCCACTTTTCAATTTCTTCAGCTACTTACTTCTTTATTGAGTGTGTATCTGAATATAAAACTTGTCCTGACTGAGTAACATACTGTCTGGCTGTCTGACTGAATATAAAACTTGTCCTGACTGAGTAACATATTGTCTGGCTGTCTGACTGAATATAAAACTTGTCCTGACTGAGTAACATATTGTCTGGCTGTCTGACTGAATATAAAACTTGTCCTGACTGAGTAACATATTGTCTGGCTGTCTGACTGAATATAAAACTGTCCTGACTGAGTAACATATTGTCTGGCTGTCTGACTGAATATAAAACTTGTCCTGACTGAGTAACATATTGTCTGGCTGTCTGACTGAATATAAAACTTGTCCTGACTGAGTAACATATTGTCTGGCTGTCTGACTGAATATAAAACTTGTTCAAAGTCTAGGTGCAAATCTGCATACTTCCTGGGATAAGTTCAACACTTTAATCCCTATGCCATTTAGCCAACACAAAGATTATTTTAAAAAATATCTCTTGATATAACCATCAGAAATTGAGAATACACCATCACTTAGCTACCAACCTTGATAGATTTTTCATTTTGTGGCCTAAATTGCAGTGGGTATTTACTGGTCTGGTAGGCCTTAGCAAGGAGGTGAGGTGGTCCAAAGAAGCCAATGCCTTCAATACGGGCCTCTAATGGCCAGTCATGGTTTGTCATATTCACCTGAAAAAAGATGATAAAAAGCACATAATTATTCCTGTTTTTAAGTTTATACCAAGACACTCTTTTCAGTCAAATATGCAATGTGTACAAATGTACAATTACTTTTTTCTAACCTAAAATTTGCTTCTCCACTAATTCTCTGTGGTAAAATCTAAATAAGCAGCTGAAATTTGTTTTTGTAAAAAAAATCCATTGTCATGATTAATGATTACAATTAATGACTATAATGACACTTATATGACCACAAACAAAATAAACTTAGTCTGTTCACAGAAAAATGGTCAGATCTGTACATTATTCATTATGTATCTATTAATTGTTGCTCTGACTGACTGGAAGCCAAATGATTTTATGATGTCATAATGTTTACCCATACCTCATACACTGAGCTTTATACAAATAGGGAAAAAAAGCCTAGCAAGAAACAACACCATAGCAACAGTGGTAAATGATAAATTAAATGTAAAGGAAATAAATTAAAGTACTATTCAGAGTTTGAAAGTTCAATAAAATCAGAAAAAAATCATTTCAGAGCAGCAAAATAAAAATTTTGAAAGCAATGTTTTTAAATGAGATGAATCCTGAAAGGAAAGCGACACTTCAAAGGAATAAATTTATAAGAAATTCCTTACAAAAATCCAATATGGTGGAAGGGCCATACTAGCTTTATTCCATCTGCAAGAATAAGATATGTATGGTCTAAAATAAATTCTTACAAGCGGAATCTCTTGCACAACTGACTGGTGGACTGGAGCAATGAATTCAATCTCTGCAGTGCTGCCCTCTGGATTTACTGTACACTCAATGCGGAACACTCTGACATCATCTTTTCCACGCAGTACAATCTGACATGGGTAATGTCCTGGTTCTTTTGATCTGAATTTGATTGGCATTTTGAAAGAACCATCTAAATCTGTAAAAAAAAAAAAAAAGTAGAAATTTTATATAAAATGTAATAAATTCAATAATTTCTCAATGCCACTGCAGAAAAATCCTCCATTAATAATAAAAACCACTAGGGATGTATATCAAACTAGACAAATCTCTTTCCTTTGGGATGGGGGAATATATATGTTGGAATTTATATCTGTTACTTGTTATCTTTGTTTATTAGAAATATTTAAATGGTTATTTATTGGGTTGGGTTAAACTAACATGGATCTGTAAATGGCAAATTAGCTTCAATAAAAAAAACAAATAAAAAGTTTGCAGTATTCCTACATACTACCATTAGTGAAGGTGCACCTTAATTTATGTCATATTTAAAACATTTTGATCATAATTACATTCTGTTAGACTGGGTTATTGCATTTTTCTGCCCCCAAATACTTGTTAAACTACCAGTGCAGTAAATGAAACTAGGCATTCCATAACAACAAAACATATCCAGTCTGAATGATAACTTCATTTTCAAAATTAGTGTGTGTGTGTGTGTGTCTGTGTGAGAGAGAGAGAGAGAGAGAGAGAGAGAGAGAGAGAGAGAGAGAGAGAGAGAGAGATCAACATAAGCATTGAGAATTAGTGAGAGAAATAGAAACAGATAGTTAGAAAGAGACAAAAATACGCTGACTGTCAAGACAGACATACTGATACTGACAGGCATATAGTCAGACAGAAAAATATAAAGAGATTGACAGATGGTCAAACAGCATACAGACAAACAGAATGACAAACAAATAAGACAAGAAACTATCAGACAGCAGATAAACATGGGATACATAAAGATACTATACCAGCTGCAGAAGAATATACTGGGGCACTGTGTCTTCTGGAGGTTGTAAGAGGAGGCACTATAATCTTCTCTGGAACCATGAAGAGACTTGAGTCACACTCCACCTTGAATGTTGTTCCCTTGGGACTTATGAGAGTCTAAAATATATATATATATATATATATATATATATATATATATATATATATATATATATATATATATATATATATATATATTAGTAAGCTGATGAAAGTCATTTTATATAAATCAAACTGACAAGCAGTACTCCCAGTATACTTTGCATTGGTACATCCAGAGTTGTGTCCCTTTCAAGATCCAAGTGTATGAATGCTAAAATAACCAACCTAAAGTTTCGTTGTTGCTGTTGTTGTTGTGGGGCTTAACGCCATTTTTCAGCACATGATAGGCTATACATGGCGGCCAGTATTAATGGTGGAGGAAGAAACCGGGAAATCCGCGGAAAGAACCACCGACCCACGAGAAGCTACTGGCAAGCTTTCTCACATATCCACATTCGCCAAATCTTAGACTCGAACCAATGCAGACAGAGGTGAGATGGCAGTGATCCATAACGGACAGCGCTTTAGACCACTCGGCCACTCGGGGCCCCCTAAAGTTTCGTAGCAAAAATGACACTAATAAACCAACCCCAGCCCCACTCAAAAAATGTTAGCACTGGTTAATTCCGAAAGATAATGGTTTTTAAATTTGAACACACATTTTTTGTCAATAACACATGGCAATGTCTGAGTACAACTTCATTTTTTTGCACTAATTAGCCATCAGCACTCAACAGCTGAATTGTCCTGGAAAATAATATCCAGATAAAACAAAACTGAATCAAAAAAGAGAAAAAGACTCAAAATATATATGTTTAATTAGTTTTATTACAACTTACACACTGTTTTTGAATGTATCACTGCACATTTTAAAAAAACAATCCACACATATGCCAAAGACAAAAACTTGTACACTGTGTAATTGTTGTTGGGGTATATGGCTGATAACTACAAAATGTATTCTTCTGAAAAAAATCAAGGTAATTATTTTTGCAATGAAACTGAAATTTTGTTTGACCTATTCAGCATCTTCTATCAGTAATTACCGTATAATGTATAATAATAATTTGTGGTTCAATATCATGGTAAGTCATTTCTTTTGGATATGTGAATTGTAATTATTATAAGTAAAAAGTTAAAAAGCTCTGTTAAAACACTATAATCATATGGAATAATCTGCATATAATCTGAATGTTCAACATAAAAAGATTGTGCAGTTCTTCATTTTAACATCTTTAAAACTTTACTTTTGATTGGACACACACACATACATTATTATTATTATTATTATTATTATTATTATTATTATTATTATTATTATTATTTAATGTATGACATTTATTCCAAAGCCAAGTTAGATAGTGGAAATTCCATTAAGAGGTTACCTGTATTAAGAGGCCAGTTTCATCTTTTCTCGTGGCTGTCTGCTTAAGACCAGTTTGAATACAGTGATGACAAGATTTTTAGATGGCCTTTATGGTTGCCATGTTGAAGGCAAAAGATCAACACTGTTTTCATTCAGGACCAGCTACATACTGTTATAATCTTTACAAACCAATACCAATATCAACATCCATTCGGAAGAAATGGCCTTAAAAGGTTTTCAAGATGGCTGTAAAGGCAGCCATTTTAGAGATAGATAGACATAATTTAAAATATGGGACCAACATGTATGATGAGTTTTGGTGAAAACCTTAAGACCACCTATTCAGGTGTAGCCATAGGAAGATTTTCAAGATGACCACCATGGTAGTCATGTTGGAAATCAGATTGGAAACATTTTAATTTTAAAACAACTCGATATCACTGCAAAATAAAGTCTTTAGTAAAAACTCCATGTTGATACAAACATCTGTCCAGAAGATACAACATTTAAAAATGACTGTAATGGTGTCCATGTTAGGGGTCAGATCAGATGATCACCATTTCTATGTAGGACCAACTAGATACTATAAGAAATCTTTTATTGAAATCCCCATGTCAAAAATATCATTAATTCATAAGGATATTTGTATTAGTGTTTTATATTGTGCCAATTAAAAGTAAAGATCTAAAAATATAAAAATGAAGAATTGTAAAGAAACTTTACAAAGATAAATCCTTCTAAATAAATGTAACATGAAGTACCAAAAGACAAAATATAAAAGATAAAGATGTTAAATTTCTCTAAAAGGTATATTAAATAAAAAGATAAAGGTAGTACATGTAAAATTCTTACAAGATATGATCAAAATTTGTTATATAAGCTGAATTTCCTCAAAAAGTCCATGATTTTCTCAGGTGGTATATCATCATACAATTTCTTCATCAAGTTCACATCAAAATACTTCTGCCTCACATTATCAAAGTCAGCACACTCAACAAGAATGGGTTCCCATGTTAGAGGATACTGGGATTATATGCACTCTGGTCAAGGTTTAAACTTCAGGACTTGTACATAAGTCAGGTATGTGTGTCAAATATGCAATCAGCATAATACCAAAAATTTTGTGATTTTGTTCTATACAGGGATGCCACTCCCCAATAGTGGGTTTGCTGTCCTTAAGTTTGTTTGTGGAAATTTAATTCCACTTATTTTACCATATATGAAGAACATGCCAATTCATATTATACTTGAAGTCAGTATATTGAATATTCAATAAGAAATACTCAACTGCAGGGTAGCTTTGTCTGCCCTTTCATTGCCCTTTGTACCAGTGTGACTTGGCAGCCAAAAGCACACAATACTTATTTCAGATTGCATGAGCAAATCATGTTTCTGTAAGGTCTGGAATGTTAATGGTTTGGCAGATTTAAGATTTTACAAGATTTCAGTGTGGAAATAGAATTTGAAAAGATGATGAAACATGTTTTTTGACACGTTTCAATATAGTTCAATGATATAAGTTCTGATGTACAAATGGAGGCTTTATTTGCTAAATGGATCATAACTGTGGTATAGAGTGTTGCAATGGCAGCTCCAACCCTCTTCATTTAAACAGTTTATGTAGAGAGATGTACGACCATGATAGGAGGTTTCTATTTCATTGAATTTACTATGATAAACAGAGGATTTGTTGAGAACTTTTGAATTGGCAAAGATCAAATAATTTCTTTGCATGGGTGGGTGGGTGGTTAGGTAGTCTAGGTGGTGATTTTTGAATATATAATTGTTCAGGGATTTCCAACACTCATTTTTGATATCACTAAGTGAGAAAGAATTTGTATGCCAAAAGGTGAAATGAAATTTGGTTTGTGAGTATATAAGGTTTGGTGTTTGGACCTAAAAGTTACATCATATGCAGGATTAAATGGATTAAAAAATAGTTTTGATATATATTGAAAAGCCAGTTTCAGTTATCCGAGATAAAATGATTGTCTCTTTGCCTCAACAAGGAAGCATTCTTGAAAAGAAGTTCTAAATTCACCCAGACAAAATCTAAGTTCCTGACTGTGCATCAAGTCAAGCATCTGCATGTATGATTTACAAGCTGATCTGTATACAACTGAGCCATGGTCATTTAAGACTTACTAATGACCTGTATAATGAAAGCAAGACCTTCTGATCTATAACAAATTGGAATAAATCCAGGGCTTTTGACATTTGTCCCTGATGTATATAATATGTGTAAGGAAAGTTAGTTAAGAAGCAGCTATAACAAGATTTTCAAGATGGTCACCATGGTATCCGGTTGGGTGTCAGATTGTCACCATTTTCATTTAGAACCAATAAGAAGTTGTTTAGTGAGGTCATATCAGCACCATTCTTAAACAGGACCAACTACACGGAAGCTCACAAGCTGATATGACCATTGGTTCCAGAGCAGCCATTGCAAGATTTTCAAAATGGAAGCCATGTTGGAGGTCAGATCAACATCTAGTTTCAATTACAACCAACTAGCTGTCATAAGAAGTCTGTCAGAAAAAATGATATTTACAACCATCCATTCAGGAGAAGTAATGTTTTAAAGATTTACTGGCAGTCAGATTGACATCATTTTCATAATGGGAACAACTATATATCACAATAAGTCTTTTAATAAAAACCTCACATCAATACAACCATCATTCAGGAGGAGTAAAGATAACAAACTGTTCAAGATGGCTGCCATGGTGACCATGTTCGAGGTCAGATGGATACCAATTTCATTTAGGACCAACTAGATGTCACAATGACTCTATTAGTAAAAATTCTATGCAGACTATTCATTTACAAAGAGTAACATTAAGATTTTCAAGATGGCTGCCTTGGCAGCTGTGTTGGAGGTGAGATTAGCACCATTTTCATTTAGGGCCAACTACATCACAGGAGCAATTTAGTATTTAAAACTAAGACAGGTGGAAGAAGACATTAAGGACTATATCATCAGAAATAAAAATTGCAGAAGGATAAATATTTTTATACAGAAATGGGTACTTCTATCACTCTCTTGAAAGACAACCTCTCTTAAGAGACCACTTTTAGATCCTCCATTAAGTGGTCTCTTCAAAAGTTCCTAACATGGCTCACTAGCATATCTAGCCATATCACATAAAAGTTTGTGCAAATGCATCATAAGATGACAGAAATATCTTTTGTTAAGTATAGGAAAAAACCCTAAACAAGTTTAAAATCTAATTTAAATTTTGTTGCATTATGATTGATTATGCTTACATTTTTATAATCTTTATGAAAATAATTACTCTGATACATTTATCAGGTTAAAGAGAAGAATTATAAAACTTACAAGATATTAAAACAAGGGTGAGCCCATGATCAAAGCACTGAAGTAAAATGTGATCTTAAAGAAAAGGTCAAAAGATTGAGTAAGCATGTTACAGAATGAACTGTCTTACTTTCATAATGATTCATCCTAAGTACTGTATCCGATCAATGGATTTAAGAAATATAAGGTAATGAAAATTTTTTAAAATCAAAATCTAAGTGCAAGTCTTCTCTGACTGTGACATTGACTCCTATGACAAAAGAGTGAGCAAGCCTGTCATAGAATGAATTGTCTTAGTTATATGGATTCAATCTGAGAACAAAACAAAATTCATCAAGGTATGTAGGAAATATGAGCAACTGAAGAAACTTTAACTAAAACCTGACTGCAAATTTCTATGACTGTAACATAAAGCCCAAGGTCAAAGGGGTAAGTCAACATATTGCAGAATTAATTGTCTTAGCTTCTTAATAATTTATGCCATGCATGACAAGAATCTAGCATGGGGTTACAGAATGAATAGTCTTAGCTTTTCAATGATTTATGCCATGCATGACAAGAATCTAGCATGGGGTTACAGAATGAATTGTCCTAGCTTTTTAATGATTTATGCCATGCATGACAAGAATCTATCAAGGGGTTACAAAATGAATTGTCTTAGCTTCTTAATAATTTATGCCATGCATGACAAGAATCTATCAAGGAGTTACAAAATAAATTGTCTTAGCTTTTAAATGATTTATGCCATGCATGACAAAACTCTATCAAGGGGTTACAGAATGGATTGTCTTAGCTTTTTAATGATTATGTCATGCAAGACAAGAATTTATTAAGAGGTTAACAAAATATATGTAAATGAACAACTTTAACCCAAACTACAACAAATTGTTGATGCCACTGATGTTGTTGGCAGAAAACTGAAGGCTATATCTTTGCTTTCCCACTATCATCGGCACAATATAAAAGTTTCAAAACTTAACTTAGCCACCCTTCTTACATTAACAAGAGAAAAGTGAATTAAGTTAACTGACATAAATGAGGGATTAGCCTTCCACCTTTTCTGCAATCAATGTTTTGTTGAACTTAGAAGGATTAATCACTCCTTCCGGAATATGTATTAAATTATGATTGCATCTAATTAACACTTAATCTGTAAACCATGCAAGCTTTTCATTGTTCACTATCTGTATCTGTGTACAATCTTACTTTGGCCTGACTGATGGCCGACTCTGGATTTTTGGCCAGCTTTGTGATAGTTTTGGACAAGATGCTGCTACTCTGTAATGTGCCGGTTGCCACACGACGGGTAAATTCTTTCTCTGACATTTGCTGAAAAGACAACCACAACAATGTTGTAACCATCACCCACAAAACAAACAACACTGCAAAATCACAACAATGGACTCAAATGTTGGTGAGATATGAAGAAAACGCTTGTTTTTATTTCCAAAAATAGACTGAAACTTGACTGTACTTGCCCCACAGGGTAAGAGATTGTATTTAAATGAAACTTATATGTACAATGTGTCATGGAATTGTATAAATCCCTCTATTTATTAAAAGCATGTACTCTGGTTTCATTTTCTGTGTACAATGATACCTGAGGGTGATTTTTGTATATTGTACAATATTTTGAAATAGTGAGTTCGGTTCATCCCTGCCACACCGGCGAAGTGCTCTCGATGGGAAAAACCGATTTACATCTAGCACGGATACATCGTATGTATATAAATGCCTCATCGTAAAGTGATATCTTCACATTACGGAACATCTTGTCAGTAAGCAGTCTACTTAGGGACTTGCACATCTTCAGCTGTAGAGGTATGTAATTTATTAATTTCTTGTGTATATTATTTCTTTTGTATATTGTAAGATACAGCTATTGTACCACCACGTTTATTTTTGTACATTTTCTATGTAGCTTCGGCAATGCAATACTTTCTATTCTTGTTTGTGACTTAGCAAGAGATTTACATTAACAATATAAAGTTGTAATTTATTAAGAAATGTTTAGTACCATAGGAATCTTATGGGACACGGGTTCACTTCTGAACCTGTTTATTGTTTTGTACTATTGTACCAATAATGTGATTTGTATAACTTACTGTATATAACGTCATTATGTTTTATCCTATTTGCCGTGTCATGAGTAGTACACAGTGCTAGATGTATTTTCAGCTGACCAGAGTGACCAGAGTGATCCATGGTGATCGTGGTTGACGTGGTACCAGCTAAAGATCTAACCATAGAAGTTAATCATAGCAGCTGTAGAGCTGAGTCAACAGTGTTGCTGGTCGAGTAGCAGGTGATTGGGCATTGCAGACCGGATTGGTGGGCGCTGATTGCTTAATTGACCAAGGAATTGAATGGTGGTCGGTGACTACCTATAATGATGCTTGCTTGACTGACCGGTGTGACTGGTAGCCAAGTGTGATATTGACAGGAGTGTTTTGTGTTACTCCATGCATGTAATCTTTTAGCCATGGGCTACTTTTGGGGTTTGTTATACCCAGTGTTTTGGAAGTGTAAAGGTATTTTTGTATGATATCTGTCCAATGAATTCATCAATTTACTATCTGGGAGAAAAAAATCTCATTTTTCACTAGTTGAGTGAATACATCATTTTTACTATTGAGTAAAACTCCCATTCTTTTCATCGTGTGAAATTACTGTGAATTGTTCACCTTTGTCCTTGTACTATGTAAGGTCCTTTATTTGTATTTATATTTGGTGCATTTTTATGTTTGTGCGTATTATGTTAATGTGTCCAATATTTGGATCTTATACACGCACATATTAATCAATATTCTTTTCTCATTCAAATCATACATCAATAAACACTGTATTTGTATCACCATCAAAAGTGTTCTGTTGTAAATCCGAAATCCCAACTCAGTTATCTTGTTACACAATGAAAACAATTTCTGTGGACTCATTCCTTCACTTCAAACAAGAAAGTTAGAACAAAATTTGGATAAAAATGTAATGGTGATGCCAACACCAATGTGCGAGATGCCAATACCATGTTCTTGATGAAGCCTTCATACAACTAACTTGTTCCCATTTAGAAAGCATGATCACTCTTTATTTCATACAATATACAGTAGGTAAGTCTGGAACCAATGTTTCTATAGCTTATATATAGCTGTACAAATGTGTCAACTGAAATTACAAAAGGGGAATTACCTGTGTTACAAACTTACAGATTTATTCAATCTGGACAATTGTCACTATGTCACAGAACCAGTTCTCTATATGTCATGATTTTTTTGTACCATATTGAGTAAGTTAAAGCATTTGATATGTAAACTCTTATTCAAATGCTTAAAAAAGACAAAGGATCTCTGTTTAGGAAAACATACTTGGCATTATATTTCCATAAACTAACCAGTAAGCTGTAAAAGGGAAATGAGAATATATGTGAGAACATAAAACTCTGGTTGACACAAAAGAAAACCTCATACTGAAGTGCATGTATATGTACAGATATTTGACATGGCAACAGAATAGTAATGTTTGAATCCTCAATAAAATCTTACCTGTTGTGCAGCAAGGAGGAGAGCACGTTCCCTGGCTTCGTTGGTTGCTGGAATTATAAGGTTTTCTTCAAGAAGTTGTCCTGCCTCACACTTCCAGTATACCACACGATCATCTCCACCAAACAGGCCCTTGCCTGTACCTGAAAATCAACAGCATATTATCATACTAAATTTGATTTCTTAACAGTGATGACCTCCAAGGCCAAATATCAATTCTGATGGTAATGCTTTATGGGGTACCAATGATTGTGGACTCTATGGGGAACCAGACATCGTGCCCTCTATGGGTTTGGGTTTATGGGGTACCAATCATTCTGGACTCTATGGTTTTGGGACAAACCATGATTTACAAGACACAAGACTTAATGCCATTGTTATAAATGCCATTTCAATTAGAGATATATCTATAAAAATTTAAGCAACAATGACAATGTCATTTTTTGTAAAACCATACAGATAAAAATAATACATACTCAGAATAATTAACGAATCCATATTAAACCTCTGAATGTTTTGCAACCATTATTAAAAGGCAAGGTCATACAACTTTAATCTTTGTATGATTTTGTACAGAGGGCAACTGAGAATGATTTTCAATGGATGTGCAAAGGGTATTTGTGGATGATTTTCTATTGATGTACAGAAGGTAACTGAGGATAAGTTTCTAAAGATGTACAGAGGGCAACTGAGGATGAGTTTCTATGGATGTACCAAGGTAAACTAAGGATGAGTGTCTATAAATGGACAGACAACAATTGAGGATGATTTTCAATGGATGTACAGCAGGCAACTCAGGATGAGTTTCTATGGATGTACAGACAGCAATTGAGGATGATTTTCAATGGGTTACAGAGGGCAACTAAGGATGTGTTTCTATAGTTGTACAGAGGACAACTGAGGATGATTTTTTTATGGATGTACAAACATCAATTGAGGATGAGTTTCTATGGATTTACATAGGGCAACTAAGGATGAATTTCTCTGATTTACAAAGGGCAATTGAGGATGAGTTTCTATGGATGTACACATACAAGCTAAGGATGATTTTCTATGGCTGTACAGATTGCAATTGAGGGTGAGCTTCTATGGATGTACAGAGGGCATTTGAGGATAATTTTCTCTGGATACCAACTTCAACTTTATTTTCTTATCATGTGTTTTTTTTAGGAAATTTTATAAACAAAAGAAGTGTTCATACTTCAATGGAAAAATTGCAGGGAAGAATGAGTAACTAAGTATTTATCAACAATAAAATTATATTACAATAATCATTTTTGCATCATGCACATGACTTCCTTGCCAGATATTCAATTTGTAAATCTGTGACTTATTTGTGTATTGATATGACACACAGCATTTTTCTGATCCACAAATATTTATTCCACATAGCAATTAGAGGACTATATTGAACTGAAATACTTTCTAAGATATGTATAACTTACCTTAATGTAGATAGGGTGTAAGTTGGATCAGGAAGGGTGGGTATAGTATTTAACTATTACAAAATAATCTTTAGCATTAACTCTTATGTTAACTTGTTATATTGCAGCAATGTGGAAAAAGACTTCTTACTGATATCAGTGATGACTTCTGTCATAAAGTTAATTCTAGAAATTTGAAATAATTCATTCATGCAATAAACCACTGCAGAATAAAAAACCTATGCATGTAATGAGAATGAACCTTTTTGTTTAAACTACATGCATATTGATTAGGCTTTCAAACAAATCAAGTCCTTTTTGTAATATTTTCACATGTATAATAATGTGTCCAACAGTGAACACAAAAGAATCCAGATCTACTGGCTTATTATCAGCATCTACACTGTTCCATTAGGAATCTCAAGCCAACAGTAAATCCTATTTTACCAGTAACTTATCAGGGTCTACTTTGTTCCGTTAGGAATTTCAAGCAAACAGTAAATCCTATTTTACCAGTGACTTATCAGGGTCTTCTTTGTTTCATTAGGAATTTCAAGCAAACAGTAAATCCTATTTTACCAGTAACTTATAAGGGTCTTCTTTGTTCCATTAGGAATTTCAAGCAAACAGTAAATCCTATTTTACCAGTAACTTAACAGGGTCTTCTTTGTTCCATTAGGAATTTCAAGGCAACAGTAAATCCTATTTCACCAGTAACTTATCAGGGTCTTCTTTGTTTCATTAGGAATTTCAAGCAAACAGTAAATCCTATTTTACCAATAACTTATCAGGGTCTACTTTGTTCCATTAGGAATTTCAGGCAAACAGTAAATCCTATTTTACCAGTAACTTATCAGGGTCTTCTTTGTTTCAATAGGAATTTCAAGCAAACACAGTAAATCCTATTTTACCATTAACTTATCAGGGTCTTCTTTGTTCCATTAGGAATTTCAAGCAAACACAGTAAATCCTCTTTTACCAGTAACTTATCAGGGTCTTCTTTGTTTCATTGGGAATTTCAAGCAAACAGTAAATCCTATTTTACCAGTAACTTATCAGGGTCTTCTTTGTTCCATTAGAATTTCAAGCCAACAGTAAATCCTCATTTACAAGCAGATTGTTCATCTAGGTCAATGCTGTCTGTGCTTTGGTGTGCAATATTATACAATTATTGATCTTTGTTGTCATTATTGTTAATTTTTATGAACCATTACAACTCATAGTGACCAAGGTGAAATGGGGTTCAATGTGATTTCACATTCATCAAGACAAAGGTTGAAAACTGTTTTATAACATAATTAAATGCAAAATGTTTGAAATTCAACTTGCTGCAGTAGAGTAGAAATGCCATTTCAGCTGCTTGATGCCATACAAATACGTTATGTAGTTATGATAGTGCATTATCATCAATAATTGTAATTCACATGATGTTATGTTAGTCAATGAAACAGCATATCTCATTGGAATAATGTAATATGTACTGGTAAATTACCACTGTCATGCAAGTTACAAGTGTTTAAATGGGTCTGAGAATTTTTGAAGAAGTAAAAATATCTTGTAAAAAATATTTACAACATTGTACATTATTATTTACAAGGAAAATTAAGTAGGATTATAAAATCTATATCATTATTCTAGATATCTTGTGCATGTTTCAACAACTTTTAAATTCTTTTGTTTCCTTCTGTGTACCAACTAACCTAGATATAAAAATCTGTTATGTTTTCAAGCATGATTACATCAGTTTATAGAACTATAAGATGTATGCAGTAAAATTACATCAAACATATTCAATTTTATTTTCTTATCACAAACAAGAAAACCTCTAACAGTACATGTTCAATTTTATTATCTGATAACAAGAGACCTTCTTTAAGTATATATTTTATTATTACAAAAAAGAGTCCACCTTTCATTGAGGTAAAAAGGAAGAACTTAACCTACAACAAGTGACACTGACCTTATACCTGGGTGTTCATGGACATATGGATGATAGGATGGACATGTACATGGCTGTCAAAGTGGTCAATTCTGTCTAAGCAGGCTTAACAATGACAACTGTGTCAGGTTTCTAAGTAGACTCAACAATGACTACTGTGTCAAGTTTCTGTCCAAGCAGACTCAACAATGACTATTGTCAAATTTTAGTCTGAGTAGACTCAACAATGACTACTGTGTCAAGTTTCTGTCCAAGCAGACTCAACAATGACTATTGTGTTAAGTTTCTATCTAAGAATACTCAACAATGATTGTTGTGTTAAGTTTCAGTCTTTGCAGACACAACAATGACTATTGTGTCAAGTTTCTGTCTAAGCAGACTCAACAATGACTACTGCATCAAGTTTCTGTCTAAGGAGACTCAACAACGATTACTGTGTCAAGTTTCTGTCTATGCACACTCAACAATGACTACTGTGTCAAGTTTCTAAGTAGACTCAACAACAATTATGTCATGTTTCTATCAAGGCAGACTCAACAAAAAGTAAGTATCTAAACCCTATATTAGTCTAACACTAGCCTTAATATTTTAATTGATAAAGAAAAATTGAACTGCATTTTCTTCACATCTTTCTAATGTCTCTAAACTGATGTAATACTAATATATCTTCATCACTTGCTTTTTTTACTACAGGTAAATTGGCAAGCAAAACAAATTTCTACCAATTATATTATCTACAAAAATAAATAAGCATCTGATGTAAATGCTATTCTATCTAGATCAAACCATGTCAGTATAACTAAAGGATTATTTTCCTAGGTTTTGCCATCAAAGATAGACACATTTTGTCATCAAAGACAGACATATTTTGTCACCAAAGGATATTCATCAGAGAAATACCAGAAGGATGTCCATATAGATCCCTTAATGGTATCGATGAATATGACTAATTACCATTTTCTACATAATACCTGCACTGAATGCTTACAAAATATTTTTTGGGGTAGGTGGGGTGAATTTTGTGAAACGAAAGATCATCATGATAAAAGTACATCAATGATGTCATAATGTCTCATTCATGATGTTCTTGACTGATTTTAACAGCCACTTCCCTCCCACAATGCATGCGAGACATATGTGGTTAGTAATGGATTATTGTATGCACATTTTGACTAGACTGAGGGGTGTGCATTGATGGCATCAAGACATGTATTAGTATTGGATCTTTTAAATGCACATTTTGACTAGAAAGAAGGGTGTGCATTCAATAAGGCTTGTGCAGGTACTATGTTGATATGGCATATTAAAAATGGAGGGAATCAAAATACAACAATAAAGGTATCATGAATTTGTCACAAATTTGATTCTATTAATAAAATTTTATGTACCATCTTCAGATGAATTGGTATTTTTTTTATTCTTTTGATAAAAATTTGATGTGCCATCTTTTGATGACTTGTTTTTCTTGTAAGGCAATCATGACTGTAAAAGTGCTGTGGTTCAATGTGACTGTTTACATAGTATTTTAAAATGAAGGACTCTTCAATGCATATTTATATTTCCAAAGACTGACATTCTTTTATTCTTGGGGTATGAACATATAAAGTATCCACTTAAAAAAGTTTTCATTCTGTTAGTGTAATCATGCTTCTGACACCATAAGCTATAGAAGTTGTTCTTCATTCACATTCTATCCAGTTGTTAAGAATGACTATTTGTAATGAAATTACATAATGGACTTAAGATGATAAAAGCAATGCATGCAAACATGACAAAAGTAACAGTGAATTAGAACAAGGTAAGTTAGAAACTATGACACAAAAGAACCATTAAGTTTTCCTGCTGTAAATGTTACCTCTCTTTGGCGGGTAGAAACTTTCATCTAAATATAAAATATAATCAGCATCTTGTAATTATATATGTGTGTTTACATCTTATGCCAATGAACATTTAAGATACACACTTGCTGTTTTTGCAACAAAATCAAGGACATCACAAATATTTGTTTATGAAAATGAAAGAAATTTCTGCAAAATTACTTCAAAACAAAAGCGTATCGAATACATAGAAATTTAAAATTGCATTCAGTGCTTAAAAATGTGTAAAATAAAACATCTAGATGATAAAACAAAAACTGCCAATGAAGAAACATGTGTCTAAATGTAAAGCCACTCTAAACATTGATATGATTTTTTTCTGTCAGGAATTTAGTGGTAGTTACATACTGAGATGCAAAAGTGACGGGTCTATATATTTATGAACACTAAAATAATGAACTAACACTAAAATAAATTCTACTTATAATAAAATCTTTTTGACACTTGGGAAATAATAAGTGAGCTATGACATTTGATGAGAATAAAGATGTTAGTGATGGTATTGATGCTGATGCTGGATGATAAAAGTTACTTTTTTGTACACTTTTGGAATGTATGATAATAAATGATGAAATAATGATACTTAATCACATATCAGTCTTAATGGCCAGACCTCAGATTCTGACATAAGATTACATCAAGGGAATTATATTGCTTTCTATAACCAATGACCTCAAAGGCCATAACTCTGCAATGAAGGGGAGCAATCACAGTAGAACAACCACCAATACTGACCATTCCCTAATTAAAAAAGGAACCATTCTGTTAAAAAAGAAGGGAAGCTGGAAAACAAATTTTGTTTTTGGCATGTAACAAACAGTGTCCATATCATATGTTCCTAAGTTACACAAATAGATATAAAACAAAGAATGGACAAAGATAATCTGGCTAAAATATTGACAATTACATAAATATAACAGATGATAACAATAAATCAGTAGAATTTCATTCATTATATATTTCTAAAAAAAAAGACTTTTCAAGGTCCATCTGGTTATATCTGAATATATTTGTCAATATATGTGTGCATATTGGTGCCTCACCTGCAGCAGCAGCACTACTGATCCTGACACTATGTGCCGTTTTGACAAAAGGAACAGCTGAAGGCAGCGGCAGTGTTGCCTTGGCCTCAATGGAATACAGAAATTCTCCAAGAGCCTCATTCAGGAAAATCACTGAGCACTGGCGTTCTCCAACATTAAATGGCAGGAAATGGATCTCAACTGTAGCTGACTCATTTGGATTGAGGTTGACAGAGGATACTGGGCTATAGAATGCACTTAGTTCAGTTTCTTCTTCTGAAAGGAAATTCCAACTCATAAGGATCTACAGAAATCCAAGTTTAACGACCATAACAGATCTTATAGATGTGTACTTATTTTAACAAAATAAAAAGTGCAGTATGTCTAGTTTTGTTAGTCTTGTGCAAAACATTGGCATATAGAAGTGCAAAATTAATGTGACCACTGGATAAATGGGCAACTTATAAATAGGTAAATCACTAGAATTCATGCCATTAAATCAATACAATGGTCCCTCACTACTATGCTAGAATCATATAAGTGTACCACAATATAAGTGTTGTAACCTTTAACTGAGGAACTCGATCAAAACCAAATTTATCCCAAAAAAGGCATCTATGACCTTGACAGTGTTACAGAACGGTCTGTGTTATCCTGAGGCTACAGATTACTTTGCTTAAAGCTGGCAGAAAGAATCAGTTTGACTTGTTGTAGGGATACACAGGGCTGTCAGTTCTGTGGCATGTTCAAATGCCATATCAAGTGAGTTTTTTTCCTGACTTGGAACAAATGATGAATGTGGTTTTGCATTTATTACATACAATTAATTTGATGTTTTCCATATATTTTAAGATAAATAAAGTGAATGGAATCAAAGGCAATTCAGGACTTATACAAGTCTAATTTGGTGCATCTAGGAAAATTGTTGTGTGTACTGTATGTCAGTGACAAAACCTAAATAGTCTGGTATGTGAAATATTTAAATATGAACTAAGTATATCTGTCAAACACCAGATCATCCATACAAGATTAAATGAGAATGTAATAAAATGAGGGACTACTGCAGTTGGATAAGTGGCAGTTAGATTGACAAGATTATAGTACAAGTCACAGAGGTCATGTAAGCACATTTACTGATATAAGTTTAAAACAATAATTTTATTTTTAAAATTTAATCATAATATAGTTATAACAATGCTTATTCAATCATGATTTTTTAGTGATCTACACAGTAATTGTCATAACAAAAATTCCAGACCAAATTATCAATCACTATGGACTTTTACAATGGCAGTCGGCATTACACTGGGTCAAGAAAGTATATGATTGCGTGAACAAGAAGTCACTTACATCTTCAATCATCTCCTGTATGGATGTTCAACTATGAATGGGATAGAGGAGTAACATACGATATGTTTTATTCTCAGCATGTACATATGATATTTCTTCAAAATGATAATTTAGCATGATGCAAAATTTAACTAAAATAAATCTAATTGACAGCCATCTTTCATGTTTTTTATGTGTATGAAAGCACATACTTAAATGGGAAAAATAGATATTATGTGCGAATTGAAATAAAAGCTATGATGTAACATACAGAAGATATAAACGAAGTTACATAATTGCCTCCAATTTATTGGACTTGTGTGGCCAATTTTTTTCTGCTGGTGTTTCCCCAGGCTTTGTTTATAAATGATGACACTGTCGCTTCTCTGTTTATGTTTGAAAGTACAACTTTTTCCCTAATGCAGGCACATTCCCTCTTACATCATAGTGCAATGAAACTGGTTTAAATGAGATCACCCAGCTTGCTTGACTATGCCTAAAAATGTTGAAGCTATGTTATCACTGAATTTGCCTTCAAGCATTTTTTGAGGAATTTATACAATAATCTTCAATGGAATTTGGATGGACAAGGTGTGAAATAAAGTGAATAAATGCCATCTAAAGGTTTGTGTAATCAAAGTCTCCAAAATGACACCTGTACCAGCAAAAAGTGACTTAGACTGCGTACATGAGCTATGTGACTTGTATTATAGACTGTAACTCAGTCAAACTATTGCTATTATATTATATGCTATTATATTATAGCAAGAGTAGACTTTAAATAAGTCATAAATAAGTCAAACTATCACTATAATATTATAACATGATCAGACTCTAACTTGGTCAAACAATCACTATGATATTATAACAAGATCAGACAGTAACTCAGTCAAACTATATTATGTTATTATAACAAGATCAGACTCTAACTTGGTCAAACTATCACTATAGCATTATCACAATATTGGACAATAACTTAGTCAAACTATCACCATGGCATTATCACAATATTAAACTATAACTCAAACTATCAATATGTCATTTACTCATTAAAATACAAATTCTGTTTTTTTGAGAAAAAAGATGTAGAGCAATCAGAAAACCTCAAGGCCAATGGACCCAAAATTCACCTTGGAAATACTGTGAGAATACAATACAAAATAAAGGTGGAAACTACCAGAAGATGGCAGGGAACTTAGTCAAATCTTGAAGTACGCCATTACAATAAAATAGTACTGTCCTAAATGCATTATGGTAAATTAATGGAATTATCAGTATAAGTAAAATAAAGCTTTTCCAATACACTTGAACTTAATGGAATTATCAGCACAAATAAAAGAAAGTTTTTCAATGAACTCAAACTTAAATACAGAAATCTCCTATTGCTCTGTTCAAGAGAAGAACCTTCTCACTCAATGAGTGGCTATGATGAACACTCTAACCAAGAGAAAAATCATCTCAATCACAGAGTGGATTTGATGAATGCTCTGACCAAGAGAAAAATCATCTCAATTGATGAGTGGCTTTGAAGAACACTCTAATCAAGAGAAAAATCATCTCAATCGATGAGTGGCTTTGAAGAACACTCTAATCAAGAGAAAAATCATCTCAATCACAGAGTGGATTTGATGAATGCTCTGACCAAGAGAAAAATCATCTCAATCGATGAGTGGCTTTGAAGAACACTCTAACCAAGAGAAAAATCATCTCAATCACAGAGTGGATTTGATGAATGCTCTGATTAAGAGAAAAATTGTCTCAGTCATTGAGTGATTTTGATGAACACTGAGCAAAAGAAAATGAGATTGAATGGTGACTGTTTTTTTATTCCTTAAAAGGCATAATTTCCTTATAAATTTCTCATATACTTAAAAATCCAAACTTTCTAAAACTGCCCTTGCAGTGTTGCATCGAACAAAACAAAATCTGGAGTAAAGACATGAGATATTTAGTATGCAGTGAGTCTAAATGAACACAAATCCATTGAGATATGCAGTGAATCTAAATGAACACAAATCCATTGAGATATGCAGTGAATCTAAATGAACACAAATCCATTGAGATATGCAGTGAATCTAAATGAACACAAATCCATTGAGATATGCAGTGAATCTAAATGAAAACATAACTGTTGAGAAATGCTGACTAAGTGCCTTGCAGAAGTTACAAGCACTGCTGATTTCTGATGTATGCAAGTTGGAATTAATGATCATGTTGAGAGCAGTTTTTTGAACAATAGCTGCACAAAACCTATGAATTATATTTTCATTTTCATGCACCCAAGATTTTTTTGGTCATGTATTTGTGCATATGTATGCCATGCCTGAAACACCATGGAGAAGAATTGTGCAATTAAATGGTATTTACCTTCTTTAGGAAGTTCGATAGTGTCTGCAATATTTGGTGGAGGTGTTGGAGGAGTTTCAGGCCTAGGAATACCAGTATCAATCTTTGACTTTATCTTTTTCTTGTTTTTTTCCTTCTTCTTCATTAGCATGGAATGTTTACTGGGGTCGAGGAGACTACCACTGGCTTCTACGAGCACGATGCGGAACTCTCCACCTTCGGAAAATGGGTTTGTGATCTCCAAGGGAATCTTTTCCAGCTCAAAGCAGGGTGACTCACACTTGATGATATTCTGCAAATGGAATTGGATTGATCTGAGGATGAAGTTTTATATATTAATTCATTAAGGTAAGCTGATTCAGAAGGGGTGGGGGAGGAGTTACATGTAAATCCAAAAACTTGACTTCATCTTGCAGTTAATAATTTTATTATGTTATGACTGTAAGGTCACAAACTTAAGTAATAGAAAAGAAGCAAACCCAACAAGTTTTGTAAAACTCAACACAAAATTTAATTATTTAAGTGATAAATGAAAAATGTGTGAGGAACTTACAGTATAATGAAGTGAATCCAAATTTGTACTTATAAAAGTCTTTGAAAGTCCTAAACGAATGAAAAGTCCCATATAATTTCAATACTGGAAATGTACTTGTCCTCCAAGAACCATGACGTCAAGACAGCATTGTCCAGAATTCTTTTGAATAATTTATAACAGTTCCAGAATAATTTTATTGTCCAAATAATGAACACTTTCTACCACCACTGAACAGTCCAAAAATTTTTTTTTCCTCTCATAAAATATTTCAGTACAACATAAAATACATCTGCAGACTTACATCAGGAACACAAAAAGTGTGAATGACTCCAGAAATCGGAATGAAACTGAATGCTCATCTTTCTCCTTATATACACTGTAAGTTTGCAATGGACCCCATATGACAACATACACTATTGATTTTATGACTTACTAAGTCATGACATACTATATTCATATGACCTCATGCAACCAATGGGGAAGCCACAGAATTCTTCTCAAAACTTCAATATCCCATCAGTCACTGAGAAACTAAGCCACTGGTGCCACTTTAAGTCTTAATAATTATGATTATTATTATTATTACTGTAAACACATATATAAACAACTATTTATAGATCCTATGTGATTTGTGTTTTCAACAGAGCCAAATTATGCACACAATTTATAACAAAAAATATTCTATCAAATTTACGACCATGAATAAAAATTATGAAAATTAAATAAAATCATACACCAGAAGTTACAGAAAATATTGATATACATAACAATTATCATCAGAAAAGTGACATTTATGTCCTATTTTATTATATATACTCAGTTAATAATTAGGGTCAGCCATTTTTATTGTTGTCTTTAGACAACACCTTGAGTTAATCCATGTGATAATTAGGGTCAGACATTTTTATTGTTGTCTTTAGACAACACCTTGAGTTAATCCATGTGATAATTAGGGTCAGCCATTTTACTGTTGTCTTTAGACAACACCTTGAGTTAATCCATGTGATAATTAGGGTCAGCCATTTTATTGTTGTCCTTAGACAACACCCCGAGTTAATCCATATGATAACTGGGGTCAGTCATTTTTATTGTTGTCTTTAGACAATATCCTGAGTTAATCCATGTGATGAGGAAAATTGGATGGCTTGGTTATGTAGGTTAATTATGTATCCATTTTGAGGATATTGTTCTATTTCTATTCCTTTCACAGAAAAATGTGGCATAGAAGGATCTTTCAATTCAAGCTGATTCAGTTATTATCTCAGAATGAAAATGAAACAACAGAAACATTTTAAATGTGAAAGAGACAATTATGTTAACAAGAATGAAATATGTGGTACTCAGGTTTTTACTATGGACACGTATTATGTTCGTGTTCAAAATAGGCATCACATTATGTTGGTGTTAAAAAAAGACAATGTATATATTATGGTGGTATTCAAAATAGGCAACATGTGTATAATGTTGGTGTTCAAAATTGGCAACACAGGTATTATGCTGGTGTTCAAAATAGGCAACAAATGTATTATGTTACTGTTTAAAATAGGCAACACATGTATTATGTTTTTATTCAAAATAGGCAGCATGTGTATTATGCACATGTTCAAAATAAGCAGCACATTATGTTGGTTTTCAAAATATGCAACACATGTACTATGCTGGTGTTCAAAATAGGCAACACATATATTATGTTGGTGTTCAAAATAGGCAACAGCATCAGATTCAAAAACATGATCAATGTTTACATTTACATGTTTTCTCTCTGATCAATTACAACCACAAAAAATATAACATGATCAGCATAAAGTAAAGCAACACAGGGTTTCAACTTTAGCAATTAAAAAAGGGTTAATATATTATTTACTGATCAAAGCCACCTTGCCCAACATCCAAACCTGACTGAAATCAAACCTCACCTTGCCCAACATCCAAACCAGACTAATCATAGCTCACTTTGCCCACCATCCAAACCTGACTGTAATCATAGCTCACTTTGCCCAAAATCCAAACCTGATTGTAATCACAGCTCACTTTGCCGAACATCCAAACCTGACTGTAATTATATTTAAATAATCTCTGTTCATATGCTTTTCCGCAAACACTTTTTTGGTTTGGTTTTGTGGGTTTAATGCCTTTTTCCAGCATATGATAGGCTATACATGATGGCCAGTATATTTCATGGAGGAAAAACCCAGGAAAACCCCAGAAAGAATCACCGATCCATGGGATGCTACAGGCAAAAACTTAATAAAAGCCAGTAGAAGATATATCTCAGAATGAAGATTTTTTGTTGTAAGAGTGAAGCCCTAAGAGAGATGCATATCATCATCAATTTCATGATTTTTGAACAAACAGCACCTGAGAAATGAACATTAAACACAAAACTCAATCCAAGTCAGTGAAGCATATAATATGGGCCATATAACGCAAACTCAATCCAAGTCAGTGAAGTGTATAATATGGGCCATATAAAGCAAACTCAATCCAAGTCAGTGAAGTGTACAATATGGGCCATATAAATTAAACTCAATCCAAGTCAGTGAAGTGTATAATATGGGCCATATAAAACAAACTCAATCCAAGTCAGTGAAGTGTATAATATGGGCCACATAAAGCAAACTCAATTCAAGTCAGTGAAGTGTATAATATGGGCCATATAAAAGCAAAAACTTGTTAGTCACTGTTACATGATCAAGATCAATAGACACAGAAATACAAGAGTTCCAAAATTCAGGCTCACATGAAATAGGAACTCCATTCGTATAAAGTCTTATTTGTCTCTCTTTTCTTTTAAAAGTTTTATGATTGACATATTTATACTTATTTTGATCATAGAGAGCACATTTTGGTAGAGGCTCCTCTCTCCTCATCAAATGCAAATGATTCAAAACAGCAAACCTAACTGAAAAGGTCAACCTTATTTTTAAACAAACTGAGATGTTACTTTAGAGAGAGTGGTGTGATATAGAAAATTACACTTAAGAACAGAATTTATTCTTTACAGAATAGAAGTTTTTACTGTAGTTTTTAATAATGAAATACCATTAAAGATCAACATCTTCAGTTTGAAAATTTAAACTCTTGTCTGAGTTTGGAAAGAGAGAAAAATAAAATGAATGTGTTTTACCTCAGATATAAGAATTCCCTGAAAGCAATACAAGTAGGAAAAGCTTAGACATGTAATGTCACTCTCTTCAGCCATGCCAAACTTAGACATGCAATGTCATGCTCCTCAGCCATGCCAAGTTTAGACTTCTGTTTGGTATGCTCTTCAGTCATGCCAAGATTAGACATAATATGTGGCATGTTCCTCAGCCATGCCAAGCTTAGAATATGATAGCATGTTCATCAGCCATGCCAAGTTTAGACTAATGTGTGGCATGTTCCTCAGCCATGCCAAATTTGGACATGCAATGGCATGCACCTAAGCCATGATTAGTTTAGACATGCAATGGTATGCACTTAAGCCTTACCAATATCAGACATGCAATGGCATGCTCCCCAGCTATGCCAAGCTTGTACATGGTTTGTGTCATTCTTCTCAACCATGCCAAGCTTAGACATACTGTGTGGCATGATTGTCAACCATACCAAACTTAGACATTCTGTGTGGTATGATTGTAAACCATACAAAGCTTAGACATACTGAGTGGCATGCTTTTCAATGATGCCAAGCTTAGACATACTATGAGGCATGCTTTACAACCATGTGAAGCTTAGATATACTGTGTGGTATGATTGTCAACCATACAAAGCTTAGACATACTGAGTGGCATGCTTTTCAACCATGCCAAGCTTAGACATACTGTGAGGCATGCTTTGCAACCATGTGAAGCTTAGATATACTGTGTGGTATGATTGCCAACCATGCCAAGCTTAGACATACTGTGATACAAATCTCCAGCTAAATATGCAAACCTTTAAGAAATGTTTGACAGACATAACTGTGCTTGCAAAAACCAATAAAAATACATAACAGACATAACTATGCCTGCAAACATATAAAAAATGCATGATAGATATAACTGCATGCAAACTTATAAAACTTATAAAAAATGCATGACATAACCTATAAGAAATCCCAGACATAACCTAAAAGAAATGCATGATATAACCTATAAGAAAGGCATGATACACATAATCAATAAGAAATACAAGACAGACATAAATGTGCAACTATTTTCCATTCATTCTAAACCAAGCCAAAGTAGCAGACACTCTTAATGCATTCAAGGGCATACAAACTTTTGGTGTTATATTATCCACTTGTGTCTGTAGGTTAAAGGTCAAGGTTGTTCCAACAGCTGATCCTTGCCGACGTCCAACTAGAACCAAGATGGCTTCAGCAGGTCGCAGGAATCTGCTTTTGAACTCCACAGAAAGTGGCAGCATTGATTTCGGTGGAATAGTCACATGTTCACCTTTGGGTATGTGGAAATCCCGAGCATCCCGCCCAGCCAGAAATACATGGTAGACAAGTGGTTTACTACTTGGATTGCTCAGCTTCACCTGACAAATGTAATTATTATTAATTAATTTACACCTGACAAATGTAATTATTATTCATGTTACTGTACACTCATGTTTTTCATGAAATATTTTTTAACATATGACAAATCATCACTGTATGGCATTATTAAGATGTCATCCTCATGAGGAGATGTTTCTATGGGATACATGATAAAGATGTCTTTTATTATGTCAAAACAAGTTACTAGTTACAATGCACTGATATAACTATGTAGACAGACATGATAACAAATTTACATACACAGGTTGTTATATTGTGGCAACATGACCTTAAGAAAACACAGCTATATGAAATAGTCATTCTGTCTACATAATTATCTCAACACATTATTTCATCCTGTCCACATAATCAAAACAACACATTATGTCATCCTGTCTACATAATTATCTCAACATATCATAATTGGTAACTCATCTTACTGATGTAAAAGATGTCATTTTCATCGTGGATGTTATGGAAATATCTCATCACAATGATGGAAACTTAATACTTCCATCTGAAAGTATATTCTTTTTAGAAGACATATCAGAACACTATTATTTATGTGTTTTGCATGAAATGCTATGTGAAAAACACTGGACTATAATACCAAAGAAGGCAACATTGTTATGTGACATTATCCTTGTTATATATAATTCTACACAATGCTATAGCTAATTTGTCAAAACTGTTACAATTAATTCACTTTTTATAAATAGACAAATGTACAATATATACAAAAGGAAAATAAAAAAGTGAATGATATCAGAGGTTATTATTGATATTTTAACTTTATCAGAGTTTATTACTAATATTTAAATATTTATTCTTAGCATTTTTATGATATATTTTTTTTGATATAGCAAATTGATGTACTCTGCAGATATAATGAGACAGAAATAGATTTTAGTTATTAAAATAATTCAAAATGTGTAGCCATTCATTGGTTCATCAAGAAAGAAACCATCAAGCAGCATGTCAAATTATCTTGTCATTTTCGTACAATATGTAAAGAATTTATTATAAGAGAATGCTGAGGACAAGACATAAAATTAATTTTAAAAATATGGAAAGAGAGCAAACAGAGAGTGAAAGAGATTCATCAATGGAAACATGAAAATGTGTAATGGAAACAAGTAAAGATTTCATACACAAAATGTGTGTCTTGGCATAACTTTAATATATTTTGTTTTATCCTTCAAGGAGGAAAATCTAAACAAAAGCAGATAAGATTCAGCAAAGAAAAACATAAAGCAACAGTCTATAGAGGAGAAATATTAATCACTCTCCTTAGAAACAGTTGATTGATCAAATTATTGATGCCTAAATAGATGAGATGGCAAGAATCACACATTGTGTTGATACCATTATGTACATAAATTTTTTTCATTCTGTGTGTAATTAGTTCATCTTTCTTTTCAAAGTTACAATGAAAAACTGTATTACTCAGAAAACAAGGAACCTGACTGTTCCATTTATTGTTCAAGGAAATTTGATCAATTTTTGTCCGATTTCTGTTTAATGGCATTCACATCTTAAAACAGTACCATACCTCTTTAAGCTGAATCCTATTCTGTCAACAAAACAAATAATTATAGACATGTCTAAAAAATCCTATTCCATCAGCAAATAAATCATTTCAGACATGTCTAAGAAATCCTATTCTGTCAGCAAAACAAACCAATATAGACATGTCTAAGAAATCCTATTTGGTCAGAAAAATAGATCATTATAGACATGTTTAAAAAATCCTATTCCATCAGCAAATAAATCATTTCAGACATGTCTAAGAAATCCTATTCTGTCAGCAAAACAAACCAATATAGACATGTCTAAGAAATCCTATTTGGTCAGAAAAATAGATCATTATAGACATGTTTAAAAAATCCTATTCCATCAGCAAAATAAATCATTATATACAAGTCTAAGAAATATTATTCTGTCAGCAAAACAAACCATTATAGACATGTATAAGAAATCCTATTCTGTCAGGAAAATATATCATTATAGACATGTCTAAGAAATCCCATTCTCTCAGCAAAACAAACCATTATAGACATTTCTAAGAAATCCTATTCTGTCAGGAAAATAAATCATTATAGACATGTCTAAGAAATCTATTCCATCAACAAACAAAACATTATATACATGTCTAAGAAATATTCTGTCAGCAAATAAATCATTATAGACATGTCTAAGAAATCTGATTCTATCAGCAAAACAAACCATTATAGACATGGCTAAGAAATCATTTTCTGTCAGCAAAACAAATCATTATAGACATGTTTAAGAAATATTCTGTCAGCAAACAAAACATTATAGACATGTCTAAGAAATCCTATTCTGTCAGCAAATAAACCATTATAGACCTGTCTAAGAAATATCATCTGTCAGGAAAATAAATATTTATAGACATGTTCAAGAAATCCTATTCTGTCAGCAAAAAAATAATTATAGACATGTCTAAGAAATCCTGTTTGTCAGCAAAACAAACCATTACAGATATGTAAAAAAAAATCAAAATGTGCAGTTTGTTCTGGTAGAAAATCAAGAGAATAAAATATACATTGAAAAGATTGACTCTTCCATAACTCGAAGTGTTCACAAAAACATATTTTGACTATAAATTCAAATGATAACTGCTTGAAATACTTGAATTCTTTATATAAAATAATAGAAATGTGTCAATATGACACAGATTCCACAACTAACATTATGCAATTTATGGGCAAAATTCAGAAGCAGAGAACATTTTAGTGAGGAAATGATGAAAACTGACCTTCACCTAGATTTTCTCAAGCTAAATCTTTATAAAAAAATTGTCTTCAGTCTATGCAGTCCTTATAAAAAAAGTTACCGAGTGGAATGAAAGTCCATGACAGCTGGGATGTGATGGGATGAACAGTCAGATGCAACTACAACTGAATTATTGCATGAAACTCATGTTCTGAAACAAGCTGGCTGCTGGTTGGTTGAACTTTCAGATGTTACACTTAAGTTTCACTTTCAAATTTTATAGAGTGATACACTTTTGAGTTGAGTACGTAATTAAGTTGATAAATGTTATGAAACAACCACTGGAGAGGCAAACCACAAACTTCTGACACACAACAGCAGACTGAGGATGTTTTGAGTGCAGATACAAATAATTCCTTTAATCATACATACATAGTGGAAAAAAAAAAAACAAACTAACTTTTCTATCTGGAAAAATGAAAAAAAAATCCCAAAGACAAAAGATGGGATTGGGTAAATACTGTATCATTTTCTTTCTCACTATGAACACCAACACTTGATTTGCAAGTTACATGTCTGTTTTGATATGCAGACCTGATAAAATACCTGGACAAGTCCAAATGGGTGATTTGAACACTCTGTCATAAAAGCAACAGCAACATAAAAAAGAAAATGCAGCCATACCTGTCGTGGGATGGTCTGATGTAGTGATCCAGTGAACTCCACCGTAGCTTTCGGTACGTACTGTGGCAACCTCTGATACAGACTGATACACAACATTAAGAGGGCAATTGGGTTTGGATCTGTGATGTCAATTGCCTGATAAATGAAATCAATTAAACTTGTTTTACTGCTATGGAGATTTTAAAAAACTAAGCCTTTTTTAAAAAATCTGATTGGTTAGGTATATCAACTTTTGTTACTACTAAATTTTAGTGCCAATCTGATATCTCTGTGACCCTAAAAATGTAAATAAGCATTAGTTTATTCAGTTTGCAGTCATCATCATCATCATCATCATAATTCATCATCATCATCACCACCACCCACATTATCATCATTTTTTAAATATGTATTTGAAAACCTGTCTTTACTGACCACCTCTTCTGCTAGCAAACAATAGTTTCTGATTGCAGGTGGTCTCAAGCAAATAATGGTTTCTGATGTCAGGTGGTCTCTCAAAGCAAATAATGGTTTCTGATGTCAGGTGGTCTCTCAAAGCAAATAATGGTTTCTGATGGCAGGTAGTCTCTCAAAGACTTCATTTATGTTTGTAAAACACATACACCACCAAATCAAGCCCAACAAGTTTTAAAAATTGCTATAACAGCATAAAAATCGAATCACATAATATACATATACATGTTTAAAAAAAATTCAATTGTCAAAAGTAAATGTTTCTGCTCCACAGTGTTATAAAGGCAAGTAGTTAATGTCATATGAAACGGGAGAACCAAAAGAGAGGGAGTGCAGTTTCATTGCATGATGTAGTTTGGGAGAAGCGGACTGCATAAGTGCATAATATTAACTTCTAAAAATAAACATCTTACAAGGGGCCAAAAGAATGTTTGCCATGCTGTGGTGAGTGGTTCCTATTGACCGTTTTGGTGATACATTCTACATAATTCCTGGCATGGTCACTTCTGTCCTTTATGGCTAGATGAAAAATCATGAGATGCGAGGTCAAGTAGAGAGGTGGTGGACACAATGTTCTTAATTTTGCATGGAATTAAACACAATTTTTAAGATTAAAGTTTGCAAGGCTTATCAACAGGACAGAGCATGCTACTCAGCATAAGGGGGCCCCAAGTGGCCGAGTGGTCTAAAGCGCTCTCCGTTACGGATCACTGCCATCTCACCTCTGTCTGCGTGGGTTCGAGTCTCGAATTCGGCGAACGTAGATATGTGAGAAAGCTTGCCAGTAGCTTCTCATGGGTCGGTGGTTCTTTCCGGGTATTTCCCGGTTTCTTCCTCCACCATTAATACTGGCCGCCATGTATAGCCTATCGTGTGCTGAAAAATGGCGTTAAGCCCTACAACAACAACAACAACAACAACAACTCAGCATAAGTAGAAGTTGTAACTATGGCACTCATGGGACTGGGCACTAATCCCTATATGAAGAACATATCACTCTGTCTGACTGCCACATACTTGCAAAACTATATCTATTTTACATCAAAAATATCCAACATATGAAAATGATTTTGTGCCAGGTTCTCACAAAAACATAAATTATGTAAAATACACTCTTGATTCAGCATTACTAACAAGCTTCATGGTATAGATGAAAGTGTTGATAGAGGAAACCAAATCAAAATGTCCATGTGCAAGCAGTGGGGGCATCAAAAATTATCCGTGCATAAACAAAAGTGTGGTCAACAACTGTAGGTGGACTCCCTGAAACAATGCCTTTCAAGTCAGGTCTTACTTCAATATTCCAAATAAAAAAGAAATAGAATACTATCAAGTCCAGTTTCCTGTCATTAATTAGTATAGAAATATGATTTACAAAAATAAGCATGATATAAGATACTATCAAGTCCAGTTTCCTGTCGTTAATTAGTATAGAAATATGATTTACAAAAATAAGCATGATATAAAATACTATCAAGTCCAGTTTCCTGTCATTAATTATTATAGAAATATGATTTACAAAAATAAGCATGATATAAAATACTATCAGGACCAGTTTCCTGTCATTAATTATTATAGAAATATGATTTACAAAAATAAGCATGATATAAAATACTAACAAGTCCAGTTTCCTGTCATTAATTAGTAGAGAAATGTGATTTACAAAAAAGTCTGCATTGTATAATGTTCCGTGTATGGCAATTACCTGAATATCATAATCAATTCCAGCATATCGCATGGCACTTACGATCTTCAGGGCATTGTGAAGGCACTGTTCTGCAGTGGCGGGATGTGTGTACATGTCCTCTAGATGGCTATTTATCTATACAAGACATAGATAATACCGTTTCAAACAAAAAATAACATCTTCATATGTTTGTATTACAAAAAACAGCCCTATGTAATAGTTTAGAATTACACTGGAGTCTTGTCATTCTTTCATACATATGAAGCTCAACTTTTGGTATATTAAAATGCAATGAATTTTGTTAATTCTCACAAATCTTATAAATTCAGCCATTTTTCTGGCATAAAAAAAACAAACTTGGATGTTAACATAAAACAAACAAGAAAAAATTATGTTTAAGTTACCTTAGTAATCACATTTGTATTGGTAACATAGTGAGGCAAGATAATTGTCATAAATCAGAAAATCAGAAACCAAATCAGAAATATTCATACTGTCATCTGAGCAACTGAATTTTGATTTCCAAAAAATTAAATCCTCAATGAATAACAGTATCGAGTAATGGGTGTAGCATGATCATGATCACATGAAATGTTATCTGTATCAAATTGTCCATTTGTTTAAAAAACCAAACAATGTTACCCTCACAAAATATTTCTGATTTTACAGCAGTAAATAATTCATACCACAAAAGGCATATGGGCTCCAAGCACTGCTCCAATCACCAGTCCATCCAGGAGATCAAAGTCATAATTTACAATCCAACGAGCTGGAGGTATGCCACCTGCGTAAAACATGAAATTAGATAAATTTCACAACAGGATTGTAAATCACAGGTCTCAAACAAGAAACGTGTAATCAGCAAAGCTGACAGAAATTAAATTTATCTAAATTTCCTTTTTTTTCATATGTATCAATAAAATGTATGTGAAGGATTCACTGTATGTCCATATAATCTGTGGCATCTGGTTATATCCATGAAAAAACCCATCCTGTGAAAAAATTATTTTTCATGCAAGACATTAAAATTTATGATGACACATTTTTGACTGTGTAGTAAACCTTTCCTACCCAAAACCCAAAACATTTGGTTTCACAACATGCTTTGTAAATGAGTTGCTTTAGTTATTTCAACTTAATTAAAGCTTGTGTGCAATTCATTTTTACTTTTTTTAAAACTTCACCTTTAGTTAAAAAAATATAGCCATTACTTTGCTGAGAAGTCATAAACTGTTCAACCTCTCTTATAACCTCCTTAAAAACAAGAAATCAAATGTTCAGTCTCTTGCTCAACTCCACCAAAAGCAAAAGTATTGTCAAAGGTATATTATATGCCCACAAAAAAGTAATAGTATAGTGACACTTCTTTTATAACCAGTCCTTTTCACTGGAAGAAGAAGTACAAAAAGATACAGTACCCTATTTAACTTGTGTACTATGCTACTGTTGCTGTGACCTTGATGTTTTACTCCTTGACCTCAGAACCAAGAGGTTTCTTCCTTGCCTTATATGCAAGCACACCAAAAATAGGTTGCCACCAATTTAAACTACTAATTAAATGTGGATTTGTTATATGGCATAATAGCGATTCTTCTGAGGTCAATGTGACCTTAAACTTTCAAGTTTTGAATCCACAGTCAAATATATGTTTTCCTTGTCTCAAATGCAAGCCATTCACAAAATGAATTAAGGAAAAACACAGAACCCAAGTTATTTTTCAGAAACCATTTTTCTTCTTTCATCCTTAGTGACCTTGACCTTTGACCTTTTAACCCCCAAATCATGACTTTTATGGCATGGCTTAAGATTTTTTGTGGAAACTAGTTTTCCTGGTTTAAGTCACTCTGACCTTGACATTTAGCCTTAAACCCCAAAAGGTTTGTTCCTTGTTTTAAATGCATTTCTTCTACAAAGTTTAGTCAAGGCCTGTGGTACATAAAAAGTTTTGTGGAAATCACATTTTTTTCTTTATGACCCTGAAAACCTGGACCTTTTGATCCAAAAATCAACAATAACTGTATTTCTTATCTCAAATGCATGCTACTTACAAGGGTTGATGAAGGTATCTGGTATACAAGTCAGGTGATTTTGTGAAAACAAGTTTCCTTTGTTCCATCTCTGTGGCCTTGACCTTTGACCACTTCAGATTGAAATAAATAGGTTTCTTTCTTACCCAAAAGCTACTCAAAAAGTCTGACATAAGTAGATTGTGGAGAACTCTAAAGTTACAGGGTAGAAATGAAACAGGGAACAGATGGATGGGCAAATGGACAACATCATGAAATGAAACACTCATGGATTGTGTATAAAAGTACCATACCAAATCTTGGCACAGTGCTACATGTGTATTGCCCAAATAAAACAAATTCCACAATAAAGGTGCTTTTCATGTCGTTCATACTAACCTTTCTTGCAGTTAGCCCAGATTTTCTGTCTGTAGTGTTCATAATGGTGGTTCAACCAGGCCAATGTGATTCGCTCCCCTACCCCATAGATGTTACTGCTCAGTGGGTCAGGGTTTACTTCAGGCAGACTAATGTTCTTGTCTGGGGAGGGGGTATTTTTCAATGTTTTAGGAGTTACCTTTGCCAGGACTAAAGTCTGAAACAAAATCATTCTGAATAAGCATCACACTGACCAAGATTTGTATAAGTAAAATAATCAAATCAATTATCAAAATAAATAAATAAATAATGGTATGAGAAAACTGCATTGGTCTCATCCAGAAATTTCAAAGAATTCTTTTTTCTCTTTTTGCAATCCTATTTTAATTCATTAATTTGAATCAGGATTTTTAAAAGTCATTTATCAACAGATCTCTTTATCTGACATTTTGGTGAAGCCGACACTTGTACTAGGAAAAGTCTGAGCTGGATTAATATAAAAATATAAGACCACAGATACTGTAGATTTTAACTCAGGTAACAAGGATGTATCTCAAGCAAAAGCAGCATGCTATTCTTTGTGTCAATTTTTCTATAGCATGGTATTGACAGGAACATTAATTTTCTTCTTGATTATAAAATTGAGCTACTGAGATCCATTGTACCTTCAGTGTATCTTTGGTTTCAAAGTTATAATCATAAAACTGTTTTTCCAAGAAAAAGAGGTGTCTGAAAATAACTTTTATACAGAATCAATATTTCTAATATATTTTTTATAAATAGATGATCTAAAATATGGTAACCTTTATGGATGAGCCATAACATGGGGGCCTTGACAACAAAAAATAGATGATCCATAATACAGTGACCTTGATATCCATAATTTGGATGATCCATAATATTGTGGATTTGACACCAAATAATGGATAATCCACAATATGGTGGCCTTTATGGCTGATCCATAATATGGGAGCCTTGATAGCAAACAATGTAAGATCCATAATGTGGGGGCCTTGACAGCAAAAAATAGATGATCCATAATATGGTGACCTTTATGGATAATCAATAATATGGGGCCTTGGACACCAAAAATGAGTACATCACTGATAGTAATGAAAGTTTATGACACTGATTTAAAACCTTGAGAAGCTGCAAAAGAATATCAGTCCATGCTCTTTTTGACACGGCTTCAAACACATCGTCCTCAAGTTCATCCTCCCCATCAAGTTTCTCTGCCTCCTCATCCATCCCTTCCTTTAGCAACTCAGCTTTTGCCTGCTTCTGCAGCTGCTTCCACACCTGGTAGTCTCTTGGTTCCATCAGATACTCTGGTTTAATAGCAGCCACACTCCCTCCCTGACACCTGCAACAAATTAAAACTATGAAATTTATACAACCATTGGAATGATGTGTGGGTTTTTTTTTACAGGCTTTGTTCAAGTAAAATACTATTAACTGAATTTAATCAATTTCATGTTAGTACTAAGTCCATGTTACCATAACACAGAATTTCTGACTGACGTCTTGTTCAATAAACTGATTACCTTTAATACATCTGGACATCTTGGTCACATTCTGACAGTGTGTGACTTAATGACATGATATTACACATGTAAGAGTCCCTCATTACACAAAGTCATTTGTAATTTAAAAAATGTCCCTCATTACAGAAAGTCATTTGTAACATTAAAAAGAGTTCCTCAAAAAAGGACTGATGCTATACTGTCAAAAAATTATCTCCCAGAATTCAAGATAAGACTGTTTCATCTTTTTAACTGCTGAGTGTTGAAATTAGCCACTGTGGCAGCCATATTGGATAAAAGATCAGTACCATTTTCATTTAAGACAAACTAGACACCAACAGAAGACTTCTGGTGAAAACCCCAATTTAATAAAACCATCCATTCAGGAGAATTAGTGACAAGATTTTCAATATGTTCATTAAAGCAGCCATATTTTGAGGTCAGATTAGCACCATTTTCATTTAGGACCAACCTGATATCTTAATTAGTCTTTAAGTGAAAACCACATGTTCCATTTAGGAGAAGTAACAATAACAAGATTTTTAAGCTGGCAGCCATGGTGGCCATATTGGATGTCAGATTGGCACCATTTTTATTTAGTACTAACATTAAAAGAAATCTTCTGGTGAAAATCCATGATGACTTCTATGGTGTCACATTGGCTGTCAGAGTGGAACAATTTCACAGAGGCCCAGCCTTCTGATGAAAATGTTGATATGACTTCTCATTCAGAAGGAGAACAAATAACAAGATTTTTAAGATGGCTGATGTGGTGGCCACATTAGACCTCTGATCAGTACCATTTTCAACTAATACCAACTAGACAGCGAATGAAGTATTCTGGTGGTAATCGTATTTTGATATGACCCTCCATTCAGGATTTTCACGATCCGTAGTCAGAATGAAGCCATTTTTGTTTAGGACCAGCTAGATATCATAAGAAAAAATCTTCTGGTGAAAAACATAAGTCAATATGACTTCCCATTAAGAAGGAATAGTGATAAAAAGGTTTTCAAGATGGCTGACATGGTGGTCATATTTGACAATAGATTGGCATCATTTCCTTTAGGACCAACTAGACATTATAACATGACTTTAGTGAAAATCCCATTTGATATGACCATTCATTCAGGATGAGTTCTATGGCAAAATGTTAATTATGGCTGCTGTGGCAGCCATATTAGATGTCTGAATAGCATGTTTTTCATTTACAACCAACCAGACCTTGGGATGAATGTGTTTGTAAAGTTTCATGAACAATGGACCATCTCATAAGCTCTTTTTGTCTACGATCAATAATATGAGATGGGTTTATAAAATGTGATGTTAATATCACCATCAAATAAAGGTTAATTTAACCTTACAACTGAATCAGAGTATGATGTTAATGAAACCAGTCAAATTTGGATCAAATGTTTACTGATTCACTTATCATCCTGAAAAAAGGGACTAATCACTATCCACATCATTACCGAAAATCAAGAAGAGCAAAATAAACAATCACAGATTTACTGGAAGAAATGTAGCAACTAACTAAATTAATCTGAAAGTAGTTAAACTGTCAGTAGCATATATTATCTGAATAATTTGATCACAAAGATAAGAGAGTGTGTGTTTAGAATCCACTTTATATCAGCTTGATAAAGTGTGTATACAGACAAACATATATACATACACAAACATACAAACTGTGTGAAACACCAATGTACTTAAAATACCAACCTTATGAAAGTTAGCAGAGTGGAATGCTGCCAGTATATCTGCTTGGCCCTCTCAATTAGGTCAGAAGGCAAAAGTGAACCAATAGGAATACCTGGCACTTGTCTCCCAGTTAGATGGCCCACCATGTCATATATTGTTTTGAATTCTTTCTTGATGTTGTTAGTGTCCCAACTTCCTGCCTTGGCTGCCTTAGGAGAATCATCATCTACTGGTTTCTTACTAATTCCACTAGAATGTGGAAAGAATTAAATGAGTGTCAAATTAAAGAACGATGTCTTTAACTTTCATTATATATAAGACATGAAGATTACACTTTATAAGTCTACATCGGTAACAATGTTGCCTTTGCTATAAGTCAAGATAAGAATGTTGCCTATGCTATAAATCTACACAGATAAGAATGTTGCCTTTCTTATAAGTCATATTGGTAAGAATGTTGCCTTTGTTATAAGTCAACCTAGGAAAGAGTGTATAATCAATTTTCAATCCTCAGGACTCCAGAAAGTTCAGTTCTTAAATATACTTTGCAAAATTTTATTTTTCAGTAATATAAAAATATAATAAGTTTAAAATTTTACCTATTGTATAATTTTGTTAATTAAAAATTAACAGAATATAATCTTTTGTTACAATTAATAGAATGTAGTCTATTATTACAATTAACAGAACATAGTCATTATTACAAATTAATCTAATATAATCTTTTGTTACAATTAATAGAATATAGCCTTTTGAGACAATTTATAGAATATAGTATTTTGTTATAGTTAATATAGTCTTTTGTTACAATTAATATAGTTTTTGTTACTATATTGATGTGTCTGTTGCAGAAACCTAGATGTGTTTTCTTTCTACACATTTCAAATTATCCCTTGTAGTATTGCAGGAATTTTAGTTGACATTTTTTTTAAAAACTGTTAATTTTCATTACCAAAGATCCCCATCCCTGCCCAAAAGGATGCAGCTATTACAATTCAATTCTAAGATGCTTGTGAATGTAACAATTTCCAACTGGTGGAACATCAAAACTTGCAATAGTGAGGTTCACAAATAATCTGTCAGAAATTTGATGTCATTGCAGACCTACACCTTAAATGAAATCTGTATCATTATCAGCATTTTAATTTTCAGTATGGTATAAGAAAATATCGTTTATTGCTAATTGCTAATGTTGACTTAGAAAATATGCCTTTGAAAAGTTTAGAAGTGTGGATTGATGCAGCATAAATGACATAATATTCAAATAACAAGTTTATGAAGAACACTTCTGCTTTAATTGCCTCCAGTTCAGTTTCTGAAATTGCAGTTTCAAACTGTATGGAGTTAAACTATTTCTTGCTATATCTCTCAGCTTGATGCAATCATGTTACTTTTTCATTTTTCATGGGCAGTGGCAATTCTCTATTGCAATGGTCAATACTAAAATCAACATGACATAATGTCCAATGAAAGTAACTGACACCTTTCTTGGTTTTTATCAATCATGGGCAAGGATCTAAATGTTTTTTACAAACTTTGTGCCTGATTGCTGCTGATGACTTTTCATGAGGTGGACTGCCCCCTTTGCCTGATTGCTGCTGACTTTTCATGAGGTGGACAACACCCTTTGCCTGAATGAAGCTGACTATCCCCTTTGTCCTTGTTTTTAATTGTTGGACATTTCCAGCCATAATGTAAAAGCTTCATCATGTGGTCATTTTGCATGAAAAACATTCATAGATTAAAACATTAAATTAAATCTGGCTGCACATAAAAAAAGCCTCCACTGATGTGATAACCCCAACCTGGACAAGCCTCTATCCATATCTGACTGCAATGATTGTCCTTTCCTATTTTGTCTTACAGTTCTGTAAGTCCATAACTGAAAGGTAATTTTAGTAAGTCTTATGGTACAACCCAAAGGTGTTGCTAGGTCTGCATTTATTGCAAGGCTTTCCATGTGAAATACAACCAGAACATTTTGTGCCATTATGACAACAAAACCCTCCCTGTAATGTAGGGCCAGGGAGAATTAAATTGTCTGCCATTTGTTTACAGGAAGGCTCTTCTGCTGATGTAGATAGAACCAGGGACAATTTCTGCTAATTGGACAGCAAGACCCCCCCCCAATGATGAGGAGCCAGGGAGGATGACAGTTTCTGCTAATTGGACAGTAAGACCCCCTCCCCCTGGTGAAGAGGAGCCAGGGAGGATGATAATTTCTGACATTTTTAGACAAAATTTTCATAAATTTATGTTAGAATAAGCAAAACAATCTGGTGTTTGAGAATTTGGGGATATTAATGGCAGTTTTATTGTAAATTTGGGGATATTAATGGTCATTTTATTGTCAATTTGGGGATATTAATATTGGTTTAATTGTCAGTTTGGAGATATTAATGGTGGTTTTATTGTCAATTTGGGGCTATTAAAGGTGGTTTTGTTGTCAATTTGAGGATATTAATGGTGGTTTATTTGTCAATTTGGGAATATTAATGGTGGTTTAATTGTCATTTGGGGATATTAATGGTGGTTTTATTGTCAATTTGGGGATATTAAGGGTGGTTTTATTTTTTATTTGGGGATATTAATGATGGTTTTATTATCACAAACATACATTTTACTGGCTCTGTTTAAAATTCAATTTGCAATAGATAAACTACCATTAAAATTCTCTGATTTGCAAAATACAAAGCGTTTATTCCTTAATTCCAAAAAGCCTTGGTATCAGATTAACTCTGTGCTTTATATTGTACTGATGTAATAAGAATTAGTGTTGTACAAGGCCAGATATCTTATTAGACCCACCATCTCAGACTGTTTGGGATGATGACAGGGTAAGGGCCACCGGGCCATCCCTGGGCTGAGAACCATCGCTGTACCGCTAGCAGAACCTCCATGTAGAAGATCCCTTCTTCAGAGTCCTCATCTGGAAATACTGCAGATCCAAGAGAGCGAGAGGCAAGGTCAGGGTTATTTCGATTGATGCGGTCAGAACCTGAAGGCGGTTTGTTCATGGCTCCATCTCTGTTTCTTGGTGTACTGCGCTCTGTGGAGTCTGAAAATTTGGGTGTTGCTATAATGACTGTTTTGACTGTTGTTTAACATCATTCCATTTTCATCATCATTATCATTACCACCATATTATCATACAAAAATCTGCACTGAAAGTTTCCAATTATGAATACCCCAACATTATGATTTTTGCCAAAAATGGAAAATCTACCATTTTTCAACGATTTTAGTATTAAAACATAGTTTATGCTTTCAAGGCAGAAAACTATGTCTGCTAAAATGATAACTGTTCAATTTATGAAACAGAAAGTTGGAACAATGAAAAACACAGCCCCAGACATTTAGAAGAATTCAGAGAACAGATCTAAATGGGGTTGAATGGTTGGACTTTTAGCATTTTATTGACTGTATCATTCTAAGGAAATGGGAGTTAAGTGCCTTTCCCGAGAACACACTGAAGCAACCATCCTGGGCTGGCCATCTTTGGTACTAAACCCACAACCTTTGGACTAGGAGTCCTATGCTCTACTAACTGAGCAATCATGGCTTCCTGTGGAATAATAATAATAATAATAATAATAATAACAATGACTTTATTTAAAGAGGGTAACACAGCTGAAAAACAAATCTACCTTGAGTCCCTCATATAAAGGAACTTATTTATATACAAATGCACACATATACACACATATGCATGCATGTACACAGCATCATGTAGATTTATAGAAAACAATATATTCCCTTTCTTTCCTTTCACCATATGGATACTCCCCCATACATATTGAACCCACATAGTCAATATACATGCAATATGCAATTAGTGAAAAATAGATGGGTAGTGTATTTAATGATGCCCACAGGCATTTATGAATACAAACAAATACAGTTGTTTTCATTCTCATTTTAACTACATATCTGAAGACACTGGATATATTGAGTTTAGAAGAAGGAAATTAGTAGACATTTCTATCTCAACTAGAAAACTATTCCACAGCAAAGTTCCAGAGCATTTGAAACATTTTTTTAATAATTCTAGACTGTTTTAATAAAAGTGTGCATTGGTAACAGGTAAATGGAGTAGAACGTTTTTCTAAAAATGTACATTGGTGACAGTTTAATCTCATGTACATTAGTGATAGGTAAATGGAATAGACTTTTAAAAAATGTGTACAGTGGTGACAGGTAAATGTAGTAAAATCATGTACATTGGTGACAGGTAAATTTCTTGTTATTCTTGTAATGAATGTATTTGTAATTGATGGCTCGGAGTAGACTGTTTTAAAAGAGTGTACACTGGTAACAGGTAAATGGAGTAGACTGTTTTAAAAAAAAAAAAATACATTTGGTGACACACAAATCTCATGAATACTGGTGACAGGTAAATGGAGTAGACTGTGTTTTAAAAACTATACATTGGTGACATGTAAATCTCTTGTTATTCTTGTAATAGATGTACAGTAAGAGGAAACTGAACAACCTAATGCTTGTTTCTTTTGCTTTCTGACATATACTGAAGGAGCTCTAGGGTTCAAAGGTTTGTAAAGATCAGAATGCTAAGAATAAATATTACTAGTTTTGGAACCTCATTTTAAAAATGACATTTAAATGTTGAATAAGGTTATGCAAATATAATCAACCTTGCAATTTTGTCAGGTAGACCACAAGGATCTCTGAAAGTGGAAGGAGTAAAGTTTAATTTCTATGTGGTGAAAATAAAATGTTACCTGTGACACTGGTAGTAGACTCGCAGCTGGAAGGTGGAAGGGTTAAAGTTTAATTTAAATGTGGGGAAATGAATTGTTACCTGTGATACTGGTTGTAGACTCATAGCTGGAGGATGATATTTGGAAGTTGGAGCTGGTGGCACTCGTACTTGGCCGACTTGCTAGCTGTGGAGTCTGACATGGCACAAACACAGCCTCTCCTGCATTCAAACTCTCCTTGGATGTAGTCTTGTGCCCTTTTGGAGATGACCCCTTTGATTTGAAATTGAAAAGCAACATTCTGATCTAAATTGGTTTAATTTTATAAATATTTAACACTAAGTACAGCAAATGCTTCAGTTTAATTTGAATCAAACTCTGTAATTATGCTGAAAATAAAATACTTTCCAAAGTTAAAGTAAACCAGAAATGTGTTCATGTAACATGGATGTCCAACAAAAGTACCTGAAATAACCAAATTGCAAAAGTTTGCCATGGTGTAATGGATGGACACATAGACAAGGTTAACACTATACTGTTGTGGTGGGGCATATAAGGAAACACAGTATCAACTTGTAAAAAATCAAATGTCAAGAAGTGGTATATGGTATCATTAACCCCAATAATGTCTAAAGTAAGCTACACAATAATTTTTTCTTTAATTGCAATATTGACTTATGAAAAAAGATTTATAAAATTGTATTAAGGTCAACAACAGTAAACTCAAAGCCCTGCCCCTCTGCAATTAGCAAAGTCAAAGCCCTGCCCCTTTGCAATTAGCAAAGCCAAAGTCCTGCCCCTTTGCAATTAGAGAAGTCAAAGCCCCCCCTTTGCAAATAGTGAAGTCAAAACCCCCCTCCCCCCTTGCAAAAAGTGAAAAAATATAGCCTGAATAACAGTATATGTTACCTAATATCTGAATTTTCACTCTTTGTAAATATACTCTTGACTGTCACTCTTTGCAAATATACCCTTGACTTTCACTCTTTGTAAATATACCCTTGACTTTCATTCTTTGTAAATATAACCTTGATTTTCACTCTTTGTAAATATACCCTTGACTGTCACCCTTTTTGTTAATGTACCCTTGATTTTCACTCTTAGTAAATGTACCCTTGAGCTTAATCATAATTTTCCTGATTTTATAACAACACTGTTGAATTCATTGGAGATTGATTTAAATTTTCACTTGTTTTATTAATAGAAAAAGTTGGTCAATTGTTGGTAGGGTTGGGGTGGGGTGACCATCACCTGTTCACAGACAATCTGGTGGTCAGTTCTGTGGATAGCCAGGAAGGGGTAGCAGGTCAACAGGCAGTTGTCGGCAGTGGCTGTCACCATCAGATTGAAACTGAAAAAAACCCCGACAAAAAACATTATATGGCAGTTAAACAATGACTGTTCTGTTATCTATGGCATGCAATCATTTGGTCAATTGACTTTCCCTAGTATTAACAATTATCATCAAATACTGGATGATGAGTTTATAACAATGATTTTTGTTTCTTTTTAGCTGTATGATAAAATCTGGTTATGATTATACCAGCAAGTGTAAATGCTCTCTGCTGTTAATTTGATGTTTATCATTCTTGTTGTAGATTTCATCATAACTGCAAGCCATGAAATTTAAAAACCCAATGAAAAAAATACAATTTTGAAGAAAGTAAGACTGTCTTCCATACCCACAGGTTTAAATAGTTAAACTTTCTTAAATGGACACCATCAGGAGCAAACAATTTGACTGATTAAAAACAAGTGTGGTCAGTATGCAGAAGTTCAGCCATATTGGGACCAAAATATTCTGCTTGTCAACAAAGGTGGCCAGGTTACAAAGGGGATGATTTAGGAAAGTTCACTGTTCTGTGAAATCATGATATCAAAAAAAGTCAGAAAAATTAATACCCCTAAAAATAAATGAATTCACAGTAAAAGCCCTTTCTTCAGATGAATCTGACTGATAATATAAAGTAACTTTTATGGGGATCATTTTATTAGGATGTGCAAAACTGAGTTTTACATTGGTACTTTTATTTGTGGATATGACACTAAAAAAAAATAGATTTATGGTAAAGACAGTTTACATCAGGTATTTAAATTTGTACTGTGTAGCAATTAACCACAAATTCCAAGAAATAAACTGGTAATCAATCTGAATTCATGGCAAAGAAAGATATCAGTATCAAATGATTAGCACAGATTTCTAAAATGATATAACCTTCAAACTGAGCACCATGAGTAAATTAGTGAACATTGCTTATTTATTTTCATTATAATTATTAATGTTATAGTTGCAGACATCATATCAAAATTTATACACTGAAAATTCTGTTACATCCATGTCTGATTTATGGAGGTTGTACTGTACACAGAAACACACCACATTTATTTTACTGGGCAAATGAAGTTTAGTTTCTTACTCATGATCCTGAAAAGTTTTGCACATTTATGTTTATATCTTTAAAAGACTCAGTGGTTGAAGTGTTTACATTTTCAAAAGACCCAATGGTTGAAGTGTTTACATTTTCAAAAGACCCAGTGGTTGAAGTGTTTACATTTTCAAAAGACCCAATGGTTGAAGTGGTTACATTTTTAAAAGATGAAATGGTTTAAGTTTTTACATTTTTAAAAGATCCAATGGTTGAAGTGTTTACATTTTCAAAAGACCCAATGGTTGAAGTGTTTACATTTTCAAAAGACCCAATGGTTACAGTCTTCAACAGATACCTGCAAAGTATCTCCAGCACAAAAATGGACAATATAAATTTGTCATTAAAGTCAGAAACAGGAATCAATCTCTCTTCCATGCATATGGCTTCATGGACAAGGTTTACACTTTCATCTCTGTTTGGATAGCTAGATTAGTGGATCTGTAAGAATTGTTGAAAGATTTACTGACTTACAATTTTCCATCAGGAAGTGTAAACTTGATAGGTGCAGTAAAGGAGACAGGCTTGGGACAGGAGAAGGTGATCTTACAGGTCATGGTGTAAGGTTCTATCTGACCCTCATCACCACAACATGGCTTCACCTCTGGAAAAAAAGGACAAAAAAACTTTATCATTTAATAGTCTAAGTTAGTTATTTCACAGACAAACCTAAGCTTATAACTCAATTTGTAAAAAAGTATTATTGATACTGGAAGCTCAAAGAGCAGCGGTAACACACTTGCTTTGTTTGCATCTTTGTGGTAGCAAGTTTGATTCCTGGTTCCTGTATGTGCAGTGGAAATGGACACCTATTCTTAGCATACTTCTCCAGAATGAATGGTTTCATGCCTACATATTGAAAGACCACCTGACATGAATATGAAAACCATTCTGAATGTGTTGTGCAGTGGTCTCACACTATAAAGATATCCAGTATACCAATGTCTTCTTACAGTGGCCCCTCACTATAACAACACCCAGTATATCACTGCCCTTCTTACAGTGGCCCCTCACTTTAAAGACACCAGTTTATCACTACTAATCTTACAATGGCCCCTTACTACAAAGACACACAGTTTATCGCTGCCCTTCTTACAGTGGCTCCTCACACTATAAAGACATCCAGTATACCAATGTCCTTTGTACAGTTGTCCCTCACTATAAAGACAACCAGTATATCACTGCCCTTGTTACAGTGGTCCATCACTATTACAAAAAATAGTATACTAATGCCTTTCTTAAAGTGGTCCCTCATTAGAAAGCCACCTAGTATATTGCTTCCCTTTTAACAATGATCTCTCACAATAAAGACATCTAGTATACCAATGCCATTATTACAGTGCTTTTAAAATTTTTCTTCTCTTTCCAATGAAATGCACATTTGTTTGTACTTAAGAATCTTTTTTACTAATGCTATCCATGACTATTTGGACTAAAATATAACTGTCTCTTATCTGGGAGGGGTTGGTGGGTGGGTGAAAGATAAAAAGAAAGCACTTCAAGCACATTCATGCTGATCAAACAATTAAGAAAAAAAGGAGTCAGCACAAGAATGAATTTTACATCTCTGACTTTACCTTTCATACAAAGACAAAAACAAGTTTTGAAGGCCTCTGTGCATTTACCTTCAATATATGCTTTTCTGTGAGCATTTATTATCCAGACTTCACAGTACATAAGAAGAAATTCTAGAGTGCATGTTTCCATTAGACTGACTATTACGACAAAATGGTCATAAACTAAGTAACAAAAGAAGCAAAACCATTAAGTTTTGCAAAACTTAACAAATAATTTAGTTATCAAAGTTATAAAATGAAAATGTAAGAGGAACTTACAGTATTATGAATTAAATCCAAAATAATACTAAAAAGTTCCTCTCAAGTCCAAAAGAATTGAATGTTCTGAATAAACTTCAGATCCTCAAATGTATGTATCACAATGGCATTGTCCTAAATTCCTTTGAATATTTCACAATAGTCCCAGAATAATATTCTATCCCAACGAACACTCTGTAATTCAAATGAATATTCCTACAAATATCTCCCCTCAAATTATCTAAACACAAAATCAAACACATCTGAGGACTGATTTCAGCATCAGAAAAAGGAATGAATACAAAATAGGAATGAATCTAATTGCTCAGATTTCTCCTTACATACACTTCAAGAGTCTATTACAACTACATGTCACAACACACCCTGTGTGACAGATCTTACTATTTAATTAAATATTTCAAAATACCTATTTATGTGGCCTAACCCATCCATTGGGAAATAACTTAATTCTTCTAAGAACCCACCTGACCGATCCGTCCAATGGGAAATAACCCCAAATTGTAAACAGGTGTTATTATTAATATCATTATTAATAGCTGTAAATGCTTATATCAACAACTATTTATAGATCATACACTCATGATATCTTAAAATAGAATTTGATACATGTTAACAAAAATTAACTATCTAATATCTTGACTATAGATGATCATTGCAATTTATAGTCACTGATAAAAACTAAACATAATATTGACACAATCATGTACCAAGTTACAAAAAATATAGACAAACATAACACTGACCTTGACCCTCTGGGAAAGATACTCGAAGTGGGGACACCTTGCTAGAGTCTTCACATTCCACTTCAGGAAGTACAGCAGTAATTTTTGTTGTCCTAGTGGAGAAAACAAAGTAATAAGTGCAGGAGTTTTCTACACAAAACAATTCTAGTGCAAGTGTAAACAATGGCTACATAATTTTCTTCTCAAACAAAATATTTCTTTGCTTTTTATTGAAAATGGTCCTCTACATAATCAACTAATCAATAAGATATAAACTGAATTAACAGCTTATTATCATAAATTGTTTCACAGCAAAGTACTTATTAGTAAATTATTTCACAGTAAGTACTTATCAGTGAATTGTTTTACAGTAAAATTCATGAATTTGTACTGTTATTCTAATAGAATATAAGTAATTGTATACTATTCATGATTTTGCACTGAATCTTCTAACAGAGACACAGATAAGATGCTGGTAAATATTGTATTTGTAGGTAAAAAACCCACAGCTTTCTTTTGTTTTTCTGTCTTATAAACCCATATTTTCTCCATTTCTGTTGAGTTAAAAAAATACTGTAAATTATGGTGTGTTGGATTTATTAAGTTTTCACAAATCAGGTGTATTCAGCACATGACAGACTTAAAACTGCAAATTCAGTAATCTTGCAAAATTTGTAAAATTTTTAAGCTGAAAATATTCTGTTGCTTTCAATGTTTACAAAGCATTTTTCACCTGTAAAATGCACTTACTCTTTAAACTGGGCAGCAAAGATGGTAAATTCAGCACTGACATCAGTGCTTAATGGAACAGGTGTCATAACTATGGCCAATGGATCAAACCATAGTTTGGGAGACTTCAGTTCACCAACCACATGAAGATACTGATACGGCTTTTCACTGTCATTCAACAGTATTGGGAGGATGACCTCATACCTTCCAGGCATTTCTGTAAGAAATTTATTTTGGTTTACATTTTTATGTAAAATGACCTGTTGTGTTAATGAAATAAAGTGAAACCTACCCAGCATATTACAACCAGCTGATGTAAACAACCTTTTGTAGGGTCTCACTTATATATAAATCATTACATATTTACCAGAATACAAAAACCACCTGCTGTGTTGCACTTTGAGTGCAGAATCATGGGTTTCCCATTATCTTTTTTCTTATGTCTCCCAAGTCTTCACTCATGTGTAGCTCATGGGCACACTTTTTCTTCAGTGAAAATGTTTTTAAAAACTTGAACATATTTTTCTTTAGTGCTTGTTTGTCCACATCTGTGTTGGTTCTGGCAACAACCAAAGTCAGTCAAGACAATAAAACTTAAGATGGTAGTTAATTTCCATTTTAAAACAACATTTCTGGCTATCAAAAGATTTAGGGTTTGTAGTAGTCTGCTGTGCTGCAAAGACACTAACAAATTCGAGTGTAACATTTTCAAGGTTTAATTAATGGGACTATATTTTTGTTTGAAAACTTGCAGAAATATTAAAATTTTGCATTAAATCAATGAATTACTAGTTTGAAAAGATAGTAAAAAAAGGAAATTATTATTAAAAAATGCAGGTAAATAATGATGGAACACTAAAGTTAAATGAGAGCAAGATCCGGAATGGAAAATTCCAAGTACAGCTTTCTTAGGCAAATCAAACATGTCAATGTTTTATGGATTATCTGAGCACTTGATAAATCATTTCTGAGAATAATACAAGTGTTAAAGGAAAAGATGATAGTTTATTGCAGACAAGAAAAGTTAAGGTGGCAAGGCTGTAAAAGCACATAAGATTAATTAATTTTTTTTACCATCACTAGTGCATTAAAGACTGTCTAGTATCATTCTATATCTCTTTGAAATTTGAAGTGTGCCCAAATTTTATGGATAGGGGGACGCAATATCTCCTGCCCTTGGGTTCCTAGAGGACAGAGGGCACAATGTCTCCTTCCCTTGGGTTCCTAGAGGACAGTGGACACAATGTCTCCTGCCCTTGGTTCCTGGAGGGCAGGGGACACAATGTCTCCTGCCCTTGGGTTTGTAGAGGACAGGGGACACAATGTCTCCCGCACTTGGGTTCCTATGCTTAATACTGCACCTGCTCAAAATAACCATTTCAAGATGGCTGACTGATTGGCCACTATACATGGGATTCACATTGTACATTAGTGATACTTTTTTGCACAAAACCATGACCAATACAAAAATCAAGACAAAAATGCAGTAACTCTAGAAACTGGACTAAACTGATAATTAACTTGAAAATGATTTGCTTATGTAAATATTCTCATATCTACACCACATCCAACCACTACTACATGAAAATACACCCATACTTACACCTCATCCAACCATTACCCCATGTAAATATGCTCATATCTACACCACTGCCAATCCTACCCCATGTATATCTACTCACATCTACACCACATCCAACCCTTACCCCAAGTAAATATACCCATACCTACACCATGTCCAACCACTACATCATGACAGAGATGAAGCTATAGTAAAAATTGGTGCATAACTCTTGTGACACTACATGTACAATGATTTGTCAACATGAATGTCTTCTGAAGATGAACATAAGATTTATTAAATTTCACTGCAATCCATAAACAGCTGTAAGAATTGTTGCATTTGCAGAATACTGTCAATCACTGCATCCAGCTATAAGGCAAAAAGGGAAAAAAATTTACAAAAATCATGGAAGCAAAAAAGAATGAAAAATATAAACTGTGGAACTAATTGTGCTAATGAGACTGTGTCATACACTACATTAAGCTAAAAGACAAAATAGAGAATAACTAAAAAAAAAATTGTGGCAGCAGATGGATTTGTTAATATCTTTTTCTCCATGCTTAGCACGTTTCATGGCAATTGAAGGCAATAATTTTAACAAAAGACATGGGAACAAAGTGATTTGCTGATGCATGTGCATCATCAGGTCCACTCCAGTTACTCTGTACTTCTGAAAGAGGTACAGGTATAAAGTAAACAAGTGTGCATTTGCAACAAGTACAGTGTAGAGAATCTTGGCATATGTCTATGTGACTTTCATGTACTGTGACTAAAATTTATTTTTATGTGGTATTAAGGAAACAACCTACTGTTTAAAGCAAACAGCTGGATTGAAATGACTGCTCCCATATGCTTGAGAATGAACTTGAACTAGTCCACATAATATTTACCAAGTTTCATCGCAATCCATCAAAACTGCAGGACTGATTGTGCTAATGAGATGATATTGTTTACTTCTACAAGACAAAATGGGCAATAACTCTAACGAAAACTGATGGAACAATGTGATTTGTTGATATTGCATCTTCAAGTAATGACCATGATATTTACCAAGTTTCATGGCAATCCATAAAAAACTGTGAGTGTCAGCCAGAAGGACAAATTGATGAATGGACAGACAAATGGATTAATGGACAGACAAATGGAAGGATGGACAAGTGAACATGAGGATGGACAGATGTACATGAGGATTACAATATATCCCTGCCTCTGGAGTAGTGGGTAGAATAAGTAAATATTGCCTTTCAGTTTGTTTTATTACTAAAACTTTCATGTACAGGAAGTTTAGCTTCCATCAATGATCAGTGAGATAACAGAATTGTTTTCATCAAAATAAAAGCATCTGACATACAGTTTAAAAACATGTTTGGAACCAGAAAACAAGACATAATGTGGAAAGGAATGGAGAGAGTTATTGAGGTAAAAGTCTGATTTACATACTAATCATTTTGTTTAGATTTGAGAAGGAACTGAATTACACAACATTCACTCTTATTCAAGGTTGACATATTCCATTTTTTGTGTGTGCACCATCTATAAGATATGACTCTGCCTTCCTCACACAATAAGTGATATGAGCTTCACTTACTTGGACAAAACAAGATATCGACTTCCTGTGTCTGACCTGGGTCAAGTGTTCCTTCCACCCCAGGGCTGTTACTTTCATCACCCTCACATCCGGGGGTTGGGAAAGGACCTCCAGAGGGATGCAGGAATTTGAATACTCCCTGCTCAAGAGCCTTTGATGAAACTCTCAGGTCAATGGCCCATTTCAGCTTCTTGTCAATGTTGTTTACAAATATTGTGCCCTATGTGGAAAATAAAGCAGTCAGTCTTTGTAAAATAGATTTCACTACAAATACAGTTTCTTAGACATACAAAATGGCATGATCAAGTATTGTGGTAGCATATGTACATGTAATAATGTATGCAAGGAAGTCTGACTACTTTATACTGATAATAATGCCTGCAAAGAAGTCTGACTACTTTGTACCAGTAATCATGCCTACAAAGAAGTCTGATTACTTTGTACTAGTAATAAATGCCTGCAAAGAAATCTGACTACTTTGTACCAGTAATCATGCCTGCAAAGTCTGACTACTTTATACTGGTAATAATACTTGCAAAGCCTGACTACTCTGTACCAGTAATAAATATAATAAATACAAAATAATGTCTGCAAAGTTTAGCTACTTTGTACCAGTAATAAATATAATCAATACAAAATAATGTCTGCAAAGTCTGACTACATTGTACCAGTAATAAATATAATCAATACAATATAATGTCTGCAAAGGCTGACTACATTGTACCAGTAATAAATATAATAAATACAAACTGGCATGATCAAGTATTGCGGTAGTATATATACCAGTAATAAATGCCTGCAAAGAATCTGACTACTTTGTACTAGACTAGTCTGCCAAATGATTCACAGTTTAGTGGTGTATTATAATCTTGTAATTTTACTTTGTAGGAAGCATGATCTTAGTCTAAAACTGCAAAGTCATATCAATGAGTTAAAATCAGACATACAGTGTAGATGAAGCTTAAGCTTTGCTTCTTGCTTTTACATAAAAGTTCAGTGGAAGGAGAGTTGATTATCAGCATACTCTCATTATACTGATGGAGTGCAAACACTAAAACAAGTTAAGAAAATGCAATGAAGAGGCTTCATTCAAATGACATTTCTTTCAAAAGAAAAAATATAAGAAAATCAATTCATTGTGCCAGTTTGCTGTGAAGAATAGTTCTATGAAAGGATAATAAATTTATGCAACTCATGGGGAAGTTTGATAACAGTTTTCCCTGTTTTGCAAATGTTTTTCTCCATGTAATGTTATTCAGTGTAAAATCTTTCAAATATATGTAAATACAGACAACCCAGTTTACCTTAGACTGTGCCTGCCCTGATGTGAGGGATGGATCATAAAATGATGATGGCATGGAAAATTCAATCCTATTTGATGAAAGCTGCAGTGGCTGTCTAAGGCCAGTTGCAATGACATGTTTCCTTGGCGTAATCACGGTGAATGGCTGTGGTTTTGGGTTGATGATGTGCTGAAGACTATTCTTGTTGGATGGAGCAGGTGTCGGCGGGAAAGGAGTTGGGGCCGGGCTTGGAGCTCCTGTATGGTTGATTGTAACAGGAAGTATAAAGTCATAAGCTGCCACCTGAGAACAAAAGATACAATACAGAGTTGAAAATCTGCAAATCAGTCAATAGAATAATCAAAGTACAGTAGAAACTCCATTATCAAAAATCAACAGGGGGATTTAGTATTAATTAGAACTTCAGATAGTTAAGTCTATATTTAAACATGCTGGAAATGTTTGTGGGACATGGTATGAGTTTAAAAGTACCAAAATTCTGTACAGTAAAATAATGATCATTGGGATACAATGATTTTGTCTGTAAATTTTGTTTTCTGGATAATTAATTTTTATTTGATTGGGAATTTAAGTTGTGGGGGTGGTAGAGGTGGAAGACATGGTGGAAGTCTGTATTGGTTCAGCATTCTATTACACTGAAGTTCAGATCATTAAGACTGACTACTATATGTAAAATAGGTAAAGGCACTGTTTGGTGAAGACCTTTGACCAACTATAGTTCATTGCTAATAAAAGACCTTGCTCCAAATATAGTTCATTGCTAATAAAAGACCTTGCACCAAATATAGTTCATTGCTAATAAAAGACCTTGTACCAATTATAGTTCATTGATAATAAAAGACCTTTGACTAACAAAAATTCATTGCTAATAAAAGACCTTGTACTAATTATAGTTCATTGCTAATAAAAGACCTTTGACTAACAAAAGTTCATTGCTAATAAAAGACCTTGTACTAATTATAGTTCATTGCTAATAAAAGACCTTTGACTAACAAAAATTCATTGCTAATAAAAGACCTTGTACTAATTATAGTTCATTGCTAATAAAAGACCTTTGACTAACAAAAGTTCATTGCTAATAAAAGACCTTGTACTAATTATAGTTCATTGCTAATAAAAGACCTTTGACTAACAAAAATTCATTGCTAATAAAAGACCTTGTACTAATTATAGTTCATTGCTAATAAAAGACCTTTGACTAACAAAAGTTCATTGCTAATAAAAGACCTTGTACCAAACATAGTTCATTGCTAACAAAAGACCTTGTACCAATTATAGTTCATTGCTAATAAAAGACCTTGTACCAAATATAGTTCATTGCTAATAAAAGACCTTTGACTAACAAAAGTTCATTGCTAATAAAAGACCTTCAATCAAATATAGTTCATTTTTAATAAAAGACCTTGTACCAAATATAGTTCATTGCTAATAAAAGACCTTGTACCAAATATAGTTCATTGCTAATAAAAGACCTCCTACCAAATATAGTTCATTGCTAATAAAAGGTCTTGTACCAAATATAGTTCATTGCTAATAAAAGACCTTGTACCAAATATAGTTCATTGCTAATAAAAGACCTTGCACCAAATATAGTTCATTGTTAATAAAAGACTTTGTACCAAATATAGTTCATTACTAATAAAAAACCTTCGACCAAATATAGTTCATTGCTAATAAAGGTCTTGTACCAAATATAGTTCATTGCTAATAAAAGACCTTGTACCAAATATAGTTCATTGCTAACAAAAGACCTTGTACCAAATATAGTTCATTGTTAATAAAAGACTTTGTACCAAATATAGTTCATTGCTAATAAAAAACCTTCAACCAAATATAGTTCATTGCTAATAAAAGACCTTGTACCAAATATAGTAATAAAAGACCTCCTACCAAATATAGTTCATTGCTAATAAAAAACCTTCAACCAAATATAGTTCATTGCTAATAAAAGACCTTGCACGAAATACAGTTCATTGGTAAGAAGAAACCTTCGACCAAATATAGTTCATTGCTAATAAAAGACCTTGTACTAAATATAGTTCATTGCTAATAAAAGGCCCTGTACCAAATATAGTTCATTACTAATAAAAGACCTTTGACCAAATATAGTTCATTGCTAATAAAAGACATTGTACCAAATATAGTTCATTGCTAATAAAAGGTCTTGTACAAAATATAGTTCATTATTAATAAAAGGCCTTGTACCAAATATAGTTCATTGCTAATATAAGACCTTTGACCAAATATAGTTCATTGCTAATAAAAGACCTTGTACCAAATATAGTTCATTGCTAATAAAAGACCTCCTACCAAATATAGTTCATTGCTAATAAAAGTTATTAAAGTTATTGATTGTCATCTTATGTTAAAACAATTTAACATTAGCCAGCTATTTTGATGAATAAATAAGAATCAAATATAAGCCAGCTATTTTGAAAACAATGTGTTGTTTTAATTGTAAGTTGTACAAATTGGTAAGGGAAAGAACTTGTGATTGGACTAAACTGTCCAGCTAGGGCATACAAATGTGTAAGGGAGAGAACTTGTGATTGTACAAGTCTATCCAGCCTGGGCATACAACTGTGTTAAGGGAGAGATGTTGTTATTGTACTAATCTATCTAGCCTGGACATAAAAACATTTAAGGAAGAGAACTCATGATTGTACTGATCTGTCCAATCTGGATATGCATTTGAGCCTGAAAAATGGACCTATGATTACTAAAGCATGAAATGTAGTTCGCCTTTTCCTAGTTTTGACAACAATATGTAGTATTAGTAAAGCAAAAGCCCTTAACTGCTCAACAGTTGTAAGAATATTCCTGATTTAAATAGCTTACATGACCTAATTATCCTGCCCCCACCACCACTTATCTTTTTTAAATGTTTCTTTCTTTTGTAACCAAAAAATAAATTAAATATAGGAAAGCTTTCCATTTCATTGGAAAGCTAAAGCTTGTCAAACTTATTTTAGTAATGATCTAATATACAAAACTGAAAGCAAAGGCAAAACAGTGCAATCTGCAAGAAGAAAGGAAATGACAGTGAAACCTGCTTATAAAGGACACTCATGGGGCCATACAAGTATGTCCTTTGTAGACTGGTGTCCTTTAAACAGAATGAATATTCAAGTGAAATTAAGAAATGGGATTTTTAAAAGTTGTCCATATTTATGAAGTTTTCCTTAAATAGAAGTGTCTGTTACAGCAAGTTTCACTGTACATTCCCAGTTCATATATTAGTTTACCATTCAAGGATAATCTGAATGGCAAAAGAAATTGAAATATATCCATGCAAAATGTACATAAGCATATTAATTTACCTCTGTTGGCATAAAGCTTATTTCGCCTTCAATAGTTTCCTCAGGTTGTAATGTGACAGCATACTTTCCTGGGTTCAATAGCTGGTAGCTCTGGTCCTCTGTAAATTTCAAAATTAGGAGTATCGATCAGAGTAGCCAACTTCTCTGATTTTCTAAGTTATCATCCATATTTCCCTCTTCTGCAACACCCAATCCATACAACACCCTCCCCCATAGTGCAGTAGCTACCATGCATCCAACTGGACAGATAAGAATGAACTGAACAAGATTGTAGGTAAATATATAAAGCAGATCTTCAGATATGATCATGATGAAGATTTAAGTGCATTTATTGTGAATTCATTTATTTTCATAGGTACTAATTTTCCTGGTTATGAAAAGAATTACATTTTTAACAGAATATGGATATGACTGATGATGAAGGGCTCCCTAATGTCTCCATAGATGGACCATTTTCCCTAATGTCTCCATAGATGAACCATTGTCCCTAATGTCTCAATAGATGGACCATTGTCCCTAATGTTGTCATAGATGGACCATTGTCCTTAATGTCTCCATAGATGAACCATTGTCCCTCATGTCCCCATAGATGGACCATTGTCCCTCATGTCTCCATAGCTGGACCACTGTCCCTAATGTCTTCATAGATGGACCATTGTCCCTAAGTTTATCATGATACTGAGTGTAAGGTCAATGGCTCATTGACATTTTGAAGTTTATCATGATGTTGAGTGTGAGAATATGGCTCATTGTGAAGTTTATCATGATGCAAAGTGTAAGGTCAATGGCTCACTGACACTGTGAAGTTTATCATGATGCTAAGTGTAAGGTCAATGGCTCACTGATACTGTGAAGTTTATCATGATGCTAAGTGTAAGGTCAATGGCTCACTGACACTGTGAAGTTTATCATGATGCAAAGTGTAAGATCAATGGCTCACTAACACTGTGAAGTTTATCATGATGCTAAGTGTAAGGTCAATGGCTCACTGACACTGTGAAGTTTATCATGATGCAAAGTGTAAGGTCAATGGCTCACTGACACTGTGAAGTTTATCATGATGCTAAGTGTAAGGTCAATGGCTCATTGACACTGTGAAGTTTATCATGATAATGAGTGTAAGGTCAATGGCTGAGTTTGAAGATTATCATAATGTAGAGTCAATGTCTCAATTAGTATCAAAGGTGTTATGCAACATCATTCCTACATGTCTGGTGTTATACAACATCATTAATACATTTAAGGTGTTATACAATATCATTTGTACATGTAAGGTGTTATATAACACCATTCATACACGTAAGGCATTATACAACATCATTAATACATTTAAGGTGTTATACATCAGTCATACATGTAAGGTGTTATACAACATCATTAATACATGTAAGGTGTTATATAACATCATGTGTACATATAAGGTGTTATACAACACTATTCATACATGTAAAGTGTTATACAACATCATTTCACTCTGACTGAGGTCTTGACCATAAAAATGTCAGCATTTCCTTACTGTGTGAATGAGGTCTTTATCATAAAAAAGTCAGCAATTCCTAACTGTCTGAGTGAGGTCTGAACCACAAAAATGTTAGCATTTCCATACTGTCTGAGGAAGGTCTGAATCATAAAAATGTCAGCATTTCCTTACTGAGTGAGGTCTTGACCACAAAAATGTCAGCATTCCCATACTATCTGAATGAGGTCTGAACCATAAAAATGTCAGCATTTCCTTACTGAGTGAGGTCTTTACCATAAGAATGTCAGCATTCTCTTACTGTTTGAGTGAGGTCTTAACCATAAAAACGTCAGCATTTCCTTACTGAGTGAGGTCTTGACCATAATAATTTCAGCATTTCCTTACTGTCTGAGTGAGACCTTGTCCATAAAAATGTCAGTATTTCCTAACTGCCTGAGTGAGGTCTGAACCATAAAAATGTTAGCATTCCCATATTGTCTGAGTGAGGTCTTGACCATAAAAAATGTCAGCTTTCCCGTACTGTGTGAGGTTTTAACCATAAAAATGTCAGCATTTCCTTACTGAGTGAGGTTTGAACTATAAAAATGTCAGCCTTCCTTATTTTTGTATTTCTTCATACAAGGTGTACTTGAACAGTTAGAAATATTCTGTTACGGCATTTTTGTTTCTTCAAGCCTGTCAAAAAATGCAGTGTCAATCACTAGACAAAAATATTTTCTATAAAATGATCTGCATCTGCACATGCTGGCATGCTAGACACCTACAGATATATGCATATGATGTAATATAGGTAAATGACAGTCATATAACAATGTCAGAGAAGGAGAACAATTCTTCTACTGTGCAAAAAAGATTGCTTCAAAATCTGTATGCGCTGAGGGTGCTCTCTGAATGATATCAAGGCAGACTTGGATAAAATTCATAGATGCAATTCTCTGTCATATTCTAGAATTCTGAGGTGGTTTCATTGCTTTAAAGATGGCCATGAATCCTTGGAACATGACCTATGTTCTGGAAGGCCGCTGTTGTGACTGGTGAGCAGGAAGCGACTGCTGTTAAGAGGTAAATTAATGAAGATGCTTGATACACAGTGGAAGATATTTCTATTATCACTGGCATTCATTCATCATTTGTTTTAATGTACTGAAGCTCAGATAGGTTTGTGCATTTTTTGACAACTGCTCAAAAACAAACTTGGGTTGAAACTGCCAAATAGCTACTCACCAAATACAAACAGAGTAACCAAATACATTTGGATGCCATTGTCACAGATAAAAAAATATGGATCTATCTTTGTGAACCGTACTCAGAAGAAAATTATAAAGTTTGGATGTTAAAAATAAGCAGTGACCACAAATTTTTTGGCATAGTTGGACTGGTCATCCAGGTAAATGCACCTGACTGCTTGCATCACTGGACTGGACATGCATCCAAATTGTTGCCAAAAGTTGTGGAACACTGTCAAACCACAAATCTTTTCACTAGTACTTGAGGTATCCATTTACTCCATGACAACACTCAGGTGTATAAATCTGCCATTATGACAGACTTCCTGAAGGAGCACAGAATGCAAACTTTGCCACGTTCTGATTTAGTTCTAATCAACTTGCTGAGGGACAGATGATCTAAACACTCCCATGTGGCTGAAGTGAAATTTTCCAGGGTATGAACAACAATACAAAATGGTATTTAATAATTGGATAATCAGATTTAGAAAGTGAGTAGAAGTGCATGGGGAACAGTTTTAGGGGACGTACTGACATACTGTTCACTAATAAAGAACTTTGTTGTACAGTGGAATAAAATTCAGAACTTTTTAAATACCCCTCTTCAGAACCCCTCTTTAGTTTCAATAATACTGAAAGACTCTAAGTGTGAGTTTTATTTTAAAGTTTTTAGTCAGAGTTCCATTTCTTTGCTGACAGTACAGTTTCACAGATACTGGGACTGGTTCTCCAGTTTGTTTTACACTCCACTACAGAATGTTGTTCTGATACTGGGACTAGTTCTCCAGTTTGTTTTACTTTTAGGATTACCTAATTCCACTACATACAGTTTCACCGATACTGGGACTGGTTCCCCAGCTGCTTTTACTTTTGAGATTAACTCCTGCCATTACATGAGCCAATGAGTACTTCATTAATGTGTCAGATTTTATTCTGCAATCAGTGTAAAAAAAGGAAGTTTACTTTAAATGCTGCAACTGACTACTTTAGTTAGACCAACCTTTTGTTTGGTATCCTTGTAAACTGAGGGTAAAATCTTTGTAGCGGCTCAGGTCAAATTCTAACTTAGCTTTTGTTATGGTCTGCAATTAAAATATAAAAAATGATATCAGTCATAAAAAAAAGTAAAATGTAGTATGAAACAAACTGAATTTAAACAAAATGTCTACAAATTATATGTATATTTAACAGGACATTTTTAACATAAGTTGACTTTAAATGACAGTGGCTGATTCTCCAATAGCTTATCAGGATATTGCCTTATGATATGAGTATAAAAAGGCAAAATTATTTTTGTCAATGTATTTGGGACGAAATTATGATAAAATTGCATGAAAATACTCATTCACATCCTATCTATCCATCCTAAGTTCTATCATTATTTGACAAGATACAAATCTTCAATAATTTCATTCAATCTCCAGTTTGTCTTCATGATATCAGGTTTTGTTGGAAAAGAAAACACAAATATATGCATATGTTCACTTAAAAAGGCATTTCCTGCATACAGAATAAATACATGTATATGCATATGTTCACTGAAGTCAATTTTTTGTATACAACATAAATATATACATAAGCTCACTTAAAAAAGGCAATTTTTACAAACAATGTGCATTTGGAGATAAAAGGAGTAAAAGTCTTATGCTAAATAAAATTAAAGTAAAAAAAGCACTAAAAGTTTTACTTAATGTTAACACCATATGTTCTTACTTTGTTGACAATTTTGAATGGTATAGTTTCTCCTGACCCACAATAGACACCTCCAAAATCAAAGTTTGGCTGAAATGAAACATCAAAAACTATATTGAAATAATTAATAATGTGCTAAAATAATACTTGAATAACACATAAATAATCAAGATATTGGTTAAAAAATGAGTTATAATTTTTTAGTATATCATTATTACTGGTAATTAAATATAACAAAGGTACATAACTTATCATGTCATTATTACTGGTAATTAAATATGATAAAGGAACATAAATTATCATATTATTACTACTGGTAATAAATATGACACAGGTACATAAATTATCAATGTAATTATTTTAAAGAAAAAGACTATTTTTCCAACAGATTAAATATAAATGTACTATAATGGACCTGACCATGAGACTGAAAACTATAATATTCAAACAAAAGTTAAACCCCATATGTTTGCTCGACTGAAAATGTTGGCTAAAACAGCAAATGTGTTGAATATACTGACATCATTGCCCACAAATTCTATTACTCTCTTGTTATCTCCTTATTTATTGTGACATCCAAATTCTTAAAGAGAAGTGAATTAACATCAGAAGTCTTAATGAATGAGAAAAGAATTAACACTTGGAGTCTTAATGAAAGAGTAGAGAATAACCACTGGGAGTCTAAATTAAAGAGAAGAGAATTAACACTGGGAGTCTTAATTAAAGATAAGGGAATTAACACTAGGAGTCTAATTAAAGAGAAGGAAATTAACACTGGGAGTCTTAATTTCTCCAAGTGAACATTAACTTCTTATGAACAGAATATATTTAAAATAATGTCAGCTTGTCATCATGAAAGCACCATATTAACCACAAAATAAAGCTGAGGGACTGGATTAAAAAGGCCCCTCTCTTATCAAACCCCAATCAAGACAGACATTCCTCTGTTTACTGTCTCAGTGAATTGCACAGATGTACATTCATACCATGCTATACCACTCTTCCGAGGCTTTTGCTGATTGAGTCCACCTTTTTCTTGCAGACTGGGCAGCTGCATTAAGGGAAGACCACTCCATAAAAGGGTACCTGTTTCACTAAATGCCTTGCATCAGACATGCTTTTAAAGTTTCTGGTTATAATTCTTAAATGACTTATCTTCATTCTTTCCTTCTGTAGAGAAACTTGAAAATATTTTGGTATGAATTTATCTTGTCTTGTCAAATATGGGTCAGATTTGTGCAATATTTTCCCCAAGACAATAATATTTTGCTGATGGGACATTAACATCCAAGCCCTGCAAACATGGGAATGAAAAGATTCATTTTTGTTTAAATGGAAAAAGCTTATCCTTGTTACTTACAACTTCAATGTCTACACTAGGTGGCTCCACTGTCCCTCCCATCCTCAGCTCCAGAGGTTTACCTCCCTTGACAGCAACTCCAACACGTGTGTCAAACTTCATGACTGCCTCTGGGGTCAGCCTGACAATTAGGTTGGCATAGCCCCCTACAGGGACAACTCCATGTAAGGGGGACACAGTCAGACCAGGAAATGGGTTAGGGTCCAATACCTAGTGAGGTAGATAATGTACTTGAGTTCTCAAGTAATAAATATTTTTGATATAGAGAAAGTTCTTTTTGTACTAAAAGTAATTTTGTATGAAATGAACAGTACAATTTATTTTAATGCAAAGAAAAAAACTGAGTTATTAATCACATTTTAGAAGATATATACAACTTCAGCATTGTTTGCGGGGACTTTAAATATCTTAGATTCCTGGCCACCTGGGGCACTTATGTATTTGTAGCATAGCTATTAAAAGTAAAGAAACCTTTCACATATTATTGCCAAATCACCTAAATTTTCAAAACGTGTTCAGCTGAAGAGAAAGAAACAATTTAAAAAAAAAAATCATTGTAAGTGGCAATAATAATTCAGATTCATTTCTATAAAATTAAAAGATGGTGTATGTGAAATAATAATCACTTTACACATCTGTTTTATATATACCATTGTGTTCTTGGGATGATAGTTCAGTTGCATTTTTGATTTTTAACACCTTCTCTACTTATATCCCTGCTAGCTATTATCCACAGAATCATACAACTTTTAAATTTGAATTTGAATTGAGGTGAAGACCAGTTACAATGAACTTTACTTTATGAAAAAAAAATACATTTGATTGGTAGAGTGTAAGCTCAATTTCAGTCAAGCTCCAAGTTTTATCTCCAGGCATGGACATTCTACCATCTTTATCAGATCTAGAGAACATTGTGCTTGCATGTATATAGCACACGGAAAAGGTCTATACCTGAAAGTAAGCATGGTTTTGTCCAGTGTTTGCCAGCAGGACATTTCTGGTGGTAGTGATATTGACTGGAACCTGCCCAAACATTATCCTTCTTTCCACAAACTGCACAAATGTCGGCCCAAGCTGATAAATATAGAAATGAATGAAATAATGACTGAATGAATGAATAAAGGGATACCAGTAAATGGATGGAAGGATGGAGTCCGATAAAAGTTTTATTTGATCAGGTCACCAAATAAGTCTTTGAAGATAAAACAAGAAATGTTCTTGTTGCTAATGTCTTCTTTGTTAATTCAAGCCTAGGCTTCATATAATTTGTTCTAAAAGTATCATGCGCTGACAGACAATGACACAAATTATGTGCTGTGAGGGAATGATGCTGATAAATAAAGACATGAATGAAAGAATGACTGAATGAATGAATAAAGGAATACCAGTAAAAAGAAGTAAGGATGGAGTGAGGCTAATAGAAAGGTATATTAAAATACATTCATCATTCCTTTTCCTGATGATCACGACATCCAACTTAGAAAAAAACTGTAATTTCAGTTCCAGATTTCCTGCTGCTTTAGTTTTATTATTATCCTTCCATGATTAAATGATTTTCTCTGAAACTAATTATTTATACAAAACAGTAAAGAAAACTATACCTCACCCAACAACATAATTTATTCCACTCTACTGTTTTTTAAAAATAATTATTATTTTACAACAAGCTGACTTACTACCTCAAAAACGTAACACCTAATTAATGGGCATTTGCAGTAAAGTTAGATTAAAGTTTTATTTCATCATGTCACCAAATAAATCTTTGAAAGTAAAACAACGAAAGTTCTTATTGTTATCTTCTTTCTTAATCTGAACCTAGTCTTCACATAATTTGTTCTAAAAAATATCATGTGCTGACAGACTGAGACACAAACCATGTGCTGTGGGGAACTGAAGTAATGTTTATAGTACAGACCCTGGGGGAAATTGTTTAATTATAGAGCTTTTGATAAGTGCAGGAGTTAAGCTTTCACATCTCTTTTGTCTTGTATTTAGTCTTTAAACAATTGGGAAAACATAGTGACCAAACAGCTGCCAATATCTTTATTTACTGTCTGACAAAAGAACAAAGTGTAAACAAGATCTAGTCACTTCTGAATTTTGCTTGGATGGCATTATCTTTATTGATAGTCCGAAAATAACCCTCCTTAAACTAGACCTCTTCGAATTTTACTTTTCCAAGCTGTTTATTTGGCAGTTTAATGGATACATGAATCCAAACCAAGCTGATTAAATGAACTCCTATTACTGATCCTGATGTCTCGAGGAGGGGGAGGGAGAGAGGGTAAAGGGAGTGAGGGAGGAGCTGATGGATATACTGACAGCAAACTGAAAGTAGAGTAGCATTTGATGTGTGTGGAGTGGAGGAGATAAATGGCTGTGTAGAGCAAAGTGAGGATTAATTTAAATATCAATAGACAGAACACTTGTGTTAATCACAAAGCATGTATGAGAATACAAGGATAGTACTGTGAAGAAAAGTTCAATTAATAATAAGTGCTTCACACAGAGAGAGAGAGAGAGAGAGAGAGAGAGAGAGAGAGAGAGAGAGAGAGAGAGAGAGAGAGAGAGAGAGAGAGAGAGAGAGAGCAAAGTGATAGATACCAAACGAAGATGTATAAGAAACAGAGAAACACAAAATATAAACTAATGATTCAACAGGGAGGAGTAGGAGAATGAAAAGAAAGAGGAAAAAAATTAAATAAAACATAACACAAAGACATCTACAAATGCAATCTGATTCTATCATTAATTCTATTTACCTCAGCTTTACATAGAAGCTGAAGAGTAGCACCTCCATGGACCATCAGTGAGAACGAACCATCCTCAGGGGCCAGGTAAGATGGGTGCCACACCACTTCACAGTCAAGGTCTTTGAAAGCATCAACAACTCCTTAAATAGAGAAAATGTCATTTGCCAGATGTGTAATCAATCTCTAATGTTGAAGATAACGTAAAACCAGATTGTAATCATTGATTACATAGGATGCCTCTACAAAGTTTGTCTCCAGCCACCATTATTAGTATTAATTATCATGCAGAAAATAAATTCAGACTTTAGTAATCCTGACAATGAAATCTTGGCTGCATTTAAATCTTGTCCCTTTTGTAGCTAATTTCTTTAGCAATTCTTTACTTTTATTTTCATAATGAATTTTTAATCAGCACCATACAGCCAGTACTGTCCTGACATGCTCTTACATCATTTTTTGTCTCCATTTCTCCCATAATCTGGTTTGTTGTAGGGGTGCCAATGATGACTTTGTGACAATCTCTCTCCATTTTGCTCTGTTCTCCACTGCTCTTTGGGACTTTGCAAAGTCCATGCCAGTTATGTAATCTTTCCATCTAGTCTTCCGTCTGCCTCATTTTCTCTTTCCTCTTACTGTGCCCTGTAGGATTGTCTTGACAGGCCAGATGAGCATGAGATGTGACCATACCATCTTAGTTTGCATCTTTTTAACCGTGGTGAGCAGATCTTCATATGGTCCAATTGCACCTTGGATTCTAATGCACACCTCCTCACTAGAGACATGGTTTAAGTAGGCGATGTTCAGGATCCTTCGATAACATCCCCTCTCTAAAGCAGGGATTCTTCTCTCTAGTTCTGATGTCAGGGTCTGTGTCTCACATGCGCACAGGAATATGGACATGACGAGAGAGCGCATAAGCTTGATCTTGTACCCAAGCATAATGTTGCTAACCTTCCAAACAGGCTTCAGCCCAGTAAGTGCAGTTGTTGTCTGTGTAATCCTGGAAAAAACCTCAGGTCTTGAACATTTATCAGAGGTTATAGCACCTAGATCCTTTAAGTTTGTCACTGTGCCCAGCTTCTGTCGATTCACTCTTATTTCCTTCTGGATGCAACTCAGGTTGTTTGTCATTAGCTTGGTCTTTGCAGCACTGAGCCTTAGGGATGCTTGGTTGAGATGGTTCACTAAGGTTTCCAGCTGATGTTCATCTCTGGCTAAGCCACTGATATCATCAGCAAAGTGCAGGCTGGTGCATGGTCTGCCTCCAAAACTGACACTGCCTTCATGGTCTTCCAAGGCATCTGGCACAATCCTTTCCAGGTAGATGTTGAAGAGAGTGGGTGATAGGAGGCACCCCTTTCTGACACTGTGGTTTTGAACCAATCTCCTACATTTCTATCAACAAGAACTGCGTTATCACATTGTCATATGGGTTTTCTAGATGCTGATTAATTGAGCATTTATGCTGTATATGTGCATGGTGGCCCACAAAGCTGCAAGCCATACCTTGTTGAAAGCCTTCTTGAAGTCTGTTCTATAATGCTACGTCCTGCTCTGAAACCTGCCTGTTCTTCAGCAATGATGTGCTCTGCTTCGGGTTTCAATCTGTTGATCATCTTAAGCATAACTTGGCTTGGGTGACTGATGAGGCTGATTGTTCGGTAGTTCTGGCACAGCTGCAGATTCCCTTTCATAGGAAGTGTGATGATCAGAAACTGGGTCCATGTGGAAGGCCATTCTCCTGTTTGCCAGATATTGTTGCAGATTGTTGTGAGGACATCTATCATGGAGGTTTCTCCTGCTTGAACAAGCTCTGCTGGTATACTGTCTACCCCAGCTGACTTCCCTTTCTTTAGTGCTTTTACTGCAGCCTCTACTTCCTCTCTGAGGATCGGGTGGTCAAACTTTGCTCTCATTAGTGGGAATGAGTAGAGCTTGGTCTCCAGAAATCTCCTGGTTATAAAGCTCTGAAAAGTATTCCATCCATCCATTAAGAATCTCAAGATCATCTGCGAGACATTTTTTTGTCCTGGATCATGGTAGATCTCCTGTTTCTCTGCTTAAGAATTCTTTTAGTGAAAAGTCCATGCTGATATAACCATTCATTCATGGCAAGTATTTTGGGAGGAGTAGCATAAGAAACTTGTGCAAATGGACAAATGGATGATGGATAACAGACCATCTCTTATGCTCTTTTGGTCTGTAATATTAAAGTTGAGGTACCAAAATGGATTGATAAAAAAGAGATAAATTTTGTTTAATTTCATTAAAACAAAATCTTTTTTCTTAAAGTCAGACTCCGAAGTTATTATTATTGTCAGATTTTGCCAGGTGAAAATCACAGAATTTGAGTAATCTTTGGAGTTGCAGCTGGCAGTAGAAGCATAAACAAAAATAGTTATCTTGGCAAACCACAACAGTCAGAGCCTCTATGTAAAAAGCATGCAGTCAGTCCACTCAGCTAATTTTTACTCTCATGTACAATACATACATGTGTATGTACAATGTACATACATACAATACATAGTATCACAATATAAAATGTATCTTCATTAATATGGGATGTGTACAGTCTTTTTTTGGAAACTTTACCATTGAATAACCATATTTACTCCTATTTCCACCTGCATGGTCAGAAAGGACCGTCTATGATGGCTTGAATGTGTATAACATGGAAAAATATGTCGTCATGAGCTAAAACTTAATCTGCATTTACAAATCAAACAATGTAGGTCACAATGACACTCCTTGCTTATAAGGGTGTAGTACAAACAGGGATGAATCCAATTATCAAGTTTCATGATTCAAAAATAAACTGCACAAAATTAATGAACTTTAAACAAAATTTCAAAATACACAATGAAGCACAAAATACATATCTCAGTGCTGACAGATTTCTTTTTTGCTTAAGTGTGTAGCCTTCATCAAGATCAATCCCCACACTGATTCTAGGAAGGATGGTATGCATACAGTGTGCCAAGCTTCTTATGGTTTTGTACTAAATGCAAAACTAAACTATAGCAGCAAAAGATGAAATTTAGGTCACACTGAGCTTCTGTTCTTGTATAGGTGTGGTACTAACAAAGTTACACATTATCATCATTTTCACAATTATAGCATGAACAGTGCCTAAAAATTACCATCAAATATAAAATTTGACCCAAATCAGTTAAGCATAAAATATGGGCCATAATGACCTACATCTGTCATGAAGATTGCACATCCAGATGTATCCCCTAACAAAAATTTAATGATTCTTGATAGAATGGTGTATATATAGCATGCACAGAATCTATGTGGCCATCAGACAAATGCAAACACTGAATTTAAACCAGTAAAATATAGCAAAATATAGGTCATAATAAACTATAACAGTTTAAAACATACAGTCTGTACTTAATCATAACAGATACTTTTGAGGATCCCCAATGAAATCATACATATCCTTTATAGAGTGGACATCAGTTTAACATGGACATTGGACAGTGTATTTTGATCAACATAGTCATGCTTAATGGACAATATGATATCATATATGCATAAATTTGCATCAGTTGCAGGTGCAAAAGATGTTTGTACATTTGTGGAGCTATTCTTGTTTTGACAGTTAATTGCTGTGGACAGTGATGATTTTCCACTAGGTCCCATAGCATCATAAGTTTACTTGGCACTGACTTCATTACTGACATAGTCTGGCTCCAACCAGATTAAAAGGAGCACAGTTACAATGATGGGCATTATGCTGATATCAGGTTGAAAGGAGTACAGTTACAATGATGGGCATTATGCTGATATCAGGTTGAAAGGAGTACAGTTACAATGATGGGCATTATGCTGATATGAGGTTGAAAGTAGTACAGTTACAACGATGGGAATTTATGCTGATAAACAAAAAATGATGATCTGAATATTTTGAAAATTAAACAGTTCATAAGTGAGTAAGAGTGACTAAATTTTAAGACTGTTGATAAAAATAAAAGTAGAGAATATAAATGATGACAATTTTTACATTTATATTTTACCCCAAATTAGTGTTGATGACACCACCAAGTGTGGAATGAAATAATGTTGTGATGACCTTTTACCTAAGTTGAAGCTGTGTCCAATTTTTTTTGTTTTAATTTTCATTCTAAAATTATCTGCTGATGAGCAGAATTAAAATCCGAGTTAATGTATATACATTAATATTTTCAGTACACTTCTTGTTTAATTGTGAACTGGTTGTTCATTTCATTATGAAGTTTCACAGCTGGTGGATTCTGACATTTTCAGTGCTGGCTTTTCATTCTTATTAAATGCAAGAAGAAATCCTCTTATTCAGAAGAACCTCTACCATATCCCTTTATATGCAAGACTTGGATTTATAACTGTATGAGCTGTAAACATATCAAGAATACAAGCCCTGTATATTAAGGACATCTGTCTATACAAGACAATTTTGCCATGCCCCTTGATTGTCTTTTATATACAGGTTTCACTGTAATAACTATCATCATCAAAATTTGTCTATAATTAGAATGTTTCAACCTTTTTGGTCTTTTCCAGTAGAAGAGGATGTAAAAATTGATAAATTTAAACTGTGACATCAGTATTCCTGCATATAATTCTTGGCAGTTTTAAAGGTAACTTTAGATTCACATTGTATTATAATTTAAATTTTATCAAGATATGAGTTTTTATGTTCCAGTTTTAGAAATTCACACTAGATATAGAAAAAGCAGTAATTTTATAAAAAGAAGATGTGACAAAGGCTGAAAAATATATTGCTAATTATTTACCTGTGGCTGGTCGGATTGAGAAGGCAGTGCCTCTCTCACCTAAGTTAGGGGCCCATGTAAACTCTGCTGGGAAGTTCATTTTGTTGTACAAAGTAATAATCCCTCTGAATCCTGAAAGAAAGAGAAATTTATAAAAAGTGCTATATCATTCACCAACAATCTTTCCAGCAAAACTATGTAAGATATAGTGGACTATTTTCATGAAAATGTAAAATTGACCAATTCTATCTTAAAAAAATGATTTTTAAATTTTGCCAAGATATATTTTAGTCACAGCAGATGTACAGACGCTTTTTTTAAGTGGATCAAAAAGTAGTATGTTATACACCTCGAAAAACTGCCAGATAATTCTTGACTAAACAACAATTTGATTTGGGCAGGTCAAAGTGACTTATTTATCAATCAATAAGGGAAACATCATAAAGAATAGATCATACAATCTGGTTATGCCATTAATTTTCACACCAGTTAGTCCTTTAAAATATAGTTCAAAGGTGTTCAATTAAACTGAGCTGTTATCTGGGATCAGAAACAATGTCACAATATTTGGCTGTCATTATCACACTGACTGGGTGTCATTGTCTTACTGACAGGCTGTCATTATCACACAGACAGGCTGTCATTTTTGTGCCGACTGGCTATTGTTTATTCAGAATTTCTAGTCAAAATACATTGCATTAAGTCCTTCATATTGTCATTGGCTGTGGATTGTTTATGGTCTCTTTATGTCTTGGTTCATAGTATTAGTGATAGTGATTAATAAATTACTCTTAATGATCATGAAGTCATCTAATTTAATAATTATTCCTTTACGTAAATGTACCAAAGAGTGGGTGCCCCTAAACAGAAAAACATTAATTTCAATTACTATCTAAAGTTATTGTTGAGTTAGTTTACCAAGTGATGCTGAGAATGAAGCATTTTCACTGTACATAACGAAGGACTGTTTCACTGTTAATGCTTCTCAAGTTTAATGAAAAGAAAAAAAAGAAAGAAAATGTGGCCACATTTCTTTTAGAAGATGACAAATTTGATGACAGGTTTATTTTTGTGATCTCAGTGATAAAAGATTTCTGAGACCAATAAAATGTCTCCATCATTACAAAAAAATTCTTAAATGTTAGTCTTATGACCTGTACATCATTTCCTTAACCCCAAGACTTAAAAAAAGAGACAATATTCTTGAAGTTCCAATTTCTTGGAGCCAATCATGTGACACGTGGCAATCAAACTCACACAACTGTCTATGCCCAAAAGTTAACTCATGCTGAAATTTTCAAACTAGTCTTTCTCTTTTATTATGTTGCTCTGACTGAGGTTGGAGTTATGAAATGTTTTTCCAAATCTTACTGTTCATACAAATGTCAAACTTCAACAATACTATGAGACACAAAGCACGATTTTTCAGTTTTGAGTCAGAATCCAGTTTTTGTGCTCCGACATTTTCTTGACTGGGGAGCCTATTCATGCACTACAGTTTTCATTCAAAATTATGGTTGTTTTAGTCACTGTAAGTACTCCTGAATTTAAAATGCTACTATCATCAGCAAGAATGGACTAACCTGGCTTCTTTAACTAATTAGAATGTTAATATTAATCAAGTCAAAGATTTTTACACAATTTAAACACATTCTTCAATAGTGGCTATGTATAAACTAACTGAATTGGTGTATGTTATGTAAGGTATTTAAGTCCCCTATGCCAGGGATCTGACAAAAACCCAACAAAAAGTCCAGAGAGATCATACAATAATTTACACATGGATCAAAATATGATTAGACAGCAATCCACTGGGATTATTTGTTAAAGAAAGGTCAGTTTAAGTACAAACTGGAGCAAACAAAGCTAAGAAATGCAATCATGAAACTTTACCAGCTTCCACTGGGAGGCCATGGGTAGGAGTCAAAACTAACTCTTCTGTGGAGAGTTCCAAAGCAACAGGTACAACCTCAGCAGTGACAGTCACGTGGTGTTTGTAGAAACCATTGACAGTATAGGATACAGATCTGAAAAGCAATCGGACTTTTTAAGAAGAAACAAGAACTTTGCTCATAGGCTTGGGAAGCCTCAGCCAATAACACTTTGAACAAATGGGATATAACTCAGGACAAATTCAACAGATAATAAATCATATGCACATTTATAGGACATGAAACAATGTTGACTAAGTTTCTAATTAGTATTAACAATGCTGTGAGAATACTTGTGCAAACAACATTGCTAAAGGCCATTTGCATACATTTTAGGCAGATTAGGGTAAAAAGGGACCTTATTCTATTGCATGGCTACATAATGACAACAACTTAACTCATGTTAACACATCACTTTCTATGAATCTGATTGGTTAAAAAAATAAATGAAATCCTTGTGCTGTATTCTCATTACTTACTGACTACAATGGTTGGAATTTTCCCTGCCCCAACTTCTTCAACCACTTTATTTTCCTATAACTATTAACAATACAATGGCTGTTTTCCCAATCCCAAATGGACACTTGGGAAAAGTGGGACCCTATCGCAAAAATGCACAGTAGTGGTTATCAATATCAGAATATCACCCATTTACCCTACAAACAATTCTCTGAATTCCAAACCAAAACTAGAACATGAGTAAACCCTTTGGACATTTGCCTGGTTAAACCAAAAATGAGAGAGAACCAAGAAAACCCATTGCACTTTCCAAATCAAAGATACTGAATCTATGCAGAGAAATACCTAGCCACCTAATATAATTTCAAATCAAATAATGCAAAATATCCAGTCACAAAAACATTAAATCTGGGAATCAGTAGAGTCATATGAATAGAAACCAGCACCAGCATGACACCTTCTGATCATTTTCTGCATCCTAATCATCCATCAAGATAAATATTCAACAAATGGAATTATATTTCTTCTGCCATATCCAATACTGCATCTTTGGTGATGGAATCAACACTCTTTCCAGTGGAAATGTTATGAACAGTCCCATCCAAATCCATGTATTTGGTTACTAAACTGTGCAATATTACTATGTTTTCAAGTGCAAGAATTGAAAGTGCATAATCTGAGTCAGAATTAAATAAATTTCCAAAATCATATATTCTTCTTTCTGTCCAGAATCTTTTCCCTTTTCAAAATAAAAACTATTTGAAAAACAGAATCTAAATGGGTATGATTTAATACTGAATTTTTGCAACTCATATAATACATTCAATATTAAATCATTACCCATTTCAGATCCTCTATATATATTGATCTAAATGTATTATCACATATATGTTTTCTGATACAGTCAAACCCAGTTATCTTGATTATGTTGGGGGTGTAAAAAAATCGTCGACATAACCGGGTCCGGAGATATCAGGGTTTAGTTGATAAATCTACTGCAGAACAATGATTATACATCTGAAGTACCAAAAATGAGGAGTTTTATTTCTAAAATAAATGGCATTTCTAATGCACAATACAAATAATAATTCAGTCATGCCTGGTTGCAGAAAAAAGAAGATTGGAGGTCTTTTAAATAAGATTAAGTAACAAGTCACATATTTTTACAACAATAAGTTACTGCAACAATGTCAGTAGTTTAAAGTTGTTTTTATTTCCCTGTGAATAGCATCATCCCTTTGGTAGCCTCAGCAAGACAATGATTTTCTCACACTATCCAAAATCTAGGCCAAGTGAAGTACATGTACATGCAGGACTATACTTTTCTTTTTGAAAGTGTTTTCTTTTGTTAGAGTTGACTTGTGACTAGCAGCAAAATGTAACTGACCAATATTGTGCATGAAAATCAATCTTTTGTTTTGATCATCAGAGGTTCCTTTACACCAGTATATGCTGGTTTTTACCGATAAATTTTGCTTCTGTACTGGAAAAAGATGGTGCTGTCGGTATTCATGTACCGACAAACTGTAAAATGTGTTTCAAGTCTTTAAAGTTAACTGTCTCAACATCAAATTCTGTATGAAGCCAACTTATTCCATTCATGCAGTTAGAAGACAACTTATTCCATTCATACAGTTGTAGTCCCATATCCCTCCTGACTTTGATCAGTGATCGTCGGCAAGAACACAGCACCAGAAGGAGAATCAGCTAATCTCTTTGATGGATTGCAAGACTTTGAAATTCAAGATAAAAACAACACAAATGAAAGCACTCTTCTTTCTGTTTCAAATTTTAATCCTATCAATTGCCTTCTGCTTCATTATGTTTGTGTTGAAGAATACGTAATCATGGTACAGTGATCACCATTTTCATAAAAAAAATACTGGGCGCTATAGACTTTTTTTTACAATACCGTTGGTGCTTTTATTTACTCTTGTTCAAAACAAATTAATAACCAATGGGGGTGGGGTTAAGTGGGGGGGGCAGCTTAGTTTGGAGTTTTGCGGGTTTTTATTTATAGATTATTGTGAGTCATGTGATCTAGCTAAGCTGAAGTGAAGGCTTACGCTTGCACCAAGCATGAAAATACTTTAATTATTACCAAATTTGTTTTAAATATATTGTATAAAACTAATTAGGTATTTTTAGCTACATTTAATGATATTTACCTGATAATTTTCTGAGTTATAGATAAGATCAAATTCGCAATGCTGTGTGGGACAAACTATATTGTCATGGTGTGGACATGCGATAATGTCCATTTTGAACGCAGCTTACGTAATGGTCAGAAACGCATGCATTCAATTTCCTTACTCTAAAGTATTGTTTACATGATAATTTTCTCTACTCTGTGTGAGTGATAAACCATGCATTGATGAGAATGGTTGATTAGCATTTGTACTGGTAAAATTTGGTCTTGTACTGACTTTTTCCATCCTTGCCAGTACGAGGTACCGGTAATAGCGGAAACGCCAGATCATTTCTTGTAAAATTTCTCTGAGATGGACATTAAAAGTTGCATTTTGTCAAACTAAGTGGGTCCACATGTTACTTTGGACCGAAACTTATGCCCGACATAACCAGGTTATCGACTTAACAGGGGTCAAGATAAGTGGGTAAAAATTAGCATAAGAAGGATTTTTTCGGGACAGGACCAAAGTGCTCGACATACATGGATTCTCGAGATAACCGAGGTTGAGATAAATGGGTTTGACTGTAACTTCAATTATTGGCATATGGCTTTAATGTGCAAACAAAGATGAAAAGAAAACAAGTTTTTTCATTTTAAAAATACATATAAAGTGATTTCCAGAAAACAGCCTATATTTTATATTACCTTATTTTTTAACCTTCATTGTGGTATTATGTTTGCCATTTTTGGTGCAAGCTCAAATCTCCCCAAAAAAGTTCAATTTTTCAGTCTGCTTGCCCTGGGACATGCTGATTTTTATAAAATTTGTCAAGCCCAGTTTTAGGTCTTGTGGAAATACCCAAGTGTACTAAAATAAAGTACATAAATCAACTAATATAGAAATGTTTCCTGTACAAAAGCAAATGTGCTGAATACTGGACACAAAAAGTTGCAAAGAATATATATGCGCTAAGTTGTGCCTGGATGTTCCAGCCCCAGGAAATCTCACCTATCAAAATTGAGAACCTGGGACAGCAAAAAGTGCTCAGATCTCTTATTTGTGCTTCATCCACTGATCCTGTCACTTCACCTGGCTGTACTGGGACCCAAGTAAAGTGCTGGGTAAGAGTCAGCAAGTTTTATTTATACTTAAACATCTTTAACATTCATACATATGTAACACACACATAATAATTACTGTGCTCACTTAATATAATTTTTATGCTTTAGTATGTCAAATTAGAGATTACAAGGAAAAGCAACAAATACTGAAAAATTTCATTCATATTTAGTTCCTGTGGTCATTTAATAGACATTTCTCAATCAGGCATGAGGTCTTACCTTTGAAATGTTTGTTTCTGGTTGGACTCAAAGATGATGGGTATTTGAGCTTTTGACTTTGGTGGAACAACTTGTGACAGTGGACTACTTTGGCGAAGCTCTCTGCAGTCAATCTGAAATAAAACATGAAGTTTATAAATAATTCAGGCATCTTTAGGAAACTGTAAAAGAGCTGACAGCTTACTGTATTGATTCTAATTTTGGAACCCTCTTCAATCTATTTAAATTCTGGAGTACCCAGAACCAAATAAAGTATGAAACAAATCACATTCATAGTCACATCTGAGTACTATTAAATATACAATAAACTCAAAAAAATGTAAATGCACTGTATTTCATGTTTTGTAAATTTAAAAATAAAATATCATTCTCACTGACCCAGTTTCATTTGTCTGTGACCAGCATGTAACCAAGTACATTCTTCTTGCAGGATCTAAAATTATGAGAAACTTTGCAGTGGCTTGAAATAAAATTTCTTCTAAACATAATGTTACTCACTGAATGTTATGTTGCTGAACATCCTTATCCAAATTTTGATAATACAGATCAAATAAGTTGTTTTGTCAACATGCTGCATTCTGTAATGTGAAGTACAACCAATGTGTCAAGAAGATGCCACATTTTGTTCCGACAATCAACTATGCTTTAAGAAAAATCCTACTAAACAGTCTTCATAAACACAGATTTGGAAACAGATGACTTGATAAATTTTTCTGGAGTTTTTAAAAATTTTTTTTGAGCATCTAGAATGAATACAGTAAGTAATAATTTTTCCTGGTAATGCTAACAGGACTTTGGGTCAATGATGCATGGATTATGTTCCACATGGCTAAAATTCATTAATTTAAGGTTTTGCATTGAAGCTAACCTTCTAACTTAGAAATGATCATCAAATATCTTTGAGAATGTCAACCAGACCATATCTAGAATATTTCCAACATATCATAAAACTTCAAATGTACAAGAAGTCCCCATGGAAATATCTACCTCACAATTGGTATCTGCTTTCTTTTTCATGCCTTGACTGGTCTCAACCTGTTTTTGAAAATGACTTTTCAAACCTGCTGGTCTTTGAGACAACAACTGTTGAAATGAATAGCAAAATCCTGTAAAATTTTTACAGCTTTACTCTAAAACCTATTAGTTTCAGATCAGCAGCCAGTTGTCAGTTTAAAATACTGGTCCCAGCAACAAGTATATGGAACCAGTCAACCAAAGCCAAACTCCAGCCAATGCTGTGTGAAGATTCCCGTAACAGATATGCCATATATACTTGTATGTAAGTTGAAACCAACTACAAACTGTATAGACCCAGATCTGTCATTTCATGATGCATTGGCAGATCATGGTCTACAATGTTTGCAGATGGACTTGACATACAAGTTAGTATGTATGGTATACTGACATATAAGTTAGTATGTATGGTATACTATCATACAAGTTAGTATGTACAATATACTGAATTTAGGCTTATTATACATTTCATGTATATTTGTTTGCATCATGGAAATTTCATAGTAAACAGGAAATAACGGTATAGTAAACAAATGAAAATGGAAGTTACTGGATGGCAGAAAATTTGAAAATTATGAAGTACATTCATTGAGTATTCAGGTAGTTATTAGATTCTAGATAAGAATACAAGGAGTCACTTACCTCAGCCACAACATGGATATATTGATTGAGATTGTTGATAATGTTGATATGCTTTGTGGTAATGGACCTTAGGCAGACATTTCCAAAGTCAATAGTTGGAGGGCCTGAAAATATACAAAATATAATGTAATTAGCAATGTAAGTTTATATACTTTAAATCTGCATTATTTTTTAAGGTTGTCACATATATCCAGGACTCTGAAATCTTTGGTAAATCTGTATTTTTTTGATAACTTAGTCATACATATATATATATATATATATATATATATATATATAACATTGAAATCTTTGGCATGCTTTGGGATACTCTGACTTATCTAATGTTATTCTTTTTAGTATGAAAGGCTACCATGGTTAATACCTCATCTATTTTGGTATGAAAGACTACCATGGTTAATACCTCATCTATTTTGGTATGAATAGCTACCATGGTTAATACCTCATCTATTTTGGTATGAAAGGCTACCATGGTTAATACCTCATCTGTTTTGGTATGAAAGGCTACCATGGTTAATACCTCATCTATTTTGGTATGAAAGGCTACCACAGTTAATACCTCATCCATTTTGGTATGAATAGCTACCATGGTAACCTTAACTAATACTTTATCATGAGGCACAATGAAAACTGGAACAGTCAGATGATAGCAAAGCTTGCATGCAAATATTTAAGCACACAGATGAGATTTACATTGGGCAATGTTCAAAACAGTCATTAATGACTAATGAAGAGAACAAGCCAGGAAATAGATGTAGGTCAGTAACCTATTCTCATATGGCTGAACTAGACTTCTATGCATGTATAGACAGCAGTCTGTAATCATGGCCAAAATATACATGACTAGTGGTTCCTTTCTTGCCGAATATTTTGAATTCATTTATTTTCATGGGTACCAATATTTGAAGTTTTGCGAAATAAGACAATTTTATTGCTACTGAAATCTGTCAAATATGGAAGGATTTCTAATGATTTAGCAGAACAATCATATTTTGGGGTCTTTAAATTTGTAGTCTGTAACAATCACTGCTTGGAGTGTCTTTAATTTTGCAGTTTGTAACAATAAATGTTGGACTGATTGCTTATAACAATCATGAAATCCATGAAAACTGGTACCTCCAAATAAATGTATTTTCCTAGAAATTCCTCTTGATGACGATTTACATCGGAGTGATAAAGATGACTGGTATTATAAAGTGGGAATTTTATACTGAGGGATGTTCCAACAAGGCTATGTCATAATAGTGCATAAAAACACAAAATTAGGTTTAGAATAAAATATTAAATCACAAAATAACTGTTTCTCATCAGCAACACAATGATAAGATGCAATTAATGCATTAGTATAAATGACCATCCCTTCATTATAAGACAGCCAGTGGTTTATTAATGGGTTTTTGTGTGAGAGACAACCGTCTTATTTGAAAGCACTCAAATATCATTTTCTTAACCTGCTGCATGAGTTATATAATAATCAAGCACAGATGAACCATAGATGAAATTTCAACACTTTATCATCATGATGTAATAATCCCTTTTCGTTGGTACTTGTGAGCAAAAATCGATTAGAAATTAAAAGTATATTATGACTAGAGCAAATATGATTAATTTACCAATTATGACTTGATGTAACTCTTGTGGAGTGAGAAACTTTGAACAGTCTATTCTTTCCTTGTTTGTTGTTGGAACAGCATTCAGGCCTTCACTGACCTGAAATTGATTAAAATTCAAGTGGAAAGGCACAACACTTCTCCCACAATATGTCTAGAAGGAACCACCTGGTAAATATTGTAAAAGTGGGGAATGTACTTGTTGTTAAGTATGGACTTATCGTGTGAGTATTGTTACACAGGTGGGGAATGTACTTGTAATTCAGTATGGACTTATGAGAAAACTGTTACACAAGGTGTGGAATGTACTTGTCGTTTAAGTATGGACTTATCATGTTAAAATTGTTATACAAGCAGGGAATGTACTTGTTGTTAAGTATGAACTTATCATGTGAATATTGTTACACAATTTGGGAATGTGCTTGTCATTAAGTATGGACTTGTCATGTGAAAATTGTTACACAAGTGGGGTATGTACTTGTCTTTAAGTATGGACTTGTCATGGGAAGAGAAAGGTATTGAGAAAAAGAAAAAATAATTTATATTTATGAAATTCATCTGAAAAATAAAATTGGAAATAAAAGAAATAAATATGAGAGTATAAACTATTCTTAAGTCTACATCACTAGTGACAATAAACATGTAAAACATACACAAGACTTAAGCAATATAAAGTATGATTATCATATAACTACACTGTAATATGTTACTTAGGTTTCTTTATCATATGACTGCACTGTAATATGTTATTCAGGTTTATAAAAGGTTGAATGTCAACATCATCTAAGTGCACTTCAGTGTTATTTTAACTAAATCATATTGCAATATGATCAAATAAAAAAGTAACTTTCATCAGCTACAGCGGAAATTGACAAAAAATAGTATATGTGACAATAGTCTGAAAAATAATTAGGACCAGATGAGACACAACTTACTGGTTTTGCACTGGCCTCCTTCTCTGACTTGGCAAGCTCTTTGGTGCTCAGGAGTCTGAATTCTAGATTAGGTGGAGTTGGTGCTGAAATAAAGACAGTAAGAATATAAGTGATACTTTAGTGGATAGATCAAACTAAATTGGTTTCACACTGATGATAAATCAACTCTATATCAACTTATACAAAAATCATATTGTCTGTAATTTGTTTATTACACTCTATATTTTTATACAAAATTAACAAATACAAATCAATTATTTTGTAAATTAAATTTTTGCAAAGAAAAATCTATATTCTTACTAAAATATGCAAATATTTGCACCAAAGACTCTTCTGACAAGTTTGTCATTCATATTTGTACTAATAGTATAGTTATTTGTACTATCATTCATATTTGTACTAACAGTATAATTATTTGTACCATCATTCATATTTGTACTAATAGTGCAGTTATTTGTATTATCATTCATATTGGTACTAACGGTATAGTTATTTGTACTATCATTCATATTGGTACTAATAGTATAGTTATGTTGTTGTAGGGTTTAATGCCATTTTTCAGCACAAGATAGGCTATACATGGAAAACAGTATAAATGGTGGAGGAAGAACCCAGGAAAACCCTGGAAAGAACCACTGACCCACAAGAAGCTACTGGCAAGCTTTCTCACATACCCACATTGGCCAAATCCGAGACTTGAACCCATGCAGACAGAGATGAGATGGCAGTGATCCATAATGGTGAGCGCTTTAGACCACTTGGCCACTCGGGGCCCCAATAGTATAGTTATTTGTAATATCATTCATATTTGTACTAACAGTATAATTATTGTACCATCATTCATCTGATTTTTAGACATTACAAAATAATTACTTTTCTCACTGTCATGGTAATTTATGTGGCAAAAAAATAATTTTTCTTGAATATCCTTTTAGGAAAACTAATATCTGTGCTGTGTTCTGATGTGCCCAATATGATCTTTGCTGGACAGAAGTGGCTGATTTCCACAATATGATTAAGGTCAGTTACAAGGGGCTGATTTAGCAAATATGATCCATGCCAGATGGAAGTGGAGATGTGCCAAATTTGAACCATGCCAGTGGTAAGTGACTGATGTGTCCAATATGATCCATGCTAGATGGAAGTGGCTGATTCACCCAATATGAACCATTCCAAATGCAAGTGGTTGATGTGACCAATATGAACCATTCTAGTTACAAGTGGCTGATGTGCCCAATATTAACCATGCTAGATGGAAGTGGCTGATTTGCCCAATATGATCCAGGCCAGTTACAAGTGGTTGATCTGCCCAAGATGAACCATAATAATTGCAAGTGGCTGATGTGCCCAATATGAACTATGCTCGTTGCAAGTGGCTGATGTGCCCATTATGAACCATGCCAATTGCAAATGGACTAGGTGAACAAGGTTGAATTATATCCTTACCTGCAAATAAAGAGCACTTACATGATAATGTTTTGCTGTGTTCTTTTATGATTATCAGTTGCAGTTCTGGTGTTTGTTTTTATTTTTGTTTATGTAGATATGCTGGCATTGGAGATAAGTGTACACAAGTACAAGTAGAGTTAGATGCAAGTGTCCAACTGAGTTATCTTTCTTTAGCATGAGTGACATCCCCTTTTCATTTCACAGAATTATATTTCCTCACCTGTATGTTGTCTCCATGATGCAATCTTTATGGTGAAAATTGCCCAATACTGGAACTTTTTATCTCCAACACTCTGAATGCATGGTTTTGATTTGAACCATGCGGCAATCACATGGAACAAGATATCTGCAGCATCTAGTATATACTGAATACTGAAATAAAACTGACTCAAGCCAACACATGCACTCATGGATTCGACTTTGAATAATACATGATACGTTTGTTCAAATGTCTCATTTCAATTTTAATTTAGAATTCTACTTCAAATAATACATGGTCCTATTGTTCAAATGTCCCTATTCACTTTTGATTTAGAAATTCACATCTGTGCAACATAGGAAACTATGGAGTAGAAGCCCAATCAAAACAAAGATGATAGCAAACAAAAGTGATATGCCACAGTCTTGAAAATCTAATGGCCTCAGCATTAGAAAGGATCTATAGTTTGATTCTTAATGTTACACATATTGAAAGTAAATTACTTTCTCCTCTCTACATACTAGCTTGTTACTAAAAATTGTTTACATGAGGTGACTGAGTGGCTAAATGCAAAGAAGCCTCAGAGAAATAAAAATCTTCAGGTCTGCCAGGCTCTGGCCCTCTCAGCCAGTAGGAAGATTAAAAAAAATGTGGAAGGGCCAGAAGAACTTGGGCTTTAATTAAGGGTTATTACTCTAAGCTTATGTTCAACTTCAAGTTGAATTGCTTGGTTCTTGTCAGCTTAAGAAAAGTACTTGGTATCTGGAACTATTTGCAATTATTACAAATTCTGAAAATATGTGGTCTAGAAAATTGGCAGATTCAAAGTCTGATGGCTTTAGTTTACATTCTAACTTTAATGATTTGGTTTCTGCTGACTTATTTAAAGTATTTTGTATTCAGAGATTTTAAGTACGATTTAAAATTGTTAAAAAAATCTTCAAATACAGTGTCCTGAAAATTGGACCATCAATAGTATTACTGATAGTATACACAAAGAAATAAAAGTAAATGTGTCCAAAAAATTACCTACTATATGGTACATTTTACAGGGTTAGGATTATTAGTAACCGTGCCTGAAAAATTACTTACTATATGGTACATTTTACAATGTTTGGGTTAACAGTAAACGTGTCCAAAATGTATCTAAAATATGGTACATTTTACATGGTTAGGGTTAACAGCAAATGTGTCCAAAAAATTACCTACTATACAGTACATTTTACATGGTTAGGGTTAACAGTAAATGTGTCCAAAAAATTACCTACTATACAGTACATTTTACACAGTTAGGGTTAACAGTAAATGTGTCAAAAAAACCACATACCATATGGTACATTTTACAGATAATATACTGGCATACAGTGGTTATTGATGTGGAGGAGACCAGAAATCATGATGGAAACCATTTTGGTTTGGCACATAATCAAAATTAATCAAATAGTCAATCAAGCAAGCATTCAATTATACTTTCAATGATCAAATATAAATAATTTATTTTAACTGTTTGAGGTTTGAGAACAAAATCTTCCAGAAAAAGTATAATATGTCAATAACAACTTCCAGTTAATATAATCTTCCATTGTTTAGTTCAGTTCAAGCACCAATAAAATTACCATGACAAATATGTTGATAAACTGACTGACTTTCAGGATACAAGCAATTTAACCATTACCTAGCATGATAAACTGTTATGATCCATGAGAAATATGGAAAATACTTCCATCCAATTAAACAAAACAGTGATCTTTCAATTTCAACTGATTCCTAACATTAGAAACAATCAACTTGGGATGTGTGTACACTGACTGACCATTGCACATGCAGAATACAGAGCATCAAACCATTATTTCATTTCCAAATGGTGTATGTGTGCTTTCAACCTTTTGGTTCTATGTTTCAGAAACTTTGCTCATGATCAAAGCCTTATGAAACAGAGAACTAGTCTAGAAATCCCAAGATATACTTGTGCCAACTAGTGAAAGACATGAGTGATTGATGGATGAGTTCCACTGCAGAGGTGCAAAGCAAGCACATGAAAGCTACAATCCTGGTGGGACAACTGAGTGTCAATTCATGATAAGATTACTTTGATTACACCCAATTACATTATTATTAAATGAATTAATGAAATACTGAAAGAACCCCATAAATGGTCCAATATATGAACTGGAAAGGAGATTTATGCAAATAAAATTTGTGGTAATGCTAAATGCGTCTAGGCAATCATTGCATAACAAAAACAGACATTCCAATGGACTACTGACCAAATAAAATGTCAGCAAGGTGTGAATCATTATATAATGGACCCTGAACAGTGTTTTACAGTCACACAAGAGAAAAAAGTGTCAGCTGGTTACTTTGAACACAGTATTGGCTATATTATGCTGAGGCAATGGGATTTAAGTGATTTTCTTTCTCAAGGACACACTGAGGCAACAGGAGTTAAGTGCTTTTCTTTCTCAAGGACACACCGAGGCAATGACAGTTAAGTGCCTTTCTTTCTCAAGGACACACTGAGGCAATGGGAGTTAAGTGCTTTTCTTTCTCAAGGACACACCGAGGCAATGACAGTTAAGTGCCTTTCTTTCTCAAGGACACACTGAGGCAATAGGAGTTAAGTGCCTTTCTTTCTCAAGGACACACTGAGGTAATGGGAGTTAAGTGCCTTTCTTTCTCAAGGACATATTGGCAATGGGAGCTGAGTGCCTTTCTTTCCCAAGAACAAAATGAAGTGACGGGAGCTAAATGCCCTTCTTTCCCAAGGACACTGAAGCAGCCGACTTGTGCTGGGCTGGGTGGGTATTGAACCATGAACCCTGAATTACAAGTCTGACACTCTTCCTACTGAGCTACCACTGCTCCATAAAGAGGGTCACATGATTTTACATTTTCACTGATTCAATATTTTTCATCATTTGTCTTAAAAATCATAACAATTTTCTTAACATTCCTGTGTCAACTGATATCTGTTTTCCAAAAAGAGATATGCTAATTTTCAGGACACAGTAATTATTATATGCAACATTTTAATTATTATGTGGCACAGCTGATTTTTCTAAGAGGTATATTCAGCTGACAGACTAAAATAAACCCTTAATCAATATGTTTTGTTCTGCCACTTACTCCGAGGGTCAGGTCTAATTTCTTCTAGAAGGATTTTTTTGGGTTGAATTCCAGCAGCTGGCCTGATCCCAATGTCTGCCTGTGTGTTGGTTTCTTGAAACTCTCTGATGAATAATCAACAAAGTCAAACTTTACAGTTCACTCTACCATAAAGCATCATAAGAAAACATTCATTGTGCACAAAATTTAAATTTAGAAAATGGTCATAATTTTCACTTATTAAGTGCTGCTTTTTAAATTGTGCCATGTTTCAGATTCAGATACACATATCAAATTTAAACATTTTTCTTGGTAGAACTTATAAAATCCTGCAAAATAATTTCAAGAAAACTGCCAAATATTAAAATCTTAATATATTTACGCAAGACAGATGACAACCATCAGCAATTTTAATTTTCTACTTCTACTCAGTGACAACTGTACCATACATGCTCACTTATTAGTCCAGTCCAATTGCAAACAACAAAGACCCTGATCTGCCATTGTATAATGTGCCAGCAGATCAGAGTATTTACTGCTGTGCTACTGATTAGTCCTAACAAACTGTAGAGACCCATCTCTATTGGCACATTATGCAATGTTAGGTCTGGGTCTGCGCAGTTTGCAGTTAAACTTGATTTATAAGTGCGTATATATGGTAAGGAACTTAACACTCCTAATCCATCACATTATCAAACATTTAATCTGTTTTCATTAAAATTTGTGACTTTAGTTGCTCTTACTTGGCTTTTTTCTTGTTGAGTCTGTTTTGTCGAAGTTCCCTCAGTAGTGCTACATAACTCCCTCTGTGTTTGAATCTCTTCACATCCTCATCATCCACATATGCGTAATCAGGGTCAACATATGTGTGCCGGCTGGCTCGCGTAAATATGGTCCTGAAAGTTGTATGAATATTTTGGTTAGATACATGTATGTCACACTAATGCAACAAACCTCATTCCACAAATATGGGATATTGCATCTGTATGAATGTTGTATGAAATGAATGATATTATATGTCATCTTGTGGTATATTGTTGTAACTGGAAAGACTGCGTTACAGAATTAAGTGACTGTGACATTCTAGATGTTACATTTTGACATGACTTTTACGATGCTAATAAATATTACCATTATGAGCCAAGTCATAAAATTTCCTAATTTAAAATTGATAAAAAAATTTATTATGATATGACCACTTCCAATAATATGCTTATATTTTATATGCCCGTCCCCAATGATACGCCTATATTTTATAAATGCATCCCCAATTATATGCCTATACATTATATGCCCATCCCCAATCATATGCCAATATTTTATAAATGCATCCCCAATTATATGCCTATACATTATATGCCCATCCCCAATGATATGCCTATATTTTATATGCCCGCCCCCAATGATATACTTATATTTTATAAATGCATCCCCATTTATATGCCTATACATTATATGCCCATCCCCAATGATATGCCTATATTCTACATGCCTGCCCCCAAAGATATGCATATATTTTATAAATGCATCCCCAATTATATGCCTATACATTATATGCCCATCCCCAATGATATGCCTATATTTTATAAATGCATCCCCAATTATATGCCTATACATTATATGCACACCTGCATTGATATGTCTATATTTTATATGCCCACCCCTAATGATATGCCTACATTTTATATTCCCACCCCTAATGATATGCCTATATTTTATATGCCAACCCCCAATTATATGCCTATTCATTATGGTATGCCCAGTCCCCTTTGTTATATGATTTGGGAAAATATTTACTAAGGATATCTTTGTCTAATAATAAGCCCATACCCTTGTTTGTAACAAATTTTGTTTGTTGCCCACCCACCCCTACCCCCATATTTATCATTGGATAAATACTGAAATCCAGATGATTTTTGTGTTGAACTAAAATAGTTCTCTCTCAAAAAGCCTAACAGATATTCTAAGATGCATCAACATCAATGTATATCATGGTTTTCACACCACATTTGACTTCAGGGATCTTAAGAATGATGGCTTCAGGATGGCAAAACTCAAATCATGTCTGCTTTCTTTTAAGTCTGAATGTTTCAAATAATTTGAAGGATGTAGCTGACCATTAAAATGTAGCAAAATACGTTTAAGTATGGCTCATCATAGTCACAACACTTGTAAATCAAATGCCAATTAGGAAAAAACTCTTACTTCTTGCTGATCACTTTGGATATTTCCATGAAATTTCTACACTTTTCTTGACACGTTATTTGATAGAAGCTAGAATCATTAAGTCAAGCAAGAATTTCTCACTACAAATACATGATTTCATTATCAGTTATATAAATTTTCTAAAATACAATATCATTCAGGCAAATTATCCAGTCAAATACTCTCCAAATTTTAAGACTGTAATGCTGATAATAATGTTTTTGCAGATAAGAACCAAAAGGGTCACATTCCAAGGAATTTACTCACAAATCATTGTATATATTATAACTTTGTTCTGATGGTTGTTGTATATCATATAGCAGTGAAAAAGTGTTAACTTGTAAATGATGCAAACTTGTTGTCATTTGTACCTAAATTTTCTTATCGATGAGATTATATTGCTCAAATTACTGAACAATGCACATTTCTTACTGATCAGTTTATGTTGCACAAACTACATAATACAATTTTTTTTAAAAAGTGCAGGATGGAGTTTGATGACAAAATAATCAGGTCATACATGGACAAAAATGAAAGCTTAAATATGCATGTCCATCAAAATAATACAAACATCAACAAAAAAATTACAACTTTTTTGCCATTCATGAACTGGCTTTCAAATAATAAATATAAAAGTGGGTTATTGGTACAGCATCCTTGTGGCTTCATATTATGTGTTTTTAACTTATGGAAAATTATGACAGGTAATTTTCTTGAGAGCTTGAATTAAGACAGTTAACCAGTGATGAGCAGTGAAAACAGAAACCACATAATAACATTTTTCCCTTCACCACTAACACTGCTCAAATACAAAGTAGAAACGTTGTTCTATTATCAGTGTAGTTAGACTTGCAAAACTTTGAACACAACCCCAAAAGTATCACACAATGACAAATATGATCTGGACTACATACCATATATACTCGCTTATAAGTCATGTCCAACTGCAAACAACATACACCCTGATCTGCCTTACAAAATGCACCAGAAGATTAGGGTATATAATTGTTTTACTGATTAGTACTTAACAAACTGCAAAGACTGTCTACACTGTCTATGTAGTTTTCAGTTGGATGTAACTTATAAGCTAGTACATATGATATAATACAGTTTGGGGATAATTTTTAAAAAATTCTGTTTAGGAGAGCTCTCTGTCAAAGACATAAACTGTATAAGTTGTAAATAAATTTGAATATTATTCATTTTACACGGGAAACACAAAAAGTACTGGCTGTAATATTGAGATGGTTGTTATACGGAGGTCAATACTAAATGAAAATAATATGGGGAGAGTGGTCCTGTCTTACAGACATGACTGTTATATGGAAGTCAATACTTTATATGAAAATTACAATGGGTGGGGGGTCTTGTCAATACTATATGAAAATTATAATGGGGGTTCTTGTCTTAGAGACATGACTGTTATATGGAGGTCAATGCTATATGAAAATTATTATGGTAGGTCTTGTCTTACAGATATGGCTGCTAGAACAGCTTTGATTATACCTTCTATTTTAATGCATTATAAAGGCAGGTGGTACATCATTTTACAAAGGTATGTAGTACATTATTTTAGAAAAAAGAATATTTCTACCAGGAATCATATAGACTATATGTGCATTGGAAGGGTACACTGTATAACCCTAGGATAAAAAGGCTCAAAAAGATTGAACATAATTGTCTCATGCATATCAATCAAGAAATACAAAATGAAAGTAAACTGTCTTTAAAAACCCAAAGTCAACTTTACAAAAAAATAATATAACAGCATGCTCAAGATTTATGGAATCATGCTCTTCTATTTTACTAAATTACAACAAATTTGTTCATGCATGACTTACTTTTCATGCAATATTCTGTAGATAATAAAATGAAGCAGACGTAAACAGTATTTCTCTCCATATAATGTTCATCCAACTGCAAATAGCATATACCCACAATGCATCAGTATATCGGGGCCCACACTGTTTATTCTACTTTAGATTCAAGCATACAGCATAGATCCTGACCCCATTTTGACAACAAATCTCATGCTGCAGCTTAAAATCCCAAATTCAGATGATGCCAAAGGCATTTATGTCATGACTTGGCAGGTTGGTTGGTAGGTTGGTTGGATGAAACATTAACAGCACTTGCATCACTTTATCATGGACACACAGAGGCAATTAAACCTGTTAGGTAATGGAAATGTAGCCATCTAAGATATGGATGAAAGTTTATTACATGATTATAGCTTTATTGAATTTAAATTGAAAGGCTCTACAAGTTTTTGGACATTGACCTTTATAAAATTTGAGAATATGTGGCCAGATCTATTCAGGCATCATGTGATGACAGATAGACTGGATCAACTGAACAACAAAGGCCCAGATATGACTGCTGTCACATTGTGTTTAATTCTGTTTGTTATTTCAATGAAAAGAGCACTGATGAGGGCCTACTGGTACATTATGCAACCACCGATATGGGGTCTATGGTGTTCACAGTTGGATATGTTTTCACACAGGTCAATATGGTAAGTAAACACAACCCATGTACCCAGAGACTTCCACAAGGTGACATTACATACAGATGGTCATACATTTCCACCATCAAAAAATAATTACCTGATCTCAGTATCAAAACTATCACTTTTTGATGCAATGTTTTCTTGTGCTTTGCTGGAATTCAAAGTTTGTGTGTTATTGTTGTACAAAGACTATCAAAATATAACAATATTTCGAAAACTTTCATCTCTTTTTATTGACTTAATCCCAACATTCTCCAAAAGAAATTAAAAATTTCTTTACTTCTGTATTTTTGCAGTCCTATAAAATTTTGAAATCACTGCTGAATCTGGAAAGTTTTTAGCAATGGTTGATTATTTTTACACAATACTAGTGGAACAAAAAACATGGCATTCTTTTCTAAACAAAATAACATAGAATTCTTTTCCAAACAAACAACTTGGCATTCTTTTCCAAATAAAGAATATGGAATTCAGTTCTAAACAAAAAACATGGCATTCTTTTCTATACAAAGAAGATGGCATTCTTTTATAAACAAGAAGAAAAGACTGAGTGTGTCTTTATGAATCTGCAAAGTTTTATTTCTTGTTGGACCTAAGTAAAAAAATGTATTTGATCATTTATCCATTGCAGGTAGATATTATTATTAACTGTATAAACATTCCTAGCACTGATTATTTGCACGATACCAACACAGTGGAAAGACATGGAAATGCTATGCATGACAAAATTTGCACAATAATAACAAAGTGGAGAGACAAGGAAATGCTATGAGTCACTCAATATTTGCATAATACCATCACAGTGGAAAGACAAGGAAATGCTATACATCACTCTACAGTTGGACAGTTACATGGCACAAGTGAAAAATTTCTTAACTATATGTAAATTACAAACTTTTAGCAAGAAAACTGAATTTATCAAATATTTTTTGTCTGTAAGAACAAAGATAGAGGACATATACACTTTGTCAAAAACTAATTAGTAAATATTTCTCACAAATATGCTGTATTCATCAATAGTGCAATGATTTCATGACAATAAAACATCATGATTTTCAGTTAATTAGTTAATTATATCTGTCAATATTTTACAATGTCACAATTATGTGATATACTGCTGACAGGTGAATCATTCAATAACTTTGTTAACATAAGCATTCCCCTCCCCTTTCCAAGCTCATGTGTTAAACTATATACTACATACTTAAGGTATAAAACAGGGAGAGCATAGACAATAATATTACCATGTAGGAACTCCTCACAGTAACTTATAATGACAGAGAAGATGGTAATACAGTCTGACATATGGTTTTGTTACTCTAATTTTTCATAACCTCTAATTTTTCAATCCATACAAATTCTAATTTTGTATTTGGCTATCTAATTTTTGGTACATAGAACTAAACTCTTATTGAAATTTTGTGTACACAAATTTAAGTACATTACAGCAATAAAGTTTGTTTATTTTATGTTCACTGCACAATAAGAAACATCTGTAACTTAAACATAATTAATTCTCAAGGACTCATAAAATGTTTATAACTTAGTGCAATGAGGTCTTTACGGTGGAGGTAACTGAAACCCAACTGAAAACCACAAAACCTGAGTGGGTGACCACATACCCTTGAACATGTTGGAACTGGGTATCTAACCTGGAATCACAATATTGCAAAGTGAGTACATTACCACAGTGCAATAAGGCTCTATAAAATTACACAAAATAAACAACAATACATATAGAGAAACTAGAAGCTCATGTGGGCCTGATGTCTCTCACCTGGCATACATTTGTCTAAAAAGGCAAACATAATAGCAGTAAGGCTGGTGCCTTGGGATGAAAGATGCCCATGACAGGACTGAAGGACAGCCATGACAGGACTGAAAGACAGCCATGACAGGACTGCAAGATATGCTTGTCAGGACTTAGCGACAGTCACGTCAAGGTTGAAAGACACCCATAAGCAGGCAGTTTTTGTTTGATATGGGCAGGTATTATTGGTCTGATATGGGCAGACAGTTTTGGTCTGATATAGGTAGTTTTGGTCTCATATGGGCAGGCAGTTTTGATCTGATGTGGGCAGTCATATCTGGTATGATTTTGGTCAGGCAGTAATGGTGTGATATGGGCAGGCAGTTTTGGTCTGGTATGGGTAGGCATTTCTGGTACAATATTTGTCAGGCAATAATGGTCTAATATGGGCAAGCAGTTTTGGTCTGGTATGGGCAGGCATTTCTGGTACAATTTTGGTCAGGCAGTAATGGTTGTACAATGGCAGGCAATAATGGTCTGACAGAGGCAGACAGTTTTGGTTTGATATGAGCAGACAGTTTTGGTCTAATATGGACAGGCAGTAATTGTCTGACATGGGCATGCAGTTTTGGTCTGATATAGGCAGGGAGGTTTGGAGAAAAAGTCATTGTATAATAGTTTTCTTTATATATTAGCAACAGCAGCCATGTTTTATGAGACATGAGTATCATTTGAAGGTTTTCCACATGGATGCTATGGAAGCCACACCATTCCATGGGTAGCCAGTCTAAACATAATATTGGCAAGGCAAATCATAAGGAATATTTTATAAAGTTTTATCAAAATCAGCTGAGTCATTCTGGAGAAAATGTCAAAAAAAAAATTTTTGGCTGTTTTGGTCATATGACAAATTATGGAAGTGTGGAGCCACATGACCAGAACAAATGAAAATTTCAAATGAGCTAAAGCTGAGTCTGGTTGGTTGCTGGATCTGATGGAAGGGTTAATTACCTGATAATGTAGCCAGTAATATGAAATGGTCAATAAGCATAGGGTATTTAGTGATTACATATGGGTTTACTAGTTGTAAATCACTGGAAATATATTGTGCAGATTACTGAAAGGCCCATTCAACCAAACATAAATAAGGAGTGATGAGAAATACCACAACATGCCCAAAAATGACTGCTATGAGGCCTGATTTATCAGACTAGTTAAACATGTCCTACAAAACATTCCTAACACTTGATCAAAACTGGATCAACTGTTCAGGAGAAGAAATAAAAAAGAAAAAAGTTTTCCATCTGGTTGTTAGGGAAGCAACACTGTTGACAGGAGGCAAGCTGAACACAATTTTGACAAGTATATTCTAAGGAATACTTCTGCCATTTTTGACCCAAACTGTCAGCTTTCAGGAGGAAGTAAAATTAGCAGATGCAAATGGATGGAAGGATGGATGATGGACACATGATGGAAGGATGGATAATAATATATACACGATGGATGGATGGATGATGGACACATGATGGAAGGACAGATGATGTGCACATGATGGAAGGATACATGATGGACACATGATGGAAGGATGGATGATGGACACATGATGGAAGGACAGATGATGGACACATGATGGAAGGATGGATAATGGATATATGGAAGGATGGCTGAAAGAAACATGATGGTAGGATGGATGATGAATCAATGGTGGAGGAATGGACAATGGACACATGATGGAAGGATGGATGATGAATCATTGATGGAAGAACAGAAATGGACACATGATGCAAGGATGGATAGTGGACACTATGGAAGGATGGATAATGGACACATGATAGAAGGATGAATAATGGACACATTATGGAAGGACGGATGATGGACACATGATGAAAGGAAGAATAATGGACAAATGAGAGAATTATTAATAATGGATGCATGATGGAAGGATGAATAATGGACACATTATGGAAGGATTGATTATGGTTGGATGGATAAGTGATTGAATCATGGATGATGGAAACATGATGGTTGTAGGACTATTGTGAATGAAAGGAAGGATGGATAATGGACACATGATGGTTGAAGGACTATACCATAAGCTCACATAGGTTTTGGGTAGGTGAGCTAAAACAAAAGTAAATATGTCCATATGACATAGATGCCACTGCCATTATGGTGCAATTAAAGAAAGCTTTGTTCAACATGCAAAATTCTAGTCAAGCTGAAGCCATAACATGGAAACCAATCCTAAGTTTTCCTATATCAAATCTGTGTTACATCTGTGGAGTCCTCCAAAATCTGACCCAAGTCCTCCTAAAATCAAATTTGTGTAACATCTGTAGATCCTCCAAAATCTGACCTACGCCTTCCTAAGATCAAATCTGTGCTACATCCATGGAGTCCTCCAAAACCTGGCATAAATTGTCCTAAATTCATATCTGTGTTACATCACTAGAGTCCTCCAAAACGTGACAAGAATCTTCCTAATGTCAAATCAGTGTTATATCTATGGAGTCCTCCAAAAGTTATCTGGTAGAAGTTAAATTTGTGATGGCAGGCTGGAAAGATGCAGATAGACATGGATACAGTAACACTATATATTTCCTCCATGGAAGATGGTGAGGATATTAAAAATGGATAGTGGGTTTTAAAATTGTCATTTTTTTATATCTAAATCCATGATACAGTTGTGTAAGCTAAATTTTCTTACAGATTAGTTTACGTCTTTCAGATTCTTCAATTTCTAAATCTGTGTGAAAATGTTGCTCATAAAGCAAAAGGAACACAACAAAATTTCTCCTAACTGTGTGCTACAACCCATGCCATGCTTAATACTTGCTAATACATACATTAATGTGCAATTAACTTAACATCTCCAACTTTTATCAACTATAAATGAAGCTGTGTGTACATTATTCAATGACAAAATCCACAGCATGATATTGCCTGGGCCCCACAGACAAACATTCAATAAAAATATACCTAAGAACCATCCTCAAACAACAGGCACATCTTACTTCAGTAATTTTTACCACTTCTGAGACAATAAAATCTCTGAAACTAAAGATTAAAATAAGAAAAGATGTGGTTTAGGCTGTGGAAATATGCTGATGAAATTAGGCTTATGAAAAAAATTCAAGCTTATGTATACAGGGAAGACATTCGAGTAGAAATTAACATGGATGCATCTACCGTATATACTACCGTATATACTCGCATAAAAACCCATTCGCGTATAAGCCGACCCCCCCAACTTGACTAGGTAAAAATAGGAAAAATTGCATGACCCACAGATAGGCTGACCCCCCCTTCTTCAAGGCTTTATTTTTTCCTAAATTCTTCGGCTTATAAGCGAGCATATATGGTACATAACAGTGCATACCGTATATATTCGCATATAAGCTGACCCCCCAACTTGACTAGGTAAAAATAGGAAAAATTGCATGACCCGCAGATAAGCCGACCCCCTTCTTCAAGGTTTTATTTGTTTCCTAAATTCTTCGGCTTATACGCGAGTATATACGGTACCTAAGGAAATTAATTCATGCTCTATGGCTCCCATGGACAGTGTTATAATAAGCAAGTGCTGCATCATTAAAAGACAATCTCAGCGTAAGGCAGCAAACTCAATGTTCACATGGACAGCATTGTAAAGAAAAAGTACCGTATTATGTACTTCATTATAAGACAGACTCACTATAAGGCAATATACTGTATGGCTCCAAATGGACAGCATTACAATGTGGTGTATGTAGCATGTACTTCATTATAAGGCAATCTCACTAAAGGCAGTGTTCTCTATGGCTTCAAATGGACAGCATTATAATGAGGTGTATGTAGCATGTATTTCATTATAAGGCAATCTCACTAATATGCATTATACTATATGGCATCAAATGGACAGCATTACAATGAGGTGTATGTAGCATGTATTTCATTATAAGGCAATCTCACTAAAAGACATTATACCATATGGCATCAAATAGACAGCATTACAATGAGGTGTATGAAGCATGTAATTCATTATAAGGCAATCTCACAACAAGGCATGAAAATATTAGAGTATTTAAGAAGAGATATCATGAGCATGTATGTGTTTCTAATATATAATGGAATTTAATATTTTAATAGTAAACATGTTAAAATAAACAGTAATTATTGCTATCTTCATATAATGTGCATTGTTATACTCTCCTTAAGAGGGCCTCAAGGGAGAATAGTCCTTGACTAATGAGTCACCCTTTATAAATAAAGCATTATTATTATTATTATCATTATTATTATTATTATTATTATACTATATGGCTTCAAATGGACAGTACTAAAATGAGGTGTACTGAAGCATGTACTTCGTTATAAAGCAATGTCACCAAAAGGCATTATACTATATGGTTCCAAATAGACAACATTATAATGAGGTGTACTGTAGCATGTACTTCATTATAAGATTGTCACATTATAAAGAGACATACTCTATAGCTTCCATGGATGGTATTATAATGAGGGAGTACTGTATCATGTACATCATTATAAGGCAGTCTCACTATAAGGCAGTATACATTACAGCTATAAATGAACAGCATTATAACAAGGGAATAACTTAATTTCAATTAAATATTAAATGTAGTAAATCATCAATTGTATTGTACGAAATGAATGACCAAATCGCTTATTTGCCACCCTGTTGTTTTGCATCTTAATATTGTTAGTCATCTTAAAGTGTCCTAGATTATCTATTCATTTATTTCTGTGGATATAAATTTTTGATCATTTGCAAAAAGTGGCAATTTATTTGAATCTGGATTGAGGAATGGATCCTAGTGTTGACAGTTTCATTGATTTTGAAATTGGGGAATGGGCCCTATTGCTGACATTTCACTGATTTGGGGATTGATGAAGAAGCCCTATTGTTAAAAATTTCATTGATTTGGGGACTGGGGAAGGAGCCCAAATCCTGACAATTTCATTTATTTGGGGACTGGGGAAAAGGCCATACTGTTTCTACAGAAAGACCATTACTTGTGTGTTTTAAATATGTGGTTTGTAGCAAAAATGAAATGAAGGAAAACTGGAACTCCATGAAAAACAGTAAATTCACAGTCTATTTCATGCATATATAAGTATCGTGTATACCTGCTTCTAAGCTGATACCAACTACAAACAACACAGACCCTGATACAAACAACACAGACCCTGATCTGTCAATATCTTATGTGACAACAGATAGGGTTTGTATAGTTTGCAGTTGGACTCAACAGTAGATGACATTCACAAATAAATGGCAGACTTTCAGCTCAAACTTTTACCATCTAAAAGAACTGTCATACTATCATTTCAATATTTAAATAAATGCTTTTCGATATAGAAGTGAAATTAAAATATTTAAAAGAAAACGTCCTCTTTATTATTTTCTGTAGCAGTTCAACATCCTTCATAAAAAATTGGATTTTCGTAGGAGTTTGTGTCCTCCTTAAACACATGAAAATGTCCTGAATGTGAAGGGCAATTATCATATTATCAATCATCATGCTTTAAAGTGTCCTTTATATACAGGTGGCATTAACAGTGTCTTGTCAAATGGGTTTAATTGTAAATACTTACTTGTATGTATCATTCCTGTTGCTTGGCCTGATGCTTTGAGCTCTGTCATTAGGAAATGCCACTTTGACACTGTTCATGTTTCCAGTTGAGTTTCGAAGGATGTGTAACTTGCATTTGTTTCCCCCTGCTACTGCATTCCGAGGCTCATCATCAAGAGAAAGGAAGGTGGTATCGACAAATAAGCCAACCTCATTACTTATGTATGGAGTTATTCCTGTAAAAACACACGTAGATTGTAATAGTTTAGATTAAGTCAAATCTTAACCTATTCATACCATAGAATTGAAGAAAACAAACAACTCCTCTCTTGAGAGTTACTTCTCACTCTTTTATTTCGACGATTTTTTCCAATTTTGAGAACTCAGAGATTGTGCAAGAAAGACTCTAAGGCTATTAAAGTCCCAGTGGTTGCATAATTAACAAGAGAAAAATAAAGTGGATTTCTGGGACTGTATCAAAACATTATAATAAAAATAACATTAAGCCTAAAATAATTACGTATTGCTTCAGGTAAATGAAATTGACATCTACTTTCTATTAACTTTTTGTCAAATGATCTGAGTCCAAGATTTAATTTATCAAATTACTGCAGTCTTTGCTTTTCTCAGTGATGGAACTGTGGCATATGATATTTATTTCATGGTGTTTGGATGCTAGAGGTTATGTGCCATGTCATGCTGTAGCATATGATGCTTATGACATGATGTAAGGATGCTAATTGTTATATGTCACACTGTGGCATATGATATTTATTACATGATGAAAGGATGCTAGTTGTTATCATATGTCACACTGTGGCATATGATACTTATGACATGATGTAAGGATGCTAGTTGTTATGTGGTATGTCACACTGCAGTATATGTTACTTACAACATGATTTGAGGATGCTAGTTGTCATGTTATGTCAGTCTGTGGCATGTGATATTTAATAATATGAAATTAGGATGCTAAATAAATAAATACGCTTTGCGATAGATATGTTATCAACCATGCACATATTCATATCACATGGATATCTCTGCCTGTAGTGTATGGTACCACTGAAGAAAGCTTGGTTTATTATGTAAGGTCAAAATTCCAAGTCAAACAAGGGCCATAATGCAATCAAATTTTGTCGTAATAAACAAGGGCCAAAATGCAGTTAATTTTGTCATAAAAACAAGGACCATAATGCAGTTAATTTTGTCATAATAAACAAGGGCCTTAATGCAATAAAATCTTGTCATAATATAAACACTCATATCAAATTTGGCTTTAATCAATAAAGTCCTCCAATAGTTATAAATCAAAATTAAGATCACTATGGACAGGATGTGACAGGATTAAAATTTACATGGATAACATTATATGCTATGGTCACTAAAGAGAATATGGTCAGGACATCAAAACATGGAATTCTGATCAGTAACCAAACTGTCAGTCATTCAGATTAATACATTTTTAATTCTTTTTATTATCACAAAACTAAAAACAAACTGATACCATGCTTTTAATGGCAGAATACTATAGAATTTCATGACAAAGCTGGACAATCTAATTATCCTATAAACCCAAAGTTGTATATTGCTGATCTGAAAATAAAACTTGTCCTAAAATTTTCTTTATACCTGGATTATGCTTTGGCTGCTTCTTGATGGTAACTGGGTCACTGCGCCCCATAAAGTGGATGGGGAGAGTGTGTATAACCTGAAGGTGGGACATGGTTGGATTCTGGTTATCAGCTACATGTCCAATAATGTCCAACATCTGCTGTCTCTTAAAAGAACCTGTTTAAATATTATTTTGTATTAAAGATTCCTCTGAAAATGATATTGCTCACAAGATTTTGATGAAAATTTTCTTCTCAGTCATGAAGTAACATTCCACATATTATCCACAAATATTTATTCATTTTGTTCTGTTTATTTCCTATAATGCTTTGGTAGTCAAAGAGAATATAACTGATTTTATTATTTGTTAAAAATAGATGTAAGTAAATAAATTTCTTTCATTACTATCAATGAACCCTAATTAGGAATTACTCCTAATGATGTGAAATAACAGGTAAAAAAATAAGATATATACCCTAGGCAAATAACTAATTTATCTGAATTGAAGAAAAAAATTTCCAAGACTTTCTACTTGTACAAAATTAATATTTTTCGTTTTATATTTTAACTAAATGGCTGTGAAATCCAAAACTTATTTTTATAGCCCTGCAAATTTTCAAACTAACAACTTGGCTGTCAGGTAACAATCTTTTCAGCCATTATAACAAGCTATACTTTTCAATAAAATAATTTACCTGCTTGGTTTGGTGCAAATGAGAATATAACATCCTGAGTTTGATTTGGTGGTATTTTGCCATTGGGTGGGTGGGCAATGAAATGAGCTATTCTTCTGAACTGGTATGTAATTGGGAGAACTGGACAATTGTTCTGTATGGCGCAGAGAATATCTACATGTTCGCCCACTGGACACTCTCCAAAATCAAACTTGTTATTGGGTGATGCTGACACCAAAACTGGAAGGGCAGTGGCTGTCATGGGTACCTCTACATAGGAATTAGCTGCAAAACCAAGGAAAGAAAATCAAACGAGAGTAAATTAATAATGTACTGTAACTGTTTGACAGGCATATTAGTTTTTCCCCAGGTTAAAAGATCTAATTTTCAGATGATTGTTTCAAACTAAACTATGTATGACTTTTTTATACTTGACTGTAGACTTTTCATGCAGGTCTTTCATTCTGACCAGCATCTGCAATTACCTGACAAGTGCAATTTTAAACAAATTTTGTATCTGATAAAAAACTTGCAAGCCCAAAATTCTCAGGATGTTCTAAAAGCTAATTCTGAACACTGGCCCAAAATGTTCAAAAAGTTTTACAAGCTAATCCTGAACATTGGCCCAAAAGGATACTTATCATTTTAAAAATAGACAGCTGAAATCAAAGGGTTTGTACACTTCCACTCAAGTGAAATTTAAGAACTTTTCCAGGACTTTCCAGGGCCTCAAAAATAAACTTCCAGGACCTCAAATATAGACAGTAAAAAAGTACAAATCGAATTCAGAAAGATGAATGATACAAACCAAAATTCTGAAATGCCAGAGATTGGTAGCACAAGCAAACAAGATCACTGATGAACAGGTTTTCAAGGTTTTGAATTTAAACAGCCAAAAGGGAGTACTCTACAAATATTAAGAACTCATGGGAGAGCGACAGATGTAAGGTGAAGTTGTTTACATTTACAACATGCATAATGGAGAGAATGTCTGTATATCTCTATGTTACTTTAATAAACTATGGCTAAAATTTCTTTGGATATTGTACTTGTGGAAATTGTACATGATCTTAGTATACAGCTAACCAAAATGACTGCCCCCATGTGCTAAAAAAATCAGCCTGAATTAAGCTAAGGTACAGAAAATAAATTTTTCCAGACTAAACACTACCAGCTTCTGAAAGTGCAATGAATGAATTAACAAATATATAAAATGTAAAAAAAAAAGTTATCAGCTCTATAGTTTATAATTACCTCCTAAGTCCAGAAAGTGAAAATGACCAAACAGAGATGGCAGTTTTGATATGTGCACATCTGAAGTAAGGATAAGCTGTATACTCTCTTTTACATTATCAATTACTAGGTACATTTATGCCTACAAAAAAGAGTGCCTTAAACATAAGAAAAGTGAGTATAAGTGACTTGACAAAATTGTACTACTGAAGGTCTATTATCAACAGTTTGTTGTAACTGCATCGTCAAATATAGTACCATGCATGTTTACATTTATGACATTGTTGGCAAAATCTTCTAAAATAGGAAATTTATTTGGATAACAGCCTTGCATTAAAAATATGAGGACAACTGAAACAAAAATCTTATTCATGTTGCACATGAATTTCCCATTCTTATGTACTGCATAAGTCACAAAAACATCATATGAGCCCAATAATGTCAGAATAGCAAACGCGGCATCCATATAGATTCCATGATAAGTCTAAGATACCTTCAGAGGAGCCCTTTTCAAGGAAACCCTCATTTGAACCAATTATCTGGATTCTCATAAAAACTGCAAAATCCTTCCTTGGGGGTGGTGCCACTTGATTTTTGAAACCCTGTTTAGAACTATTCCATCTGAAAATATTTGCAAAATGGCATATAACTGCATTTATATAATTCACAAATTTCATGTAATTGAATGCGTTATATTGTCATAATGAATTCATTTTGTAGAAGATATTAGTGTAATTTGATATCTGCTGGTATTCTTACAATAAAGACAATATCTGTGAAATCAAAAGCTTCATCAGAGTCAAAGGACATATGAAGGAAATAGTGTAGATATGATGAGAACTTGACATCACTTGTAACCTGGTTCTCCACTATGCTTCACTTCAATGCCAAATACTAGTAAACAAAATGAGTATAATAGTACAGGGGGCAAAGTTTTAATTATTATATCAAAAGATGATTCAAATCAATGGTGAAGGCTGAGTACACAAATTTACAAAACTATTATTGCATACATGATATAGACCTGAAGAATCTGTTGAAAAACAAAATAAGTGGGCATGTATTTGCAAAGTTCTGAAAGAATTAATCACTTGAGACTATTAACAGCAATCATATAAATTCTTTATCAGACTGAATACTTAAAGACATGGCTATTTCAAACATGATGCTACAATTAATAATAATGATTCATAACAATCTGCATTTGCATTTGATTTTCAAGATTACTAAAGACGAAAGAATTATACATTTTGTTGAAAACGAAAGAATTTTTTTTTTCACCTTGGGCTAAATCTAAAAAAAACTGGAATCTTTTCGTATGGCCTGAGCATTCCTTGGTTGGGAATGGCAGTAATGAGAGAAGTTAGCATATTTGTCTCCCCTTGTTCTTTGTTATCAGAGGCCTGAGATGCGAGGGCTACAGCTGTACTCTGAGTCAAGTCTATTCCCTGAAATAAAATTTAAAAAAGCAGTAATTATGTATGGAAAAAATAAGCTGCCATAATGTGATATTTTATGCCAAGGCGAAAATGACGAAGTTCTAAAAACAGAAATCACAAAATCATCAAATATCTCATTCAGCAAAATCTTGCTCTATATCAAATTAAATTTAAATTCAAAACCCATTACTGAGATAAAATACCTAGAGTTCACTTGAACCATTAAAACCCAATGTTAATATTCATATTTGACAATATTTTTAACTTTTCAACCACATACACAAACAATATAGAGAAAGCTAACCTGAAGCTTTCGTCCTCATGCTAAGGACTTCATCAGCAGACTGAATTAATCTTTACAAACTGTTGATATTGCTTGATGGAATGGTAAGTGATGTTTACAGATTGTCCCAGATATGCAGCAGGTTGTAATGGCCCCTGTTCCTTTTCAGCATCAGTTTGTGCGCACAGATGGCAATTGATTCCTTAAACCCAATCTCAAACAAGGCTTGTTCTCGATCTAGGATTTTTACTGAGTTCCAAGTTACAGTATGGCCAGGGCAAACATTGTGGATGTGCCATGATACTTAAGATGAGCTTGAACGTGGTCTTCTATGTTCATTAAATCTCGCTTTTAATGTCCTTTCTGTTCCCCCAATATAATCATAATGGCACTGGCTTTCACCCTGTCCTTCACACTTAATGTGATAGATAGGTCCACAAATATCTCTCTTATCAGACTTATCTTTAGGGTGAAATAACATCTGTCTTATGGTCTGGAAGAGTCTGTTAACATCACTCACCATTCCATCAAGTGATGTTAATAGTCAGTAGAGATTAAATCAGCCTGTGTTTTGAAGTCCTTAGCATGAGAACGAAAGTTCAGGTTAGCTTTCTCTATACTGTTTGTGTATGTGGTTGAAAAGGTAAAAATATTGTCAAATATGAATAATATTACTGCACAGTTAAGCTTTCACCAAAGTATACCAATATTAATATGTAATACATAGAGTTTGCCTGCACCACAAAATTTCAGCATGTTAGCAGAGATGTCAAAGTTAAGAAACTTCTAAAAAATCTATGATTCTGTCACAGCTGAAGTATCAACATACAACTGAAATAATAATATAGTATTTGATCTTTGATGTAAATACCTGTGTGCCAGTATAAAAGGTGTGTGTTTATTATCAAATATATCTCTGATAAGTATTTGAAAACTTTCATAAAAATCATTGTTGACTTATCATCAAACAGGGTTTATCATGAGATAAACATGGTAAGCACTTTTTAGTGGTTTATGAAACTTATATTTCAATGCATTTTTTAATGTGTTAAGTCAAACCCTATAATTTTTAGTGTTCACATTAAAGCTTTTAAATTTGCTGAATAGTTTCAAATATTTTATAACCATGGTTTAAATAACAAACAAAAAATCATCTAACTTTGTTCATGCAAGATCCTTGTTTATATTACTCTTTCAAGAGGTATTGATTTAAGATGAAACCTTTAGGAATAAAACAAGAGAACCAACCAAATCACCAAGAATTATTTAATTTATGCAGACAGTACAAACCAATGAAAACCAATTGAATTTACTGATGTATCATGGGTAATATAAGGATTGGATTCTTACTAACCATTTCCTGAGCAACAGCATCCTCATCAAGAACAGCGACAAAATTGACCTGCTCAGGTCCATTATTGTACAAAATGGCACACTCTGTCTTGTCTGAGCCATAGTAGGTGCTACCAAACCGGATGCAGTCCAAATTTTCTTCAGACTCCAGGTGAAGTACTTCTAATGCCCTCTGGACCATATTGCCTCGGATCATGATGGATTTTGGACCACTGTGGCCATCTAACTTGACCCTATACAATGAAAGCAAAATAGAAAGGTCTAATAGATAGGTTCTCAAAATAAAAGGTAAAATTTACAGACAAAATTTTGTATGTGAAAACCACATATTCTTTTAAATTTTTTAAAACACAACACCAAACTTAAGTTTCAAGTTAAAAATATTTGGTATCCTGCAACCTTAGAATAAGGTTTTAATAGTAGATATTTCTTGAATTTTCAGAAGTGATTTTTCAATCAGCAACCTGATGCAATTATTCTTGAACTGCAATTTAAAATAACTGATTAATCAATTGCCACCTATTGGCAGCAGTACTTGCTGGGTAACATATGACTATACTTAAAATCTGATGTGAGAACCACTTAGAAAATTTGTATTTACAGTTTTTCCCATTTGATCAAATGACTAGTATTCTGACTATATATGGCTAAATTCTAGTAAGCTATCCCTGCTGCGGCTGTTGGTGATGAGCCTATAGTATGCCTTAGATCAGGGGTCTCAAACTCAAATCATCCTGGGAGCCACTTGAGGGCATTTTTGATGGCCCAAGGGTCGCACCACCTTTGTTATCTCTCATGAAACCTTGTGACCCAATCATTTTGTGGGCCACAAGATATGACTTGGCAGGCTGCATGTGGCCTGCAGGCAGCGTGTTTGAGACCCCTGCCTTAGATCCTGTCACATAATGCATTAGAAGGTCTGGGTCTATGTAGTTTCTTAGGAACAATTAGTAGAAATAAACATCAAAGGCCCAATCTTCTGCCACATTACTTGATGGCAGATCAATGTCTGTGTTGTTGGCATTTGGACTTGACTTTAAGTAAAAACAGTAGTTCACAATGGAAGACCTCACAATGGAAGATCTCACAATGCATAGTTCAAATATCAAATGATCAGAAATGCTTGAACTACTAATACACAAAAGGATATATGTATGAAATTAGGATTTTCAATAGCAAAAATCATGCGAAAGTTGCAGCACATTGATGGCAGTCTATGAAGAAGAACAAACATCTTCACAAACATCAAGCAGATATTTTGCTAGAAGAGTAAAAAATAACTGGATCTTTCTGTTGGGGATGTCCAATATTTAAATCAGATTTTCTAGTATCACCTCAGAAATATTTATTATTTAAAATAGTTTTTAAAAATTTAAAATAAAGCTTCCTTGATTTATTAACAACCATTAAAATTTATACTGTACATGTATAACTGTCATGATAGAACAAAAAAACCCCAAGTACTTTTTCTAATCTCTCTCACTCTGTTTATCTATATATATATATATATATATATATATATATATATATATATATATATATATATATATATATATATATATATATATATATATATATATATTAATAATCAATTCATAATTTAATTATGTTTTGGAAAAACATTAAAGTTAAATAGATATATAAATAATTAATACAAGGTTGCCCAAGTTATTGAAGGGAGAATTTTGTATTCTTTATGCCACGTTAACATATATCTTCAGCTGGACAGAGAAAGCATTTCATAAGGGTGTCATTGATAAACCAGTAAATTTAGATTATTTCAGATCCATGAAAATGATCATTTACCATAATCTCTTAGAAAAGAAATAAATAAAAATGACATGTCAAAATAAGCAACATGTTGACAGGGGGTGTATTTGCATCCAAATTTGCCTTTGTTCGGTAATTAGTATGACTCATTTCAACTTACTTCATGTCATGTTTTTCAGATCACATGGACCACCCTTCACAATTATTGGCTTAATCAATTCATGAAAAGGTTTAAAACTTCTTAATTATAAGAAGGTACCTGACCCTTATGAGCGATCCATAGCAATGGCATGTGCCTATGGGAGTTAAAAAACAATCTGTAGTTTGTTGCCTGACCATCAGAGAACAAAGAAAATCAATTTTTTGTCAATTTGACACCAGTTACAAGCAACTGCTCATTTTTGAAAATTGTAACAAAATCAACAGTAGTAAATGTAATTTAAAAAATCAAACAATTCAAGGTAATAAAAAGACAAAATAAAGAACACATCTACACACATTTTTACTGAAATTAGATATACAACGTTAGCATACAATCAGCTTAAATGTATTAAACATTTGCACAAGCATGACATATAATGTCATTATTTTAAAACAGTTTTGTGTATTTATTATGAAAAATGATTATAATTAATGAATCACTTCCAATGCAGACATTTTTCCATCTTAGTTTTTGGTTTGGAAATATTTACAAAAAATCCCTTTTGATTCCAGTCAGGATAATGACAATCTGCATTGTATGTGCCAAAAGCATAATGGCAAACCATTTTTCTGAGAAATTTTCAGTGATTTTCTGTGTAAGCTTTCAAACCGATTTGCAATGTAATAAGGATGTACTGGGTAATCAAGCATAGTCTTTTGTTTGAACTATGTGGATAGAAAATGGAAGCCATGAATATTTACCATTTTCACTGTCTATATCTGTGTGATTATTAAAGCCATTGATAGTATGGCCTCAGGTACTGTGCATTACACAGATTGGCAACAAAAGCCAGTACAGGAAAGTGCTTTGCCCATGGACACCACATTATCCAACAAAATAAAAACCTGCCTTAAGTTTTAATTCTTATAACATTATGTCCAGTTTCTTGGAAATGTACAAAACACCCCATTCAAAAAACTGTTAAATGGAATGAAATGTCTAACAATTAAATGTCCTGCTGCAATCCAAATAATATTTAATAACTAATACTATGCTTATGTCACACTTCCAGTCACAAACACTTGAACAAATATACATTCATCATTGTGAGACTTATGAAGGGATGCATCAAAGCTGAATGTAACACTTCATCAAAAGCCTATTCATTGAATGTAAACTGCATCAAAAGCCTTTTCATCAAATGAAACATTCATCAAAAGCCTTTTTATTGAATGAAACAATTCACCAAAAGCCTCTTTGCTGAATGCAACATTCATCAAAAAAGACCAATATATTGCCAAAAAATGTTACTCCACATAGGTAGAGTGTTAAAATATGAGTGGCTACTTCAATTTTTAATGGCATCAAACAAAACTAACTTAGGGACTTTTATGTTACAAGAAATATGCAACTGAAATACTGCAAAATATTAACTTCATGTCATGACCTTCTGTCCCTTAATATGAGATTTGACTAAAACTTTGTGATCTTAGTCTTCATCCATTTTATGAAGCTAATAGGTCAACTCAATGTTTTTCCCACTGATAAATCAAATCCTAAATGACTCTTGTGACATGCATGCAAGTAGACATGTATGCACAGACTACTCCAAAAATAGCACATGTTATGGCAAAACACTGCTCCAGACTGGGGTCATCTCAAAAAGCAATAATAGCACATGATCTACATTATCATCATCATCATCAATCCCTTAACCCAAGAGGTCGTTGGGTCACCAAAGTTGACTTTACAACCAATTCTTTCCATCTTTCCCTGTTCTCTACTACTGTATGATCTACATACACCACTCCCTCAATAACTTGTGCTCTGATAACTTGCGAACCGCTTATAATGCGGGGTCAGGCGTGGATCCCAATTTCTAAACCAGAAAATACCCAAAAAACTGACCCTATTTGTTGAACTTGAAGAAAATCACGATCGAAATTGGTAACGGAAACTTTTGATATATCGCTTGTTTTATCGTTGAAAACGGTTGATAGGACCTGGAAATTTAATCAACATTATCAAATATTGACTTTTAATAAGTCATATAATTTGTTAAATTTTCTTTTCAAACCACATTCTCTGTAAACTGCAATTAACAATATTCAAGGACATTTCGATCACTGAAAATGTCACTTACTCCAAGTGGAGGCAGTACTTTAATAAATAAATACCAATTAAATAATTTTTAATCAATTGAAATCTGTGTTCAAGTTCTATCTTTTAGTTCCTTTTAATTGTAATCATCATAAATGCAATGTGTCCTCTTGTAATTAAACGTAAAATGTGTCAATCTACTGTAACAGCTATGTCTGTGAGAGTTTCGCTGAGAACCTAATTAAGTGCCCACTGTGTTTTGATATTGGACTAGCAGAAGTATTTGTTGTATTGTTGCACTAAATAAAAAGCAGGCCTCCTTTTCTATTATCATGGTAATTAAGTCTTTTCAATCAAATAAAGCAGGCGGAATAAAAAAAAGAGTCAAAAGACATACAAATCCTACATGCTTAAGAACCAGCGGCACTGGTCGTATGTCAGGTAACTCATTTCAATTGATCAATCGAACACTGATACATTTTATTGTGTACATATCTAATTAAACTACCTTAAATTAACCTACTCAACCATAAATGTGATTAAAGATAGCAAGGCAACCAAGCGAAATGAGTACTTCATAATAAAAATGAGCTTTGTTTCACAGATACGGACCATTGTGGGAAAAACGAGTTTCAGAAAATTCTTGAATTTGCACGTAGAGATATCCTCAAGCATGATAAGAAGTTTCACTATTACTTTTGCAGTGAAATCACTGCATCAATATTTTACTAATTGAAAAATACCAAAATCGAGTTTCGATGTAGACGATTGTCTCACGAAATAATTGTTGCATGTTTTTGATAAAAAGGAATCTTGTTTGGTAGTGTATCAACAGATAGTCTGGTTCCCTGCTTCATAGACTCCTAGTTTTGTGAAATATTAATAAGCATCACTCCAGTAACCAGACTAATCAACAAACAAAAAGCCGTGACATAATACACAAATGTTTTCGCGTACCGTATTTGGTTGTTGAAACCAGTTGCAGTAATTTTATCGCTCTTTCAGATGTTGGACATTTTGAAAATAAATGTGAAATATAGATAATAACGAACAACTTCATCAGAAAATGCGCTTTATTGACAATTTTTCTCAACTCGATTATAAAACGAGGATTCAGCCATTAAACAGCCCAGTTACCCCCCTCCCTTAAACACCAACCCCACAGTTTTCTGGATGTCTAGCGGGTTTTTTGGAGGTCCCTTGGTAACTTGTGCCCTCGCTTATAGTGCGGTCTGTGTTTCTGGACCCCGATGTGCTGGGTTATCGAGGGAGAGGTGTACCAAGTTCAAACTGGAGGTCATCTCAAAAATTAAAAATAGCACATGATTTACATACCAAGTGAACAGGAAAGACAATCTTATAAGATTTTTAAGTTTCACTTTCACTTTACTTTCATAAACAGAAAAATGCTTACAAATAGTGACCTTGAATATGTACTTGAAAACAGTAACCTTCCATAGAATCTTATAAAAATAATATTACCACATTTAAAATGGATTGGAAACATTTTCCATGTATTGTTTCTTGTACTCTCATGCCAGAGTTTTGCAGTTTACCAGTTTATGAATTACACCTTCTCCATTTTATATGACATTAGATGCATTGTTAGCTGTCTGTGGTTGCACAGTACTGATAGAGAATTGTTGCAATATATCTCAATGAAAATATTTTGCAAGCATAAAAGATGTTTCCCAACTGTGAACAAACCCATTCTCATCCCTGACTTTTTCCAATGTGCCAGAAACATGGGAACCTTGTATATAGAAAATCAGGACAAGGTTGGCCTTTTGTTCTTTAAAAACTGTTTGAAAAATTACATAACTGCATTGTTTTATGGCACTGTGCCTTATTGCCATCTACCAAAATCATGAACTTTGGCTTTTCCATTCTTCAAATTCAACTTCACATATGCCAGTGTAATAATGTTATTAAAAACTATAATAAATACTGATATGTTTGAGATGTGTATATATATATATATATATATATATATATATATATATATATATATATATATATATATATATATATATATATATATAATACAATTTCTTTTTAAGTAAGGTCTCAGACATGGTGGTAATAAGTTCATCTATATAGAGGACAAACTGGCAGCTGCTTCAAATAAACTTAAGTCAATTTTGCCCCATTCAACAAGAAATACTTAGATGAAATCAGCAAAAAGGTTAAAGCACGTAGAGAAAACCTACTTTGTTAGTTTTATTGATAAATATTTTATATTTTTGAGATTCACAAGGTTTAATAAAATTTTTCAAGCAATATATATAAATCATTACAATTTCTATAAAATATCCTCAAGTATGGACATCTGAAAAGGACAATGTTATCTTATCAATTCCTTCATACTATATCATTCTTTAGGTCTTAGTGGTCTTTGATTACCATATAATCAGTTCCTTCATACAATGCCATTCTTTAGGCCTCTGTGGCTTTTGATTATGATATAATCAATTCCTTCATATATGCTTTAAGCCTCTGTGGCTTTTGATTATAATATAATCAGTTCCTTCATACAGTGCCATTCTTTAGGTCTTAGTGGTCTTTGATTACCATATAATCAGTTCCTTCATACAGTGTCATGCTTTAGGCTTACTGGCCCTTGATTACCATATAATCAGTTCCTTCATACAATGCCATTCTTTAGGCCTCTGTGGCTTTTGATTATAATATAATCAATTCCTTCATACAGTGTCATGATTTAGGCTTACTGGCCCTTGATTACCATATAATCAGTTCCTTCATACAATGCCATTCTTTAGGCCTCTGTGGCTTTTGATTATAATATAATCAATTCCTTCATACAGTGTCATGATTTAGGCTTACTGGCCCTTGATTACCATATAATCAGTTCCTTCATACAGTGCCATGATTCAGGCATGTGTGGCCTTTGATTACCACATAATCAATTCCTATAGACAATGCCATGATTTTGGTCTTAGTGGCCTTTGATTAATAATAATCAGTTCCTTCATACATTGTTATGTTTTAAGCCTCTGTGGCCTTTGATTATGATATAATCAATTCCATCATATAGTTATATACTTTAAGCCTCTGAATACCAAATATACTCGCTTAGAAGTTGAGTCCAAAGGCAAATAACACCCTGATCTACAATCACAGAATGTGCCAGTGGACCAGAGTCTATGTTGTTTGTTCTAATGATTGCTCCTAATAAACTGCATAGACTCAGATCTGCCAGCATATTATGTGATGGCAGATCTGGGTCCATGCAATCTGCAATTGGATCCAACCTTAAGTGAGTATATATGTTGTTTATTTGTATTGATAAAACTGATACAAATGCTAATAAACTTCCCACATAAACTGTAAAAATCCAAAGATTAAATCATTTCAGTGAGAAATATATATATATATATATATATATATATATATATATATATATATATATATATATATATATATATATATATATATATATATATATATACATATACATACATATATTCATGAATGATTGAATCAATGTGTCTGTGTATATAACTCACTGTTTGTGTAATTGTGCAGTTCAGCAAAATCAGACAGACTTTGTTTTCACTAAAACTTTCTAAGTTTACAAAAAAAACACCAACTATTTTCTAGGCTCTGTTTATCTTTTAATTTAAAGGTGTACATAAGTATGTCTGGAATAAGAACAAAAACTATAAGAATAACAAGAATAACAATATGAACAATAACAAGAAAATCACTTACTTGTCAGCCTTAGAATATTTAAGTGCTTTTGCAGGATCTTTACGTGCTTTTGCACTGTGATGATAGTGAATGATAATAAAATATTTCAAGCATTAAAAAAGCATAATTTTAGTACTGACCAAGAGAAATAACTGAAATGATTTGAGGATGTTTAAATGATTCACAAACCTTACAGTATTTTCAATACTTTGATTGGCATTTGTTCCTCTGGTTGTGTGCTCATAATCAATGTTGACAATTATTTATTATCAGAACTACAGTACAGTTGCTCTTCTCCAGCTTTATGGGAAGAAAATTAAGAACTGGCTGCTATAGGGACGTGGCTGTTTAAGGGAGGTAAACTTGACAATCATACACTGGCTACATTAAATACATGATTGTTCAAGGGAAATGACCCTTATGAGAGGTCACACTGTACAGCTTAATTTTTGAGATTTTGACCTTGAATTTTAAGCTCCATCATCTCCACAATTCAGAAACAAGACATATTCAGTTGACAAATATGAAACAGAACATATTTAGCTGGCAAATAAAGAACAGAACATATTCAATTGGTAAATATGAAACAAGACATATTCAGTTGGCAAACTTAAAACAGAACATATTCAGTTGGCAAATATGAAACAAAATATATTCAGCTGACAATACAAAAACAGGAAATATTTAATTAACAAATACAGAAACAGGACATACTGAGATGACAAGAAAGAAACAGGATATACTCAGATGACAATACAGAAACATGACATATTCACTTGACAAATTCAGAAACGGGACATATTCACTTTACAAATACAGAAACAGGACATACATGTACTGAGATGACAATAAAGAAACAGGACATACTCAGTTGGCAATACAAAAACAGGACATGTTCATTTTACAAATACAGAAACAGGACAAAATGTTATGACAATACAGAAACAGGACATAGTGAGATGACAATAAAGAAACAGGACATACTCAGATAGTGAGATGACAATAAAGAAACAGGACATACTCAATTGACAATACAGAAACAGAGATATTCACTTGACAATACAGAAACAGGACATTTGACTTTTTTAAAATTATCTCTTTGGACACTTAAAACAATGTCATCCCAGGTTAGAGGGGACAATTCATGTCCAATGAGTTATCCTAAGATTTGCATTTTTTTGCACACAAAATTCTATATTTTAAGAAAAGGTCTTCCCCTGATTTTCCTCAGTGGCAGTCCATGTTATTAAAGAAACAAATCAAAATGAGTATATCTTTGGTAACATTTAAAGAACCTATAATTTTCATCATTCTGATATCTGAATGATAGGGCTGATTTGAGAATTAGAGCTAGGCCTTGCTTCTGATGTGCATTTCACACAAGACTGCAAGCTTTACATGGCTATTTTCACTTCCTGATTTTCCAAGGTAAATTAAAAAAAAATCAAGGTAACATCCTATTTTTAGTTTTTGTAAAACATCATAAGTGTTTTTTTCAGAATATAATATTTCAATTACACAGATTCAGTCATTTTCAAAGAACTTTGTCATGTGCCTTCCCTACTTTCAGCAGTGCTCCAAAACCAGGAAGCAAAAGCTTTAGAGATATTATTACTGTATGATTTAATTTGGGTAGTATAGCTAACAAGTTTTAACTACATTTATACAGACATTACTTCTTAACACTTATCATGCATTTCTTTCTTGGAATAGTGTTCATTAATACAAAACTCTCACTAGCACCCTCCCTCTCCTTCCACTATCATACAAAGGTGAAAAGTGAGCAACTGATGTTATGCTAAAATATAGGAACATGAAATCTGGTCCAATTATTCCTAGGTTATCACTGATAAATCCTATTGCATCCATAGGGACAGAAAAGTTCAGGGTCACAGGGTTTAAAAGGTCAAAGGGTAAAACTTCTAATTCTTTTGACAATAGTATATGGAAACCAAAGAAGTTGCTGTCTCAACATTTGTTTCCTAATTTCAATAAAAAAAATAAATTGAAAAACAATTATTGCATTGATCATTAGTAATTTCCTATTTTTGGCAATATTACACTGCCTTCATCAGTGACTAATGTTGATGACGTGACTATAATGGTCATGTGACGAGATACCATTATAGGTCACGTGATTAACATTAGTTGCTGATGAAGTCAGTGTGATATTGCCAAAATTTTCAAACTCTGAAGATACTTATGCTCTGAATATGGGAAATTACTAATGATCATGAATTATCCAGAGCAAGGAAGCAGCCTTTACAGTTGAATTATTGCACTGTTTTTCTTTCTTAGAAATTAATCTAGCAGTTTTTGAGTTTTAAAAAACAATCCTTCCTATTTTTATTCCACTGACTGCTCATCTGACATTATGGCTCTTTGTTTAGTGATGGAAAGTTAATTTCAATGTACAGCTGATTTATGGCCTGTCTTAAATGAATGTATTGCTGTCTCCAGCTGTGCCTTTCTCATTTTTGAATTAAATGAAGTTACAGAGCAAAAGTGTAGACCTGATCAGTAGAAATATTTTCTTTATTTTTTATATCCATAAAACAAGAAAACTGCAAATTGCAGTATGTCTGGATTGCAAAGCATTCTTGTTTTTAAACAGTGTTGTACTTGATGTATTAAGTTACATCACTACACAGTAAAAGTGTCTAAGAAACTGGGTTAAATATGAAAATTAATGCAGATCACTGCAGACCGAAATGTTGATCACAGTGACTTAGTTTTAACTTAAGAGAGTAGTACTCTTCATGATACCAAGTTGAATGAAATATACACAGTGACCTAGTTTTTGGGTACAATCATGCATTGTGATGAATGAGGCTTCTACATACAAGTCACATGACTGCTGTCAATAATGTCTGAGAAACTAAGCTAAACACAAAGATTAACTCAGGTCATTATGTTGGAAAATATATGTCACAGTGACCTAATTTGACTGAAGGGTGCAGTACTTATCAGGATGCATCTTTTATTCCATGGTACATGATTCTGCAAGCAATAGTATCAGAGAAACTGAGCAAAATACTAACTTTAACCTAGAAAAACCAAGTGTAAAGCAAAGGTATGCACAAATCACATGACCTAGTTTTCATTTATGGCACTAGCAGTCCTCATTAAACATTTATAAACCAAGTCATGTTACTCTACAGGCAATAGTGTCTGAAAATATGATCAAAAACAGCAAACTCTAACTTCAGATGGACACATGGGTGGACAGATATCATCTACCCAAAACCAGAATAACTTAGCAATCTGGGGAAAAAGGACCACCTGATTACTTACACTGCTATTTCTTCAAATTTTCCAGCTTGTTTTGTAACAAGTTCAACCTGTAAATGAAGAAAAATAATGGACAATTTGTAAAATAATGAAATTGACAGAATTTTGGAAGAAGAAAATTGTATTATTGTTCTGTCTCAATTATCACTGACTGACTGTCTGATGAAGTACACCTGAAAACTTTCAACTTTCTTCATGTAATAATTATTGTATACTAATATTGCAATGCAATTTGTTTCATGACATGCTGACCTAGATAAAATGAAGTTTATAAAAAAAAGATAGCATTGGTAATATGAATATGTGAATTGCTAAAGCACATAAAGATATACAATCATCCATAGTGAAACTTTTCATTGTAACTAATGTAAAATATTATTTAAAAGAATTACAACAATCATTCTACAGATAAACATGTGACTTGAATAGTTTCACTTTGTAAAATCAATTTTTGCTTAACCATATTTATATTCTTGTACTTTATGCCTTCTGTGAGTTTAAAAGAGCTTCATTACTGCAAGTTTCGCTGCAACCTTTAAAATCTGATTAAATACATATTTTGTGAATTTATTGTTTCATAAGCTAAATTATAAATTGTGAAAATTGTATGAAAAGTACTGGAGAAAAAAAATTGCAGCACATTTGAAAACATCTCTAAGAGTCAGGATACCTTTATCATCTGTACACTCTTAGCAGGAACTGTGCCACTGGTTGGCATAATGGCAATGGGCTTATCACCAGCATATTTGATTTTGAACTCCCCAGACTTGGAGCCATGGTTGATCAAAGGAATCTCTCTTGCAATTGTTTTGCTGTTGGCCACAACATTTCCAAAGTCAACAGTTTGACCAATCTCAAGCATAGGTTGAGTTGGATAACTGAAAAAGTTTGTAAGAATATATATGAAATTTTCATCTTTATATCAGCCTTTCCATGGCAAGCACCCAAATGCAAATACCATATTTACTCACTTATACGTAAGGTACAACAGCAACGATAGACCCTAATCTGCGCTACCATAATGTGCCAACAGATTAGGGTCTGTGTTGTTTATTTATATTGATCACTTCTAACAAACTGCATTGACCCAGATCTGCCACTGCATGAGGTATCAGTGGATGATCTCGGTCTATACAATTTGCAGTTGGACTCAACTTATATGTGAGTATATACAGTACTTAAATGTGCAAATAAATTATTTGACGACTGAATTATCATGACAGCTCTAATAGTAAGAGATAAGAAAGGCTTGGGACATATTTTTTTTCTACAATAAAAAATATTGCTCAAAGACTTTTTCTTACAATCTTCATACCTGAAATAGAAATAGATTGGTCCTAATTCTTTAGAAAATGAAGTGAGAACATTTACTAATGTGTCTCAAATAAAGTAATGAATGAATAGTAAATTAAACAGAGTCAAATAAACAGAGTCACATATTCCTAACTATATGACAATACCTAGCCCTAGAAGTCTGATATCAGATATTATAGTAGTGTTTAAATTTTTTTGATCTTACATTGTATCTTTATTATATACAGGGAAAGATCAAGAACAAACATGAAAACAATAACATCAAACTCCTGTGATTAGAGTTATCCATAACAATGAAGAAAAATTAGTATACTTTGTACATCCATGCATCAGATTTAAAATGAAAACAAAATAAAGCAAACCAGACTTACGCAACAAGAGGTATTTCTACCACTTCCCCATCTACTGTCACAACCAGTCTATCCTTAAACTCTCCTTCTTCATTTGTTTCAAATTCTACTACAGCTGGAACACAGAGGCCAGGGGCCACAGGCTGGTCAGGATTTTTTACCCTGAGTCTAAATTTCTGCAAATTGAAAGTACATTCTAGAATGAACTTTTGACCTACATCCTGGTTATCCTTTTGTGTCTTAGCTTTTTACATAATGTTGTTTACTTGAGAAATTACTCATTCTTGCATTAATATCTTCAGCAGAATCACTTATTGTTGTATTCAGTATTTCAGTTGGGTGCAATTATTTATTCAAATTATTATTAACTGGATATACAAAGCACTCCTCAATAATATTCTTGGACTAGAACATCAATTTGGAATTATAGTTAATTCAGACAAAAACATTTTTGGATTATATTACTGTGAAAGATCAAAAAGACTCTTAGGACACAGCCACAATCCAGGCCACTGGCAATTTAGCATATTTGAGACTATAGGCACATCAACACATTCAATATTGGAACTTATTTTGAATACCACTGGAATTCGGCTGAACTTTTTATATTTGGACTTGTGATAAATCTTTTAGGAATATTTGGGAATTAATTTACATTACTATAAGTTCCTTTTAAATTTTCACTTTGTATTCAAAGGAAATAAATTATTTATTGAATTTTAAAAAATTTGTTGGTTTTTGCTTTTTCTGTTTATAGTTTAAGACCATAGAGTCATAACACTGATAACAATGAAATATGGAGAACAGAAATAGTGCTGTTTCTCATTCATAAATCATGTGCTGCACATTAATTGTACACACAAAGTTTATATATAGCTTTTGATACTATTAAGCAGATGATCTTCATAATGTGGAGGGCCCTACTGATGGGACCCACCATGGAGCTGAGTATTAATATTTTAACAGTGTCTTTCATGAACTTTAAAGTAAAAATGCCACATTTTGTTGGTGAGTTCAAGGGTTGTTTTCCTGTCAAATTAGAAAGCACTTTTCTTTGCAAAGGTCAACAGGCACTTTTTCTTTCAGTCAGGCTGAATGAGCAACTCAAAATATGAAAGGGGCCTGATCTAGATTTAGACGGGCCCTGGGCATTGGGCTATCAGATTTGTTGAGATCTGCTTTGTGGACATGTCTGAAAAGGAGGATTGGTTGTTAAACCACATAATAGAAATGGTTGATTCATTTTTAATGGCACTTTTAACACATTATTGACTATTTCATGCACAAGGAATGAGTCTATCACAAGGACATACTAAATCAGTCTACTTAGGCTGGCAAGTGTGGGTATCAAACACACAAACTCCCTTATATTAGTAGTCAGATATTCTACCAATCTACCATCACACCTACATAATTGGACCAAGTGCTGTCTCCTGTGGAATGGCCCACTATGTTACATCAGCTGTGCTGATGTGGCACCACCCAATGCAACTTGTTATCTCATACACAGGATCTATTCTAGAGCTGAAAATTTAGGGTGAAATCCATTCCTCCATCCCCCAAAAAACCCTGAAGCTTTTCTTAACATAGGATGAATCTAATAATGATATAATGGTAGAACTTTAAAATATATTGCAAGTGGGTTATTCAGCACAAGTTTTGAGAAGTTAGTGTGAATTCTGAAACACACATTCTAGAGTAGTCCCTGCATACCCTGTAGAAATGCATCTGTCTACTTCTAAGCATCTTCTACAACCACATAATATGACAACTTATGTAACAATTGTTAACAAGGAACATTACTAAAGTCTTTAAAATGTTGAGAAAAGCCATATCAGCATGGGTGATATTGTTCTGGCAGGGATTTTCATGTCTTTGGATGTGGGGACTAAGGCCAATTGAATTGGAAAAATTGCACACAATCAGACTGAACTGGGAAATTTTCAATACAAGAAAAGTAAGATTACTGGTGTCTCCAAGGATTTTTATAAGGCAATTTTTGTGTGCTTTTGGTATTCAAACAAAAAAAAAAAAAAAAAAAAAAAAAAAAAAAAAAAAAAGAAAAAAAAAAGAAAATATAAGAAAGGAAATTTTTCATGTGGAATGTCATTTAAGTATTTACCTTTCCTTGACTCTGTTGGGAACTTTACTTTGTTAATTTACGTCAAAGACGAAATGTTTCGGAAGATGGGGTGCTGTTTCTGTAGTGGGTTAACCCACCCACCCCTCTCCTTACTGAAACCTATTGAATCATCAAAAGTGCAGACAAGTATAAGTCATTAGAAAGAATTGTAGAAAATACTTACTTTTGTTTTGGGACCATAAAACCGAATACTTTTGCTGCCTTTGCTGATATTTTTCACTGTCACATTAAGCTGATCCACTTTATTCGCTTCTGTGTCGAAAAATTCAAGCACTGAGGGAGAAATCCTAACTCCAGCAACGTCTGGATCCATATTTCTGGTTCCTGTAGAGAAAATGATTTAACAGTTTTTAGGACACAACTAATTCTGCATAGAATCTATACCGTTTACTTTCGCGCCGCATCCTCCATATTGTTTGGGAAGTTGTTGCTCGGAGCTCTTATTGCATGATTATTCGCCTTGTTAGCTACGTATTTAATAATGCTTAGACTTCCAAGAAATTAATGTATAGAAACAGTAATATCAACATTTAACAATTTCAGACAGGCAAAATTGCACTAACAGTCGCTGAATTTGTTGCTTTTCTTATGAAAATCTATTTAAACCGCGGAATCGTAGATCCTACAAAACTAAAAGCTTGCTTTGCTGAAGACAGTTGCTAGGCAAAACGCCATTGCAGTTGTAAACTATTGTCCCTGCAAGTGGATGGAACTATTCTAGCAGAATGGGAGTAGATTACTATAGTATCCTGCAGTTGACAAGGAGTGCTACTGATGCTGACATAAAGAAGCAGTAAGTTAGTTTACGTACATATTTATCACGCTTATGTATTGTGAAATAAAGATTGGAGATAAGTTAGTCCCATTATATGTTATTGTTAGACTTCTCATTTATCGTTCATTTGATTTAACATATGAGATGCATAAAATAAGAAAAGAAACATACTGCTACTTATCCCATCAATGAAAGTTGTCAGTTTACATAAGGCCTTATCGTTAAGTAAATAACTAAAGGATTTACACAAGTTGCCATATTAGAACCAGTTATACTGTCGTAGCTTGGACTCATCGGGTTTGACGCACTTAAGTACTTACTTTCTCCTTTTAAGAATCATACTTCTTTCATAGTGGTATCTCTAATTACTTTGGAAACATTGCTTATTTTAGCAAAGGATGGATAACTCGTGTCACTGATATGTTCTCTCTTACTCTTCTTAACGAGCTTTCATCAAGACGACACCTTGTCGTAAAGATCATTTAGTACGTCACACATTTTCACGCGCCTCACAGGAGTCTATCTTCTCCTATGACACTATCCTACACATTATCTGGAGAATATGATATATCCAAGAGCAACATCATTAGCACATAGAAAACTCAAGTTTAAAGGAAAAACTACATTTAGCATTTCTAAAGGTTTTCCTATATTTAACATAATCTTCATTTTGGCATACATTTTGTCACAAACATTAAAATAATCTAACTGGAGAAAGTCATGTTTGTACTTTTACTTATGATAAAAAAATTAGATTTAGTGTATGATTGTTTTGTAATACTCAATTTTCATTATTAATGTACAGAACCTCAGTCTTTGAATTTACTCTTTTTAAATTTAAAACTGGTCCATATCCTTCATAACTTATGTTTCTAAAACTTCAAATATTCAGAGACACAAGACATAATATTACATGATAAGGTTTTATTTGATTTATTTTCATTTATTGTAATTCCTACCATTATCAAACCAATTTATAAAAATAAGTCAAATATCAAGATTCTCTAAAAGACTATTGAAAATTTACTGTTGAAGTAAAATTGCTTATTAATATTAGATATAAAATAACACAATATTTTTTTAAAATTAAGAAATAATATACAGGATGCTGATTTAGTTATGAAAATATCTTAAAATTATGTTTCATGTACATTACCACAAATTATATTAACAAAAGAAGCACCTCAGAATATCAGCAATGACAGATTCAGTATCAAACGTTATAACATTGTACACCATTCTAAACAGTGTTACTGTTGCAATTATCATCTGTGAGAAATGTGGCTACCACATGTTGAATAGCAGACTGGATGCTTTATTATATCAGGAAGTTGATTTGCCCTGTCAAAACAGTTGATAAGGATTTTTATGATGACTTGCTGATCAGGAAAAAAAAGAAAATTAGTACAATGAAGTTTTTTCATGGTATGTATCTTTGCTTCATTTCACAAATGATAATAATAGGATTTTTGACAACTGTTTATGTCTTCCTGACTAGATGTTGATCATTGTAAACAAATGTTGTGGTTGTGATATCACTGCAAGACATGTTCTTTTGAGAACTATCAGTTTATGAAACTGCGTCAAAATAGGGGAACATCAAATTAGGGTGTTGGATGATACCATATTCTTGCTGTACTAAACAAGAAACCACACCTACTAATTTTGCATACTAGTTGCAGGCTGTGCAAAACTGCATTTGTCCCATTTTTTATTTTGTTTACATTCAAAAGGTTTTATAAAGTGGTTAAATAATATGTGCATTAAACCAATGTTCAGCATTGTCAGTTGGGTATATCATTCCAGTTTTTCTATGATTACTTATTTTTCTTACATGATGTTGTTATGGTCATTTATGATCTCATTTTTCTACATAAACATAATGTTATTTAATCTGAATTGTTATTACATTTAATTTTAGCTACCGTAAACTTTCCCTGAAGTTTCACCCTGATAAAAATCCGACTGACCAAAGGGCTGCAGACAGATTCAAACAGGTTGCAGAAGCCTATGATGTCCTATCAGACCGTAAGTCACATCACTTACAGTTATCACTTAATTTACTGCATGAGGCCAGATGTCCATTAGCTAGTGATGTGGCAGACATAGAGCTTCTAAAGATTAGGCGCTATACAAAGTCCTCATTATTATTATTATTCCCTGTTTATACTGAGTCAGAGAATATAGGATACCAGAAAATTTATAACAGGTCATGCCTGAATATGTCAACAGTGGCCATATTATATAAACTTTTTCATACTCTCTAATGTTTCATAAACTATCAATCCATATAAATTATAAATATTTTTGTACATTTGAATTTTTCTTACAGAGAACTTTTTTTATTACAAAGTTTAAGTCTCACTTTCATCACTATAATGTGTTTTAAAGAATATTCCCCATAAGTAGATAGCTGTGGGTCAGGGAACCATACTACAGACTACCTTATAGATGTTATTAACATACATGCACATATGTATAATTAAATTATTATATAGGTGTATCATTTACCCTCAGTCATGGTTTCATTATAAATAATTTAATATTGTAAGCAGAAGTATTCAAACGTATTTTGCAATGTAATGTATTGTATTATTGTTTTGCAAGTTAAGTAACTAGTAGATGATAAAACAGGCAAAAACAAAAGGCAGACAGTTGTGTATAAATATATGTGAAATGATAGGGATATTCTGCATTTTAATATTTGTTTTTGTTTCCCATCTACTGTTTAATTTATGTATACTATAGATTTATTTAACTTATGTTTATTTCTGCTTTAAATATTTCTTATTTAGGTATTTTATTTTTTTGTATGACACTTGTATATATTTAATTCTTTCCTAATAAAAAATTAGATTTAAAATTTGATCTAACCCATATTATTTACGTTTCAAGTGCTGAACAGTTTGAATGTAAAAGATGTGTGCAGTTGATTCTATACGCAACTTAAATTTTTGTGTACCAAAACTCCTTAATTGCATTCATACATTAAACAGATAAGTGATTCATCTTATTCTTTACAAAAAAAGAACACATTGTTTCTTGACTGATTTTCTTTTTATATAAAAGAACAGTTGTAGGTTATATTCTGTGAAAAACATAGAGTTGAAACCATTTAAGATAAGTATATTTAGTAAACTTACGTAAAGAGAGGCATCATTGTTTTTCAGGTTATTATGTAGTTTGTGTTAATGATTATTTGTTTTGAGTCTTGAGTCTTGTTTTGAGACTTAATTTAATTAGGAACTGATAAATAATTTGACACACTTCTGTTGTGTAAGTAATTGTGATAAACTGGTATAGTTGGACTCACTTGAAGAGTATATAATATCTATTTTCAAACCTTTAAATATTCTTTAATTTCTTTTATAATAACATCAAACTAGAATATTAACTGTGCACGAATAAATTGCTAACATTGTTTCAAAAGTTATTATTGCTTACAAAATCTCCAATGCTTTTCATTCCATTTTAATACATGATTGTGTTTAAAAAAAAATTAATCTGACCTCTGACCTTTATATTAAGATTGAACAACACTGGCTTTTCAAGAAAAGTTTGCCACGAGTCCAGTTTTTTTTTATTTCCAGTATTTTTAACCAACTTTATCAAAACATCTATCCAAAATGTATTCTTCAAACCTCTAACAAAACTTTGTTTTAACACTTCTGTTCCAAAACAAAACTGTTGAATATTTGTGGAAATGTCTTAATTAGTATAATTTATCAATTAGCTGTATCCAAAATAAATCTATATAACTATGCACTTTTAATGCCATCATAAATAATTTAATCTTAATAATTTTTTAACCTTCTATAGAATAGCCATCAGTATATATCTGTCTTTTGATCATGTGACTAGAGTACCCCTCCTTCTCTGCCTCACCAGATATCTTTGTTGTGCTACTGAGGCTTCCATGCACTTGACAACATACCTGATTTTGACAACACACAGCAGCTTTATTTATTTCAGAATATTATATAAGCATCTTAATTTATTTTGACTTTGTGTGCTAGTTATGCTGAGGTAAAAAAGTAAAATTCAAGCTAATTGAAAAGTTTTGATCATCAATCAGCAGTATTTCTTTATGTATTTGATGTAGGTGAATGAAATGTATCCTGGTATATTTAATTGGAACGAAAAATTATCCTGGTATATTTAATAGGAAAACAAATGTATCCTGGTACATTCAGAAAAAAAAAATGCACCCTGACACATTCAGTGGGAATAAAAAAAAGTGTATCCTGGTATATTCAGTGGGTATAAAAATGTATCCTGGTATATTCATTGGGTATAAAAATGTAACCTGGCATATTCATTGGGAAAAAATGTATCCTAGTATATTCATTGGGAATACAAAATGTATCCTGGTAAATTAATGGGAATAAAATCTGTATCCTAGTGCATTCATTGGGATTAAAAACTCTTCCTGGTACAGTCAGTGGGAAGACAAAAATGTATCCTGGTATATTCATTGGAAATAAAGAATCTGATGGTGTTACTTTTGTTTTAATTCTTTTTCACCTTATTCATGTTTTTTCCTATTTATAAAAAAGAAGTAACAACCTAGATTTGGAGATAATTTTTAACACCATTTGATTTCATGTGTAGATTAATTTTCAAACACGTTGAAAAATATGCTTTGATATACATTGGAGATTTGCTTTCTATTGATTCAGTTTAAAGTAACTGTACATTTTATCTCGGAATAACATTGAAAACAAAAATGTCCTCTAAATCACAACACCAGATTTCATCTTTGGGAATCTCTTTCATAGGTTATTAATGTGCCAGGTAGATAGCCTAATATTCCTTTGATGTTCCTTGAATCTCAAAGCAGTGACAGTGGACCTCATTTGCATATCATTAGGGAGTCATCTATACCAATCCCTGTCTTATTTCATATTTGACTAATGTCAAAGTTGAAAATATATTTGATTTGATTTTCCTTACCCACCAGAATATCTTCATACTATTGGCTGATAACAGTTTTGCAAGGACTCATTTCCGATAAAACGAACTTTGATTGATCATCAAAGAAATAGTTCATTAATTCAGAAATATCATTCATTTTATGGATAAACTGACATTCAATTTATATTTTTCTATACTGTATTAACAGTTAATAAATGTCAGTCTTTACTCTTTGACAAGCCGATGTTTGTAAATGTGCGTTAGCAGAGTCTAAAGTGGAAATTTGTTTATTACCAGTATATAATTTTATTTTATACTGAAATAAAATACATTAACATTAATCATGATACTACTATGGCCAGAGGTGGCCAGAATAAAGAGGTTTGATTAGTATTAAATGACCTTATTATCACAACAGTAACTGGACAGTGTGCATAGGAAGCCAGGTTACAGAGGGGCTAGTGTATAAAAGTTTCTCTGTATCAGTCTACAAGGTTAAATATCATACTGAAGAAATAAAGTTACAGAGTGGCTTGTGTAGGAAAATTTTCCTGTATCACAGTATAAATGGCTAAATATCATAATGTGCAGAAAGCTAACCAGAGTTAAAATGAAAATGGTTTTTTTTATTATTAAGGTCTGTTGGATAAATAAAATACAAGATTAGTATCTTTGATTACAAAGTTTATTTTGGTCTAGGGGCAAGAATGTTATGACAGCTGGGCAGGCCTCACTATCTCCACATTTTTAACTCTCAAGTACAAGTGTTACATACAATGATACATGCCTTATATTCTATGAATATGCATAGCTAAAAAGGTAATTGTGAAAATTTAATAATTTGAAATGAAATTCCATACTTATTTTTACCGTTCATAATGTCATCATATTATGTGGATATACAGTGAACTGAATAAGTGTGATGTGACATTTTACCTTTGAAAAATTCAGTAAATTAAACTTGTTAATACTACTACTACTACTACTACTACTAATAATAATAATAATAATTATGACTTTATTGAAAGAGGTTAACACAATTAGCTGAATAACTAATCTACCTTGAGGCCTTGAAATGTCCTAAAGTAAAACATTGAATATATGGACTTTTTTTCACCATGCAGACCAACACAGTGTCCCCAGAAACTTGTTTTTTTCTGCATAAATTTGTACTTTGTCCTGAAAAAGGAATTATCTATACAAAATACATACACACATATTTTGATGAGTTTGGACAACCCACACTTTTCTGTATTGATGATGTATTGTGACCAGTTGTTAACTTTGTTTTTAAAGCCAGAAAGCGAGCTGTATATGACCAGTTTGGTGAGGAAGGTCTGAAGAATGGGGTACCAGAAGGCAGTGGAGAAGCTGGAGCATGGACTCAAGGCTACACATTCCATGGAAATGCCGAAAAAGTTTTCCGAGAATTCTTTGGAGGAGACAATCCTTTCCAAGGTTTGCAGACTTTTTCTTACTTTGGGTCAGTTACCTGTTAACCTTTTCTTCTTTAGTAAGGATAAAGATTTGAAAACAAATTAAACTGTATGACTTTATCACTTAATTTTAGCTGTTAGCTTCTATGAACCAAGCATAATTTGATCTCACACCATTAAATACCCATTTTAATGTATTGTAATGACACCGGTTTGTTGGAACAGCCCTTGATATGGGGCTGCTTCAGTGGGAGAAAATAGTGAGCTACCCCCTTGTTTCCAGCAGAGGTGCTGCAGTTAAGCTGGTCCTTTAGCATGTGATCCAGGATAAGTGTGCAGTACATGTATTGCAGTTTGCAATTTGCTCCCTTTCATGATATAAATGTCATCAGAATATTATTCTGTGTCACTTGATGGACAGAGATCTGAATAAGGCTTAAGGAATGCAAGAATTTTATGATGTAAATTGATGGGCAGAATTATAAACATTTTTGAGACATTAAGATCATTTGAACTTTGATTTATATATTAGATTTATATATGATTTTTAGACCATTTGGACTTTGTTGTGTATAAGGCGTTGTTGTACATCCATTAAAAAAAATAATATTGCAATCTTATGTTAATTCAATATGCAGTCATGAGAAGAGGGATGGAGTTAATGACATTATTGTGTGATTGGCAAATTTACCCAAAATAAAAGAAAATGGTGAAAGTTACTTTAGAAAAAACAAGTACTTCCTTGGCATAATTTGAATAAACATTAGACAGTCTGTAAGGAGATGTATTTGTGTTACTTGCATTTATGTTCTTTAGATGAATTTGACTTTGAAAAGTGCATGCAGAGTAGAAAAGCACAGATTAGTACTATACCTTCTGGATGTTGTGCTGATAAAATGAAGGACATGTACATGAAGCCCACTATAATTGTGCTGCAGACATGGGGCCACATGCCCATTACAAACATGTCTCTACAATTATGCAGCAGGCATGGGTCCACATGCTCATTACAAACATGTTTTTACAATTATGTATCAGGCATGGGGCCATATACCCATTATAAACATTTCTCTGTAATTATGTAGCTGGCATGGGGCCATATGCCTATTATAAACATGTCTTTACAGTTGTGTAGCAGACATGGGGCCACATGTCCATTACAAACACTTCTCAACAATTATGCAGAAGAAATGGGGCCACATTCTCATTACAAACATGTTTCTACAGTTGTGCAGCAGCCATGAGGCCATATACCCATTACAGACTTGTCTCTACAATTGTATATGCATGATGTACGTTTTTGAAAAATGAACAGTTCCTTTTGGTGTAAACCTGCATACAGAAACTCCAGATATCTCACCGTTCAAAAATATACAGGTGCAAAGCTACATACAGAACAAATTTTGAAAAGCTTTCTCTATTTCTGTGTACACTCAAGAAAGTTTGATCTGATGCCAAAATGAAGCTATCTACAAAAATATGAGGAGAATTCTAAATGTGAAGTAAATGTATTCTTTTTCTTTTGTAAAATAACAAGAGAGAAATGTTGGCAGTATGACCTGAAGCTTTCCGATTACAGGGACCAAGTTGAACACAGCGCTGCAGTAGTATTAGTGTGGGGAAGACAACTCATTGATGTCTCCCATTAGTATGGAGTTTGAATTTATGGCATACAAAAACAGAATTATTAAGAGGGAGCAATTTAATTATTCAGAGCTAGAAATATTGACCTGCTTGTGGCATATCTCTATACACAGTGTTAAAAAGAATTACCTCCCTTTTGGCAACTTAATTGCTTTGCTGAAAAAAATAACCTCCCCTGGCAACCATTTACTTATTTGTCAAAGAAAATTACATTCCCTCTGGCAGTCATGTAATTGTTTTGTTGCTGTAGCCAGAAAAGAAAGATGCCCCAGTAACCTGGTTGCCAAAAACCAGGCATGTACAAGTCCCACTAGGCAGAAAGTTTTTGTGGTATGTGTTGGCATGAGAGGCATCAGGTTTGATCTGTAACAGTAGTTTTATACTTTTTCCTTTTTTTAGTATGGAGAAACTTCACTTTAAATTGTTGGGATCACTTATAAAGTGTATCAGTACATCGATGCACTTTCATAATGTAAAGTACAGGACAGATGTGTAATTCTGTCCAGGTTTGTTTTGTTTTGTTTAACCTGAGACTGCGAAAGGTGTTTATTAGTTTTGTCAGCCTTGTAAATTTGTTCTTGTTTAGATGCAAAGCAGTTGTTTGTATTTTGCCTTATCAATTACAACATAACTGATATAAGAATTACTTGAATTTATTTAGAAAAATACATTGAAAGCATAATATACTGAAGAGCATCTATGATGATGATGCAAAAGTGCCTGAAAGAATGAATATATTACTAATTTCCTGTTGAACGAAAAAGACTTTCTGAATATGATATGGTACATGGACATATTCACATCCCATAAGAAAATATGACATCATCATAGAAAACTGAATTTCTAACATCTCAACACTTTTTCATTCATTTTCGTTTCTGCCAAACCATTATATATCTGATAATATCTTGTAATATTTGAATGAAATGAACCGAATTATACTCAGGAACAAAAGCTTTTAAAAATACACAAAATTTTAAAATGTTAGTTTTGTGTCTGAAGGGATGTTTTCCTATGTTGTGGCTATTTTACAACTGAATCTTCTGAATAGGGGTAACAGATGAAACATTTGTTAATGAGGGCCTTAGCTTAGAAACTCATTTCAACTTGTATTGACCTTCACAACATTGATTGTTTTGAAATATTAATATTTATAAAATTACAGTTTGATTAAAATTGTCTACTTTAATGCTGACAGAGTTTTATGATCGAGTTGATGGGGACTTGAGCATGGGTTTTGGAGGACTCCGTGGGCGTGGAAGGAAGGTTCAAGATCCACCAATTGAGAGAGATCTCTTCCTGTCACTGGAGGAAGTATATCACGGTTGTACCAAGAAAATGAAAATTTCAAGGAGGGTAGGTATTACCATTAAGTAATCTTTTGTAGCAAAATCACAACGACATAAATCTGAGAAATCTTTGATGTTGAAAATCTTTTTGCAATTTTGCGAGTTTCCTAGTGATGCAAACCCTCCACTGCCTTTTCTCCCAACCAAACATAAAGACTGAGACTCAAAACTATGAGTATAAAAAAAACTATCCTTTAAGAATCAATCTAATGAAAGTGTTCAGATGTAAAAATCAATCTAATATAAGTGTTCAGATGTAAAAATTAATCTAATGAAAGTATTTAGATGTAAAACCAATCTGATGAAACTGTTCAAATGTAAAAATCAATCCGATGAAAGTGTTCAAATGTAAAATCAGTCTGATGAAAGTGTTCAATTGTAAAAATCAATCCGATGAAAGTGTTCAAATGTAAAATTCAATCCGCTGAATGTGTTCAAATGTAAAAATCAATCCGATGAAAGTGTTCAGATGTAAAATCAGTCTGATGAAAGTGTTAAAATGTAAAAATCAATCTAATGGAAGTCTTCAGATGTAAAAAACCAATCCGATGAAACTGTTCAAATATAAAAATCAATCCAATGAAAGCGTTCAAAATGTAAAATTCAATCTGATGAAAGTGTTTAAATGTAAAAATCAATCTGATGAAAGTGTTCAAATGTAAAATTCAATCTGATGAAAGTGTTCAAATGTAAAAATCAGTCTGATGAAAGTGTTGAATTGTTTCAAGGTAAGCATCATATTATACAAGCTGTGATTTTCACATATAGTTTTTCCATGATTAGAATGATACAGTTCTTCCTCACTATAATATGCTAGTTACCGTATTTTATGTAATTTTTTGTACATGAAAAAATAATTATTAATTTCAGTGTACGAAAAATTATATGTAAAATAAATAATTATCATTTGGTGGTACTGACCGTGTACGAAAAATAAAGGGATCGTACCAAAACAAGTTCTACAGTACACACGCTACTCGACAACCTAACGGTACAAACGTACAAAGTAAACGTATATTTTCTGTCTCTTTCTGCTCTCAATTCAAGAATCTAATTACAATAAATTAAAAGTACTGTTGTTATTTGTGAACGAGAGAGAGAGAGAGAGAGAGAGAGAGAGAGAGAGAGAGAGAGAGAGAGAGAGAGAGAGAGAGAGAGAGAGAGGATTATATCTCAGTGTGCAAGCTCGTCTGCATTTAGAACATATGTAGCTGTTATGTTGTGTAATATAGGCAAAATGATCAAGATGGTTTGAACATGTATAAGTTATGGGTATTATTTATTGGTAAATTGTACGCAACGCAACGACCCCACATTGTCAAGAAATTAAGTGAGGCAGAGACTGTACTGAATAACACTTGTGAGGCAGAGACTGTACTGAATAACACTTATGAAGGCTGTTACTTCAAAATGTCACAACATTTTAATGTTATCTTCATTTGGGTTTTATATGTTTTGGTAGGGTGTTTTTGAGAGTTACATTTGCATGTCATAATAGATAGATCAATTTGGCAATTGCACACAAGAACTCTATCATAGGAAAGGTAGGTTTAGTTACTGCATGTTTAGAGATACCTATGTGAGAAGGATGGTATACATATCAAGAAGTCAACTGACAATCCCTGCATTAGCATTGTGTAGATGGCACTTTCAGGTATGCTATAGCTATGTGGTGAATACAATAGTGTACAGTCAAAGAATGCATTAATGGCTTAATAGAGACAAGTGTTGATGCCCAGCCTTAATGAAATAGTTACTTAAATCTTTAAACTAATGAAAACTGGAGATTGTACTGATTTTTTTTATGTCGTGCCATAAGGTGGAGTATATTATGTTATGATGTCTGTCTTTTACCAATTTTATTTCTGTTGTCCACAATGTACAGTTACCGAATTTTGTGGATGGCTTGCAATTCAGGTAAGAAAGAACCCTGTCAGTTTTTGGGTTAAAAGGTCAAAAGTCAAGGTCACCAACTGCAAGAAAGCAAATGGTTTCAACACAACAGCATTGGTTTGACATCATGCACATATATCAAACTTTGTGGATAGTATTCAGTTGGAGTCAGGAACAAACCTATTTATTTTGGGGTCAAAAAGATCAAAGGACAAGGTCACTATGATTGAAAAATTAAAAATGGTTTTTGTACAACAGTTTTCAGTTTTCGACCATGTGCCTTGGTCAAAACTTGTGGATACTTACATATCTGGCATGAAAGAAGTATATCGATTTTGGAGTCAAGAGCACTATCACTATAAGAAGAAAAATGTTTTTTACATGATAGCTTTGATACAGGCATTGTGGGAGTATACTGTGCCATTCATGGCCTCTTGTTGAATTTGGTAATGGGGTCCATGGCATGACTTTGTCATATCAGGAATCACATTTTTTAATTTCTTAATAGGGTCCATGGCATGATTGTGTTATCATATTATATACTTTTTATAAATAATCATGGAATTAGTTGTTATTTCTCTATTATGTAAATCTATAAATGAGAATGTTTGGGTGCACCAAATGTTACATCTACCTACTATATGACTCTGGAACAAAATAAAACCATAAATATACTCCATTTTAGGTCAAAGCTTTAAAACCCTGCTTAAAAATGTCCAGATTTAAAGTACAATGCAGCATTTATATCGTAGATGACCTTTAACTCCTCCTACTTCATCAGCTTATTAATTTTTTATTTCTTAAAATTTGTTAATGAAATTTTCAAGGATGATAGTACTCATAATACTGAGTTTAAAAAAATGTTATAAAATCTAGCCTTAACATAATTTAGATCATAACATCCAAAAAATTATAAATATTGTATTCAACAAATTTATAGTTGTCCTGGTGACTACTGTATGTGCTTAATCAGGTCTTATCAGAAACCACTGCTGAAATGTTATTGGCTACTTCTTAGATATGGTGGGCAGGTGAATGGAGTGGTTGTAAGGTTGATTTCTGTCACAGAAATCATGATTATCGGGTATATATGGTGGACAGGTGGATGGAGTGGTGGTAAGGTTTGATTCTGTCATTAACATCGTCATGATGAATCTTTTTGTAAATATTATAAATTATACTCTTGTGCAGAACATTTTTGCAAAGCTTTTAATACATTCAGCACATTTGCAACGTTTTTTCGTAAGTTAATCTTAGAATACATACCGTGGTGTTACAGTCTTAACTGTGAATGATATTATCTTTTTCGTAAATATATTGGTTTGCTCAGTATGCATAAATTTTATCCTGATATAATTGTGTGATATATATAGATTGTACATCATGAGAAAAAATGAAAAACATTTAGAAGAAATGAAGTTATGTTAATCTTTATATCAGTGCACAATCTTCTAATAACTAAAATGGCTCTGGTTATAATTTCCAAATATTTTGAGTTACACAGTAGTTATCCTTGCTTAATGACAAACCCATACCCACTTTTGTACAATGTTTGCCAATTTTGCATTAGAAAAGTTATTTTACTGATGATAAGCTCCCCTTTAAAAGAAACATACAAGATCATACTTGTGATATTTTCATAGATTCATACTGAGATTTGAAAAAATATGAAATCTGAGTTATTCTGTAGGATCATATTTTTTGGACCCTTTGTTTTGACCCGTCCTCCATTTATGTTGATGGCAAACACAAACAAATTGTCCATATGACTTATTCTTTCCATATCTATTACAGCATTGCAGATTATGCAGAATCTGTGCACCCAATTGTGACTGGTTGACTTGGACATTATTATGAAAATACGTTTGATTCAGAATATCACAAGGAAAGATCTTAACATAATTATTTTTTATTCTGTGAGAAATTGAACTCAAGGAGACTGAGATGGTCCAAAATGCTATGGGATTTTTCTCTTTGTGAAATATCACAAGCATTTCAAGCTTTATAGAGTTATAATGTATGTTTAAGTCAAAGAATGTTATACATTTCAGGTAATGAATGAAGATGGCCACACCTCTAGCATTAGGGACAAAATTTTGACAATTACAGTTAAAAAGGGTTGGAAACCAGGAACTAGGATCACATTCCCTGAGGAAGGAGACCAGGGGCCCAATAATGTGCCAGGTATCATAAAAATAATATCATTTATACAATTTTCATGAATCAAGTACTTTCACAGATTTAAATACTCTAAAGCAACCTTTATAATGCACTATATGTTTTTGTTAGTGGAAGGATAATTGCTGCTAAACCAAAACCCCATAGATTACACATTTTGATATGCCAGCCACAAAGAGTGTATTATGTTATAATGTTTGTATGTTAGCAGTTTTGTTTCCACAGAGTAACTCCAGCTGTCCAACATCTGAAGGTTTCCAGCATTGTGGATGACACCTGGGGTCAGGATGAACAGTCAATTTCAACTCTAAAGCTGAAGGGTCAAGGTCACTGTGACTGAAGGAAAAAAACTTGTTTCTGCTTGACAACAATAGCTCTCCACCTCAACTCAACTTTGTGGATGACATGCACTTAAGGAAGAAGCCTATTGATTTTGGTGTCAAAAGTTCAAAGGTCATGGTCACTGTGACTGAAATAAATTTGTTTATTTCTGTATACATTTCATTTATCTTCGTAAAAGACTGTTAAACATGGGGTGGGGGTATAATGTGCCATACATGGTATTCTTGCTGAAATATTTTATGTTTATAAACAGTGACAGATTGCACCCACCCCAAAAAGTTGTCATCAACTTGTTTGATGTAAGGAAACGGTCAAGTTTAGTAGTTAAGAAAACAACATGTTTACATTATTGACATTTGTTTCTACACAATACATTTTACTGAGTAATTTGCAAATATGATGTGCTATAAACAAGCTAATTACCAAACCCATCAAGGTGTCTGGGAAGAAATGAGTATTTAACAGAGCAACAATGTCTAGATAATGTGGATGTTCTCGTTTACTCCTCCTTTGATCATAAGTTTCAATAAATAATCAGAGTGTGAATTATCATTTCTAAATACATTACCATTGGGGCCCCGGGTGGCCGAGTGGTCTAAAGTGCTGTCCGTTACGGATCACTGCCATCTCACCTCTGTCTGCGTGGGTTCGAGTCCTGGATTCGGCCAATGTAGATATGTGAGAAAGCTTGCCAGTAGCTTCTCATGGGTCGGTGGTTCTTTCTGGAGTTTTCCCGGGTTCTTCCTCGACCAATAATACTGGCCGCCATGTATAGCCTATCGTGTGCTGAAAAATGGCGTTAAGCCCTACAACAACAACAACAACAACAACATTACCATTAACAAATAATGAGTAAAAAAAACTTAAATCTATTGAAAATGGTTCCATTGTAATGGAAGAGACTAATGTTTTGGTTTGTTGCTATACATTGATGACTTTTTCAATGGGACAGAATATCTAGGAATATATTTGTAAACACATTTCTGCCCTGTATGGTTAATTAGACATAGGCATATAGTAATGGTTCTGCTCTGGAGTTTTGACCTTTTGCTTTGAATGAAAATGGAAAGGAAAGGTATTCCGCATATTCTCTCCACAGTTAATAGTTGTCATAAAACAGAGATGTATATCTCTAAGTGCAAATTTAAAGAATGTACATTTTTCGTTGTAGTATTATCTGAATGATGGAGTTTGATTTTGGTTTGATAATGGCCCAGTGTCTGATGTTCATCTATCAGAAGACTGCTAGCTCTGCATGGCTATTTTTATTTGCTTAATGATAGAGTGTGAGTTTGGTTTGATAATGGCCCAGTGTCTGATGTGCATCTTTCAGAGGACTGCTAGTTCTGCATGGCTATTTTTATTTGCTGAACTTAAGAAGTAAATTATGAAAATGAGCTATACTTTTTCTAGGTTTTTGGTATTTTAAAATTGATAAGTGTACTTTAGATAAACAGAAATTATCGTCACATTGAAAATTTATTTTATGTTTTCTAAGAACAGGCAAAGTTAGTATACTTGGAGGTATTTCAGGTTCATTTCGTTATCACAGAGATGGTCTTTTTCATCAGCTGTTTGCTCTAGGTAGCACATGCTTTTGTAATATTGATTCTTAAAAAAAATTGTCAGTCAAAGCAGGTGAAAGACATGACAATTTTTTTTACATAATATTCCAATAATGACACTTAATTATAGGTTAAGCACATTTTGGAGCACAGTCAAACCTGTCAGTAGTGGCCACATGTGCATGGGAAAACACCAAATTGGCCTTGTACACAAGTGACCCATGTAAACAAGTTCACCTTCAGACTTGTTTTATTTTAACATTATCATGCACCACATATTATTTTATTACATGATGCAGTATGTTGTATACGGAAGTATGTATTAAAGGGTATACAGAAACATGTACTAAGGATATTTTGTATTTATGTGGCTGTTGTTAGTAAGACATGAAGATTTATGTGGCTATTGTTAGTAAGACATAAAACTATGTGGCTGTTGTTAGTAAGACATAAAATTTTATGTGGCTATTGTAAGTAAGACACAACCTAAACATGACCTGCCTTTTGTGTACAGACAAGTTTTAAGATATTGAATGACATCCAGATTCTGATCAAAAGGGATGTAACTCATATATCTCCTTAAAGAAAAACTTTTTTTTTGTATCAGTGATAGCTTTAATTTACAGGTAGATAAATGAAGATAATTAACTACTCCTGTCACACTGGCGCTAAAGGTGACTTCCATTTTTGCTGCTACAACACGACTGCTTTTCCCACCATTCAGCAAAAAAAAATGCTTTCACCCTCTTCCCTAATAACAAAAGCCACCTTGCTTTGGAATTTGACTAGTGATACTTTCCTTTGGAATTTGACTAGTGACACCATGCTTTTGAATTTGACTAGTGACACCTTGCTTTTGAATTTGACTAGTGACACCTTGCTTTGGAATTTGACTAGTGACACCTTGCTTTGGAATTTGACATAATGACACCTTTGAGTTACACTTTCAGTGTGCCTGGAGTATGGTGGTTTAAGGTGAAATAATATTGATTCACATGATATGTTATAATCTAAACAAAGCATTTCTCGTAAAATAAAAGTTTACTTTCCATACCTACACTGATCAGTCACTGTTGATATGCTCCAGTAACTAACTGCTTATTTGGTTAGAACACAAATGGTCACTGAGCACTGAAATCAGATGACTGTTATAAACATGACATTTATATAGGAATCTTGGCAGAGGAAATAAGAATGGCTATTGAGACCAGGTGACAGCTATATCATGGTAACTGTTTGGACAGGTTTAACTGTATAATATTTTGGAAGCAGTGCAGAATCTGTAATATTACTTATCACAATCATACATATTGATTTAATTTACTTACAGCTGATATTGTGTTCATCGTTAAAGACAAACAGCATCCCCGCTTCCGCAGGGAAGGTGTAAACCTTATTCACACTGCTAAGGTCCATCTTGGCAAGGCACTGACAGGCTGTAATGTGGAAATAAACACACTTGATGACAGGATTCTACATATTCCTATCAACGATATAGTGAAGTAAGAAGAAATTAATGATTTTCTGCTTCTGTTGTACTGTAGGGAAAATGTATGCCTCCATCATAATATGGGAATCTTTGCCACAGTAGGTGTCCATCTATTTGTACATCATATATGTAGTTTCCACTTTGGAACTTTTTAATGACTCAGTGGAATGAAAGCAAATTTAGTATCAGGATAAATATTAAAAAGAGTTGAGTCAGATTCCATTAAAACCCTCTATTTGACTTAGAAGTTAATCCATGTACAGTATACCCTGAACCAAGGATATATTTTAAAAGGACTACTATCAGATTCCATTTAAATCACCTTTTTGACCTGGAAGTTATGTCATGTATCTTGAAACATAATTTCTTAAGATATTCCATATTGGCAGAGGCATTTGTGTCCTTTATACACATTTGCAGCCCCTGGGTGGCAGAGTGGTTTAAAGTGCGTGCCCTTAAAGATCAGTCATATCTCACCTCTGTATGCATGGGTTTGAATCTTGACTGAACCAATGTGGGTATGTGAAAAAGCCTGCCAGTAGCTTCTTGTGGGCTGCCAGGCTCTTCCTATGCCAAATATGCAAAATATAGTGGCCACCATGTATAGCCTATCATAGGCTAAAAATGGCTTAAACCTCCAAAATCACAACACAAAATACACCTTGCCTGCATAAAATTAATGTAAGACATGTCACAATTGTAATTTGACATATACAGAATTTATTCCCAATTTTAAAGGTCACCGGCCATACTCTAACATTTTTCTTTTTACATCAGATTTGCATTACATGATTAAAAGTAGTTACAGTTGCACAAAAAGAATTTAAAAAATTATCAAGTGTAAACAAGAAATAATAATTTAATTACTCGAAATACAAGTATACAACACTGTTACTTCCCCTTAACTACAATTTCCCACCTATAGAGGATGCCAACTGGAAATGATGTACATTTATCCACATGATGAAATACATGCTTCTTGTTGTCAAAAAATAAAACACTATAAACTATAGATAGGGAACATTTAGATGAAACTACTGAAAACTAATTTACTGTTCAGCCTTATATCGATATGCGTGCACAACACACTAGATTGTGTTGCTTTTAAAACTGTTCCATTGTTTCAATTTATTTTCAAAATTTCCATTAATACAGGTAAAAAGGAATCAGTGCTGGCTTCCCTATGTTGGCCGACTTTGTAAAAAAAAAAAAAAATCGGCACACTTAAAAGAATCCAAAGTCAGCTTCCGGGCTTGGCTTGCTTTGTAATAAAATAACCTTTGTATTTGATATCCTGTGGATAAGTTAAAGCAATGAGTTTATTGTTCACTGCTAGTTGTGTTTATTCATCACCCAGGCTTCTATTTGTTTGCTATATGTAATCCTAATTGATATAAACGTTCATTGATGTTCATAGGGTAAATATTATACACAGCAATAACTTGCTTTAATAATACTTTTGTAACCCATGCTAGCGAAAAGATTATCATTCGCACTTACAGTTAATGTATTTTCAAATAATGATTTTTATTTGCGAGATACCGTGGTACAGTTAACCTTGATACAATACAATCTTGGTCATTTTGCACCATATAACATATCATGCATGAATGGCAGGTGCCTTTAAGCAATCAGGTGATATTCCCATCTCATTTGCGATTTTGTTATCTGACAAAAGCAATACACACTACAGCAAGGATACATACGCCAGCTGGCATCTGCTACTTATAGAGTTTGTGGATATATTTTTTTTCTTCAATAAATTTCACATGATGAAAAAAAGAAGGAATAAATGATAACAATGCAAGGTTAGTTTCTTTCATTTTATTTTCAAGTGTTTTATCTATTTTATTGTACTGTGGTGGGGGGGGGCACAAATTCAACACAAAATTATTTCGTTTCTTGGGACATATACCTTGATGAAAAAAGTTTCACCATAAGTTCTTGGACAGGAAAAAAATTATTATTTTATCTTGTCCTTAGATATATATATATATATATATATATATATATATATATATATATATATATATATATATATATATATATGACTGATTCTACAGACTTGTACACCTATAAATGATAAACGTCCCAGAGTAATACCTCATACTTCTTTTTTTCAAATCCTTTTGAGTTCATATTGGTTATAACAATGCTAAAAAAAAAAAGTTTGATCCAAGTCTACGCTCTGCATGTTCAAAAAGTATTATAATTATTTTAAACATTAATATTTTACATCTGCAGTAACATTACTGTACTGTGATCTTTATTGATATATTTTACTTACACTGTTTCTATCTCTCTTCTCATTTGCACCAGAGCTTTCTATGGGATTTAGGAGGATTCAGGACTTTCCCATCTCACACCCTATTTGATCCCACAGATTCAATCCACCTTTTTTGTGGTAAACAGGGTCTTTCGGAAAAAGAAAGAACCCTTTTGTCCCATCGTCACTCTTTTGGTTACATCCATACGCAACACAGTGCACCATATTTGCTGTACAAAAGCATGATCATAAATATATATTCACAGACATTTACTTGGGAAAATTAAACACTTCAATGGCTAGGTTGAATAGAAGGGATAAATGTACATCATATCCGCTTTTGGCATGCGGAAACTACCGATTGTTTATGAAGATTGCCAAATAATTTTTTCATTTGAAAACGCAGATTTATAAGTCTAATTAAACATTTTATGGTGTGCATACATAACAAATGCATTTTTGTTTTTAATGACTATAATAATATCACATGGTTGTACAATATAGGTGGCCAGTAACCTTTAAGTTTGCCTGGTTATACACAAGAGGCATATTAAGGTATTGCCTGGTTTAGACTCAAGAGGTCTGTTAAGGTATTGCCTGGTTTAGACACAAAAGGTCTGTCAAAGTATTGCCTGGTTTAGACACAAAAGGTCTGTTAAGGTATTGTCTGGTTTAGACACAAAAGGTCTGTTATGGTATTGCCTGGTTTAGACTCAAGAGGTCTGTTAAGGTATTGCCTGGTTTAGACACAAAAGGTCTGTCAAGGTATTGCCTGGTTTAGACACAAAAGGTCTGTTAAGGTATTGCCTGGTTTAGACACAAAAGGTCTTTTATTGTATTGCCTGGTCTAGACACAAGAGGTCTGTTAAGGTGTTGCCTGGTTTATACACAAGAGGTCTATTAAAGTGTTGTGAACTGAAATGAGAGTATTACTGTCAGCATAGTTTTGGGTCTTTGTTTGTTATTTTTCTTAAGCTCAAAAACAGAAATAATGCATGGCTGGGTGATTAAAACAGTATTAATAGATGTATAGATCAAGCTTTTTTTCTTTAAATAAATGTATCTCACCAGTGTAACCTGTGAATAAAATAAAGAAAAACACATGATTGAAATCTTTGTGAATTGTGAGTAAATGTAAAATTAATGTTAGGAGAAACATATAGTAGTTTTATAACAGCTCTTCCTTGTTGTAACAGACTTTGTTTTAACACTATTCCATACATAACACAGTACCACCATTGATGCAATGACCAAAATTAATGTTTTATTTGAATTGGTCTGTCAGATGTATGACAAAATGGTTTGGTCCATCAGATGTATGGCAAAATGGGTGGGTCTGTCAAATGCTTGACAAAATGAACTGTTTTGTCAGTTTATTTTAACAAAATGGGTTGGTCTGTCACTTGTATGACAGAATGTGTTGGACAGTCAGATGTATGACAGTGGGTTGGTCTGTCAGATGTATGACAAAATTAATTGGTCTGTCAGACACATGTCAAAAGTAATCATTCTGTCAGACATGATAAAATGGGTTGGTCTGTCAAATATATGACAAAGTGAGTTGGATGTCAGGTGTATGACAAAATGAATTGAAAGTAAACAACATGAAATCTCAAATAAAAATTGAGGCCCCAGAATACATGTAGCTTGAAAGAAATATTCTTGCTTTGCACTTTTTAGAAAGAAAAAGAAAGACCTTATTATATCCATTAATTAAAAAATAAAACCCAAACGAATAAAGTTATCTTAAGGTAAATGGTAAATAAAAAAAGTGATTCTGGTTCAAAAGAAAATCCAGGGTGCTCCCCTCTCACCACCCTGATATTGAATTGTTGGTCCAGTATATCCTAAAGCAAAATATACTTGTAATTGTTGGCTTGGTCATCTAATAAGTTTACTATTACCAGATTTTAAGCAGAAGTAATGAAAAAGCATAGTCATTTGAATATTTTATGATTTCTACTATGCTTATTTTAAGTTGATGCAGATATGATATCATTTGCACTCTACATTATGCACACTTGTCTGTGCATATACTCTGCTAGGTCACTGGTAAATACCAAATGAAATGTTACTACTAATTTGTACAGGTAAAGGTATGAAATTGACATCTGCCATTGTCAGGGTTATGACATAGGGGTTTCTTTTGTTTGCTTTGTGTGTCTACTGAGGATAAAAACAGTAAAATCAGGGAGGATGATATAACCCACTACAACTGCAATAAAATCTGTGATGGAGTTACAGCAGATTAGGTGGACATCCATTAGTCTGAGTGGACATCAACCAGATGTAGTACATATTTAATCCATTGCCATTTCCATGTCTGTGGTATTGTATGGACAATCAGTAATCTTTGATGTGTGTAATGTATTGCATTGTAAGGAGGGAAAAACTGTGCTACTTTTAATTTATTTAATTCACAAAACTGTTATGACAATAAATACATGATTTAGTACTGTTAAACTGAATCATAGTGACAACAGCCTTTTAGTTATTTCATCATTGTCCTTTGGCAATTTAATTTCAGATTATTAATTAAGAATAAAATAATTATTGATGTTGTTAACATCAGTATTAATTAAGACTAATTGAGACTATTCATTTCAGACCTGGTTACACCAAGACCGTACCTGGTGAGGGAATGCCTGTTTCAACAGATCCTTCTCAGAAAGGGGATTTGATAATCGAATTCGACATTGAGTTCCCAACAACCCTGACACCAGAGAAGAAAGACATGATCAAGAAAGCATTACTACATTGAAAAGACATTATCAAATGAAAGGCAGTGACATAGATGTTTAGACAAATTGACTTCAGACCTTCTCATCAATGCAGAATATCACAAAATGTGTGGGCATACAGTATAGATATCAGAAACTGTTGATCAATTTTTTCAGTTATTTTTATGTATGCACTGAATGAAATATTGTAAACACACAGAATCCACAGATAATAAGTCTGTGTAATTGGAAAATTTAAAGCAATTATTATTTAAGATGAAGTAATAGACTTGAATAGCTCTTGCAAGCTGTAGCAAATTTTACTTTAAGTTACACTTATCTGCTGGATGGCTGATTTCAAGACATAATTCAGGGTAGTTGTTTGAATGTACAAACAAGATAAGTCTTCAGGAGATGCAGTGGAAATTGTAATTGTCTCCCTTGAAACATTGTACAACATTTCGAGCCAAGTAAACTGTAGGTTATTTTCAGTGACCAGTTGTTATATGATTCATTTGTAAATATGTGCTTTTGAATAACATGAATAAACATTTTAAAATTTCAAATTTGATAGTTTCGTTGTACTCCTCAAAAGGTAATAATTCTTCCACAACAGATTCAGAGGTTTGCATTGTAAACGTTTTGAAAAATGGGGAATTAATTCTCAACAATCAAAGCTTTCTTGTAAGAAAGTTTGCCTAAATGAGCTTATTGTGGGAGAATTATGGAAAAGTATTTCACATGCAATGGCAAGCAGTGGCCATTCCAGCCAAATAAATGTCAAAGGGCTGCACATTCTTTAAAAATGTTTAAGTAATCAATAAAGAATTTTACATGGAATACTTTTAGTTCCTAATTATTTTTTATTTGAGAAAGTGTGCTAATATTTTTTGTTAAAACCATGATTAACATTTCACCCTGCATCAACCATTGTTTACCATTTGTTCCTATAATTTATTAAAGTTATCTTTTATTTGCAGATGAAACCAACAATTCTGACAGCTATATATGTCCCCTTCCCTTGGCAACTAAATGTCTCCATGATCTTATCATTCAACCCATTATCCTGTCATCATCATCATCATCAAATAATCTGTCAGATCATATTAAACATATGGACCATTAAGGTTATGGGAGAACTACACAGATGTTTCTTAATTAGAGGCCCAAGTGGGCCTGAGCCACCTAAAGGCTAAATGCATTAGAAGTAGAATAAGTGACTCTTGCTCATGCAATCTGTGTTGGTGATTGTGGCCATGTTTGATTTCAGAAGAGCATAAATTATGTGGATTTAAAATTGCCTGATGCAATGATGCTGTTAAATTTTATTAGATTCTTTTAGGCAGTTTTTGAGAAGCCATTTAGAACAGGTCTCCCATTAATGGACATCCCATTATACACCCAACTTTTGCTCAAGGACATCCAAATTTTCTACCACTGGATGAACATGGGACTTCTCTTTCTTCTGCATATACACCAAAACAATAGATCACTGTTTTCCAAAATGCAAATTATTCTTGTCACTAGAGACATTTAAATGTGCCATTTAATTAATTCTCAATACCCAGTAAAGAAAACAATGATGACAAGTGTATCACTTCTGCCTGATCACCAATTATCATATCAATGAAGTGTGGACACTGGCTTGGGAATAACTGAATCTGTGGTGTTAGTCACTGATTAAGGCATATCTCAATAAATTGTCTGAAAATTATGTTTATTCCCAGCCTGTCAAGTTACTGCCACTATCATTAAAATCATTAAAACGGATCAGAGTTGGCTACTTTTCAAAGTATATGTGTAATAACCTGATAATTGAAGTGTGTGTGTGTGTGTGATTTGGGATTTTTAACATAGCTTTAGCAATTTGTTAGTCATACAGTTATGATGTTTGCAGTGTTGCAGTTTATAGTAATGTTTAGTACTACAGCATCATGCCGCAGACATATATACATGATGTCCCACCCAGTCACATTATCTTGACACCAGGCCAACCAGTCCTAACACTAACCTCTTAATGCCGAGTGCCAAGCGAGGCAACTGTTAGTACCATTTTTATCAGTCTTTGGTATGACTCGGCCAGGGTTTGAACCCGTGACCTCCTGCATCCGAGGCAGATGTTCTAACCACTTAGGCCACTGGTGTGGTCGATAACTTAAGTAAAAGGACTAATACTATTTGCTGACAACCAAAGATCTATTTCACAACCTTACTGGGCAATAGTCTTCAAACAAAGCCTACATTAGTCACTTCACATTTCACTGAAACTGGTACATACTGAGACCGTTGAATATTGTACATGCTGTGGAAGATAACCTCACTTATTGTATGCAAGAGTAGAGCTGTACTGTACAGGTCTATCTTTGTAATTGTAGGAAAGTTTCAAATTTACAGAGACTTATGATAAGCAAACTAAATAAGTCTTGGAAAGTTGTCCGGAAACAGCATAGATATACATGACAATGATTTTTGTGACAACATTATTGAGCGCCAAATTAATAAGGAACTTAAATTAGCTATCTTTTTATGGCCTGTAATTAGTAGATTTATTAATTGTACTACTCTTTATACCTCTATAAATATTCATGAATATTAAATTAACGTTTATGAACCAAGTGTCATCCTAAGAAGACCTTACTCACAGGAAAATGGCTGCAGTTTGCAACTGCTATACAATTAATAATATTTTATGAAAGCTTTCAAAGTATTATTTCAATGCATTTAAAAATTCAGTTGGATAAGCTATAGATATTTTCTACATTTTTAAAGGTTGTGTTTTTTGTGGTAATGATATACTTCAAAATAATCCTATTTACTGCATATACTCACAGAAAGATGTATAAAAATGAAAATTTGTTTTTTTGGCAAGTGCAATAATGTGTTACAACTCAATGGTCATAGACTAAGTAACAGAAAAAGCAAAATCAACAAGGGGTCCCGAGTGGCTGAGTGGTTTAAAGCGCTCACCATTATGGATCACTGCCGTCTCATCTCTGTCTGCGTGGGTTCGAGTCTCGGGATCGGCCAATGTAGATACATGAGAAAGCTTGCCAGTAGCTTCTTGTGGGTTGGTGGTTCTTTCTGGGGTTTTCCCAGGTTCTTCCACCACTATTTATACTGACCACCATGTATAGCCTATCTTGTGCTGAAAAATGGCATTAAACCCAACAACAACAACAACAACAAAACCAACAAGTTTCATAAAATTCAACAAATAATTTAATTCTCAAATTTTTAAAATGAAAATTTAAGAGGAACTTACAGTATTGTGAAGTAAATCCCAAATAATACTAAGAGTTCTATCAGAAGTCCAAAATTATAGAATATTCTAAATGTATGCCATGTCTTGAATGTGCTGATGTACCAATGGTCTTGTTGAATGTGCCAATGTATTAGTGTTCTTGCTGTATTACAATTATATAATCCAGAATGTCTTTAAATGAATTCACAACAATCTGAAAATAGCGTTTTAGTTCAAAAGTCAATGAGCACTTTGTAGTTTCAATGAATAATTTAAATAATTTCTCTCAAATTACAACTGAATACAACTAGCATTAATTCCATAAAGACTGATGTTAAGATAGGAATGAATAATTTTGATGCAAACAACCCATTTAAAAAAAATGAAGACACAGTAAGATGACCAGGATGTGAGTCAAAAGGCCATGTCAACATGTTTACAAATGATTGTTAAAAGTATAATCTACAATCATAGACAAACATTAGCTATATAATATATTGTTTACAAATAACCCTTGAAATCTACAATCATGGATAAAAGTTAAATATACAATACAGATGTGCATAACAAATGGGGCATCCAGGGCTGAGGTATGGGTTTTCCAAACTTCTAAATAATGAAGTCCGGGACTTTCAGAAATGAAAAATTAATTGAACCCCTGATTTAGGTTTTCCTTTCAGTAAAGGTGGTTGTTTCTTTTAAATTGCCAATTGTTATCATTTGTAGAGATTGAGAAACATAATGACATGATGTAAGATTTGACCACATTAGATTGAGCATCTTAGAAGAAATTAGTTTTTAGTGATTGTATCTTTCTCTCTCTCACACACACCCACACACACCCACACCCACAAAGTGATCTAAATGTCTGTTGCTCAAGCCTATAGTGTTAACTATAGTAAAAGTCATACAGGTCATGTAAGTGTTCAGCACCGATTATTTCAGTAATGGATGTCACTTTTTAGAATTTGATTCTGCATTCCTTTAAATGTCAATTATGAACTTGATTTGGATCCTCATACATCCATATTTCTTTGAAATGTCATTATTTACACTCCGCAAGAAGTACATAGGGCAAAATCAATATTAAAGTACGTGGACATTTTTGGATGAAATCAACTAAAGATGTTATCCAGTACAATCTGGATTGAATGTCGCATGCTGATATGTCATAATGAAAGCTACGCATGTTTATAAAATCATACTACTCTATACTGTGACGATTAGACTCTATGTGCTCTTTAACAAGGTTTAGGATATGGCCACCAATGTAGAAGTCCATAGTGATCGATAATTTTCATCTGGAAGTTTCTTGATAACAATTCAGGTGCAGATCATTCAATAATCAGAACTGAATAGACTTTGATTAAACAGCATTAAGTATCATGTTTTAAATTAAATATTTTGAAACAATGCGCATACATCATTTACACGACCTGAATGACTTTCTCTATAGCAAGGAACTTACCCTCTCTCTCTGTTTCACAAACACACACATTTGAGTTTACTATAGAATGATTCAGATTTAAATCATAATGGCAGGGGTGTACCTAAAGTATTTGCCCCCGAGGCCGATCCTTCCTTTGGCACCCCACAAATAATTTTAAAATGTTAACACACAGAAAAAATATTATGTTTGCAAGTAGATATTTAAATAACACAGTGCTGTCATAAGCAAATTGGAAATAACTTTGACGAATGTTTCATTTGGTTTGAAAACTTGTACTGGTATTTCAACTCTCCCAATGGCAACCCCTTCTATCTGTCACCTGGGGTGGACCACCCCTCTCGCACCCCCTTAGTATGCCACTGCATAATGGTGTCAGTTCTAAGATACCCCTGTCTCATAATCTCTCATCATGAAACAACAGCAGCAGCAACAGCAACAACAACATTAATAATACATGTAATAATAATAATAATAATAATAATAATAAGTTTTCCAACTGTATACTACATAAACTAGATGGTTACCTAATGCTACTGTTTTCAAAAAGAATGAAACAAACTCAGTGTTTTCCATTCCAAAAAATCTTTAACTCAGCTAAAAAATTCATTAGTTTATATGCACTAGAAAATTCATGCAATATGAAAAAACAACAAATCTTTTGCTCGATTCTAAAATTAATGAGTTGATTTGTACTGGAGATGCAACCTGAAAAAGAAACAACCAGTACCTAGTACATGTACATATTTTGACCAATGTCCCCAATCGAGAGCAAAAATGTAATCATTTTAAAGAATGTTTTTGGGTACTAGATCCATTGTAACAGTGTATGATCTTGTTCTGAGCTCAGTTTTAAAATGGTATCCAGTTAAGATCTGTTTATTTGTTGTGATGGGACATTACTGCCACTCACATTTCCCTCCGAACAATAAAATCAATGTCTGACAAACAGATTGAATTAGGCTAGACATTAGAGCGAATGATTTTTTTAAAACTGATAATGATAGTTTTATTTGGTTGATGAGAGTCGATAATTGGGTACTGGATAGTAGATAAGTAATTGGTGAATAGATAACTTGGTGCTGGTTGGTTGATAACTGGTATTGTTAGTGGAATAAATAGTTTACATAGTGTATAATTGGTTGGTGGATAGTATTTTAACTGGGTGCTGGATATTAGGCAGATGTTTGGGTGGTAAGCAGAGATAAAGAAACTCATTTTGCTATGAAGCAAAACAAAATAGGGCATTTCATTTGATTTAGAGAACAGAATAACTTCCATTTTCAGTAAACTCTAACCCATTATATTTCCCTCTGAACTGGACTAATACATTTTAAACAGACTTCACATGAAACTTATGCCATCATATGGCATTTCAGTTTGAGTGCAGACTGTTGCCTCAAGCTACACTGTTAAATACATACCTTTCAACACAGTGGCCTCATGTTTATTTCCTGTTTGCCCCACAAACATTCAATCCTTTGTCCCATAAACTTTTGACCATTAGTTTTCCCTTTGTTAATTTCGCATTTATCCCTATAAACTTTCGACCATAAATTTTCCCCTGTTAATTAACTGTCTCTGTAAACTTTTGACACTATTTAAAACAGGACTCCTCTACATCATTTCAGTTAAGGGTAGACAAACATCTCCTGCAGAACATGTTACACTGCTACACAGGCAAACTTACCTGAATGCAGACCATCACCTCATGCTAAACTGTTACAATGTACATGTAGTTATGAACCAAGATGGTGCCTATGTTAAATTCCCTTTAAGCTCCTGAAACTTTTTACCATATTTAACACAACCCACCCATGCCCTGAGTGCCATGCTCTACTACAAACAGATTTTGCTGATGCAATTTTACAAAAGTACTTTTGGCACTCTTTTAAAAAGTGTCAACTAATACTGCAGTGTCTTAGTCAATATCACACATACTGAAACAGCAGTTATTATTATTATTATTATTATTATTATTATTATTATTATTATTATTATCAATGATTTGGCAGTACTGTCCAACACAAACTCTGAGAAAGCTCAACCTTGATTACTCTCATGATATATATGTTTATTGTCACCAATTTAAATACTATTAAAGCAACAAAGAGCATCATTTATTTGCCAAACAATAGCAGGTGCTTACATACACATTCAATAGAAAATCTATTACTCTGAAGTCATTACATCAAAGAAGGACTAACGTTTAATTAGTCATGATGGCTTTGTGTCTGTTTACCTAAGTCAAGCTATTAGCTATTCTGCAGATCGGTGATAGCTGACCAAAAATATAACAAGGGGAGCATCATGGGGAAAATGAGGTGTATCATGGGAATGCAATACCGGGAGAAAAGGCATTCTCCGAGACTTTCATGTGTATTTGACATGGAAGATTGGGTCCCTGAAAACCCTGGTAGACTGTAAGAAAACAAATCACCTTGATCAACTACAAGTGCTTGCTACACTAAGAATTTCTATCTGTCTATCCAAAGAAAATGAGCAACTAATATCTTAATTTTTTTAAAGAGTCAAAGAAAATGTTGTGGTCTTCATTTACATTTAAAATATTTCTCAACATAAAGCAACTACTCTAAAGATGGAACAGATGTTAATATTACAATTAACAGGCGGGGTTCTGGGTGGTCAATGGTCCAAGGTACTTGCCTTTACATATATCTGACATCTTGCCTCTGTCAGTATGGGTTCAAGTCTCTGGCTTGGCCAACATTGGTCAAATTTCTTGGTCATAATATTATCACTGAGTTTTGATGAACAATAAGAAAATATATTATTTCATTCCAGTTAATTATCAACACTAGAAAATCCAATAATTTACGGCCTAGGATAAAATAAAACATAATTGTTAACTGGTTACATAAATTAAGCCATTTGCAATTTCTCAATGAAACTTATTTAATGGCATGAAATGGTGTTTATTTATTTAATACTAAAATTTATTATTTAGTTGGATTCAGTATTTATGATGTGGCTTTTATTATCGGTACATATCTCTTTCAACAGTGTTAACTCAGGGAATATGATCTTGGAGTCATGACAGTGAAAGTTGATTTTGTTTTGACTCTATATTCTTAAACTAAGAAAATGAAAGAAATGAAAGCAGCAGGTTTAGTATAATTAAGAAATAATTTATTTTTTCAAGTTAGAAAGTGAAAATTTAAGAGAAACATGCATTACTGTGAATTAAGTCCCAATAATCCTTCAATTTCTATCACAAACCTAAAAGTAAAGAGTGTTCTGAATGAATTCTAATATTGAATGCACTGAGGTACCAATAGTCTTCAATATGTTTATGTACATAATGGTTTTGATGTATCACAATGATATAATCCAGAATGTTTTTGAATGAAATCACAATAATCCCAAAGTAGTGTTTTTAGTTTTAAAAGAAGTCAATGAGCATTTTGTAATTCCAATGAATAATTTAAATAAATGATTTTTCTCAAATTATTTCTGAACGCGAGAGTAACTGATTCCACAGATTGAACTTAAACAGGTATGAATAATTGTTTACCTCATACTATATATACAGACTGTCACCTGACCTATGACACAATAGTATTTTCTGGAAAACGTCACTAACTTGTAAACAAGGTGAGGTTTCTAGAACATTCTAAATTTGTAATTAAAGTTAGGCCATGAACTCAAATCAAAGCAAACATCTTTAAAAACAATGACAAACATTAGGTAGACCAGAACTCCACCCTCAATCATGGACACAGGCATAGCACACAATATATATTAAATATACATAACACCTCCAATCATAAAGAAAAAGAAAGATTCATATAATAAAGCTTTCTTTCAAATTCAAGTCAAATATACATATATTATAATAATTAGAATTACATAAGATGATGTCTTATGAATAAAACAAATACACAAAATAAAACAATGGAGTACTTCTATACAAGTGAAAGTGCATCTGCAATCCAATTACGTTTTTCCTTGATGTGCCTAATATACCTGCAACATCAAACTCCACCTCAGCAACATCTGATTTTTGGTTTTCTTTTCTTTATGAAATTATGGGGTTTGTGATCAATGAATACAATACTGTAATTGGAGAAGGAACTGAATGAATATACACTTCAAAGTGTTGCACAGCCAATATCAAAGCCAAACATTCATTCTCAACTGTGGAATAATTTCACCGGTGATTGTTATATTTTTTCGGAGGAAAAATAGCACACTGGATGATCTACACCATTTTTTTCTGTTTTAATCAACACTCCAACAAACTCTACATCACCTGCATCTACAGACATCTTAAACGATTGACCAAAATTTTGGAGCAGAAAGAAATGGTACACTCTTCAGTATGGCCTTCAATTTCTCAAACGCCTCCTGACATTTGTCAGACAAATGAAAACTTACAATTCTTACTCAACATATCTGTCAGGGGTTCTGGAAAAAATGAAATATGTAATACATAACTTAATCCAATGACAACAACAAATATATGGTAATGCCAAAATTATTTTACATTATTATAATATGATCTTTTGAAAAGAGGGTCTTGAACATGTGATGTCCAGATAGCAGGGCCTGACAAATCAGTTCAAATATCCTTGATGATGCCTACTCAGACTGGCACTCTGCATCATGTCTTGGTGCTTGTTGATCTTGATGATCTGTCCCAGGATGTTCTCCATTTGGATCTTCTCCATTTTCTAGGCTTTCTTCACAATGATATATACGTAGTGTATCGATAACTAACTTGGAAACTCTGGTGTCCTTCTCTCTCTCTCTCTCACACACACACACACACACACACACACAGAGGTTATCTTTAAGTGTTCAGAAAAATTAAACCAATAATCTGGACAAAATTTTGCATGATGGCCTGGGCAAAATAATGTAAACCTTCATTCTATGCAAGAACATTCACCTGCAAATAATCAAACAACTTTATAATCCTTCATTGTGATTAATACCAGCATCTTTATGTTGGATGTAAGGTGTTATGATAAAATGAATATACATGAACAAGTGTGCATGGGAATGTACTTACATGTGTTTAAGTTGCTGTAGGGCTTAATGCCATTTTTCAGCACAAGATAGGCTATACATGGCGGCCAGTATAAATGGTGGAGGAAGAACCCTGGAAAGAACCACCAACCCATGAGAAACTACTGGCAAACTTTCTCACATAACCACATCAGCTGAATCCG